>OZ059905.1:10017352-10324852 GCA_964057215.1 Oscheius myriophilus
TTTATCTTGTCCCTAAAAGGCAAATTCAGAGGATGGATCACAATCGAGATCGGTTTCTAGAGAAATGCGGAACGCAAGGTTTTTTGGTGTGACACTCTGGGAACCCCAGTTTGGGTATTTTTCAAAAGGAAAATTCATCGGAAATACCGGCTTACCTGAACACTTTAGGGATATGTTGATAACCACAAATTAGTGGCTTAAAAACATTATGATTCTGAAAATCGTTTTTGCAACAACAAAAAAACGGGATTGGCCAACATTTTTGGGTGTTTTCAGATGTCGAAAAGAAGGCAAGAATCTGAAAGCTATCGATTTATATCGTTCATAGGCAAATGATAAAAATTAAAGGAAAATCAGATTTTTTCAGATCTATGTATGTGCAATCGAAAATACGTGATTTTTTATTTTGCACATATCTCATGGAACTTCTAACTTCTTAGAGCAGAATGATCGCTTGGAATGCGATGATTCTTTTCAAATGTTGAATCCAGCGCTAGGAAATTTTCTCATTGGGTCCCGCCACGATGATCCGTGACCTACCCAGGTGCCAAAGAGGGAATTTTTGAAGCTTTTGCGACTAGAATTGTTCATTAGGCCCTGCTTCTATAGACGAGTCCAGCCATTTGTATGCTTTAGTCGAAGGGCTTTTTAAAAATCATCTCCATTTTCCAGTTTTGTTCTCCGTGGGTCACAATTAGAGTTGAAGGTACTCCTATCCGAATACCATCTGTCACGAGTCTTCCCTTGTAGCCAGCCAGCTGTATCTCTTTTTGATCCCGTAAGGCTCTCAAAACCACAAAGACAGGTGGAGTTGGGGGGCGGGGCTTGGCTGGGCGGCGCCGGCGGTCCTCCTTGGCCTCGGCTGAGCTGTTTCAGCCGAATAATTGCTTCTCTTACACTAACAGACAAGCCTTTTTCTGTTCCAATTTATCACCTTCATCCAATCTTCATCTTAGTTTAAAGCTGTCGTTAGTGTTCATCGTTGCGTACGGACAGTGATGGTTTTTTCTACTGTCCTCCGAATCTATATTCAGATCTATTCTGTTTATTGTTTTACTACCTATTCTCAAAACTCGAAGAGATGTACCCTTTGATCCCTTGTGAAGTGGTATGAGGGCGCGTAGCGAAGGGGATTTTTGGGTCTTCCCACCTAGTCCTTTGAATATTTCATCTCCGCCGTCGTGGACTCACTCAAAGGGTGCACCTGCGCAAGTATCATCCAAAGGGAGGTTCGCGTGGATTGCAAAAGAAAACCCGGGAATATGGGGATCTGGGCCGATTAGGAGGCAGATAAAGCCATCACGGCGTGTCAACGACGCCCTTGACCGCTCGGCGAGCAACAGGAAGTGCACAAACAAGGCATAGGGGGCTACTTGTGCAATTTAGGGTAGAAAACAAGTTTGAGTTAGGGTACATCTGCGATATAACAACGTTTCATCGGATATAGTTACAACGACAAAGGGACGAGAGATAGAGAGGAGAGAGAGAGAGAGAGAGAGAGAGAGAGAGAGAGAGAGAGAGAGAGAGAGAAGGTGAGAGGAGATTGACATACTGACATATATTGAGATTTGACACTAACGAAAGAGAGATTAAAAAAGACAAAACTTTGCAGAAAGGAAGTAATAGAGACAAAGACAGACCGAAAAAAAGAGAGGTATTTGACGGCGGAGTAGAGAGAATAGGAGAGAGAGACATTGTGTGAGTGTGAGAGAGAGAGATAGAGAGAGATAATGAGAGAGAGAGAGAGAGTCACATATTTACATAAGTCACAGAAAAATAGACAGAGACTTGGACAGAAATAGATAAAGTCATAGAGAGACTGATAGAGAATGAGCGACAAATAGGCAGAGAGGTAGTAAGTACCAAGAGAGACCAAGAGAAAAAGAGAGAAATGAAGGAAAACTTAAAAAAGGTCGTAAACAAGACAGAAAGAAAGAGTATGAAATAGAGAGAAGGAAAGCATGAGAGAGAAAGAGAGAGAGAGAGAGAGAGAGAGAGAGAGAGAGAGAGAGAGAGAGAAGAGAGAGAAAATGATTCGGTCCATTCTCTAATTGCCTCTCATGGTTGTCCTCTCCCGCCGATTTGTTTTCCCAATTGAGCCGTCAATCAGCGTTGACCCGTGCGGTGTTTCCTGATCCTATCTCTCCGGATGACACAATCCGCCTGCCATTGTCCTCGCCCTTTCTCCTCGGTCAACTACCTCATTTCCCCGTTCTTTGTCTACTCACTACCCATTTTTTCATTGAAAACGTCATTTCCCAGGTGTTCCTTCTATATTATTCGCATAAATCCGCCGCCGTCGGGGGTCCATCCGTCAAAAACGGCGCCTGCCTCTGGCCATTACACTGTTTTGCTTCGGAACGCCAAAGTTGACAGCCGGCTGGCGCTGGGGCGTGAACCCCTTCCGGCGGGCCAAGTCAGACGTGAGACGGCCGCTTTCCCACAGCGAATTCAACGACGATCGGCGTTAGTCAGAACAACGGACCACGAATTGAGACTTTAGCGGGGCGGAGCCGAAATTTTGTTCATATGGGAGGGGGGTTGTGGTTGGTTTCCATAAGACAATTTCTTTTTTGATTGTTATGAGGGCCCATATCCTTCTGTTGACCTCTGTTCTTTGCAAATTTTCACCCAACGTGCTTTGTCTCCCTGTGGCTGGCTCCGGTAGATCATCGTGGCGAGACCCCATGTCAGAAATGTTTTTTTTTCGAAGCCTTGGATAATGCCTTTGAAACGCATGCATGAAATGAGTGGTTGATATTTTCTATTTTACAAGTGGTTTCATTCTATTTCTTATTTGATAGTATTTGATCCAGTCTTTTTAAATTTTGGTGGCCGCTTTGTCTTTCTTATTTTAACTGGCTGCCTTTTTACTAAATATGCCTTTCTGCTGTGTACTTTCGCTGGGACCATTTGCCTCCAACGGGGATTTTGCGATTTTTGAAAAAGTTAGGTCCAAACCACAGTAAAACAGTGATTTCAAAATGAAAAATCCATACTAAATCCCGACCCCCAAATTTTTTCGTCGACTTTTTGAATATTTTCTAAAGCATGCCAGCTCGTCAGAAAATTTTGATAAACATTTGTAAGCTGAGATTTTTTTGTTGTACAACCTTTTTTGACAAAACATTTTTTGTTTTTGCAATTTTGAATCTGTGGAAGTTTATCGGTTATCAGTTTTACGTGTCAATGATGTTTTTGGCCTTTAAAAGATTTTGGGATTTTGGAGGATACTGTAAGAGTTCGTTTTTTTTTATAATTTGACCAATCCACTTGGTATTTATTTTGGGGTTCAGCTCGACCTCTCTCGGAAATTAGACGCGCCCAAGAGCACTTTGACACGAGACGTTCGATTAGCACTCGGCAGCCCAAAACGACAATTAAGTGTTTCTTTAAATGTTCTTTTTCAAATATTTCTATTTTTCTTTAATTACTTTAATTGCACTGGTTTACTATGCCAATTATGTTTCAGAATTTCGACTAGGAGCCGACTTAGAATCGACTAGACCTTTGTAAATTCACGCAGACGGTTGGTTTCGTTTTAATAATTTATAAAAAGGCTTTTTAATAAAATTGAAAAATGTAGTTTTTAGTAGCCGATGCGATGAAGACGTCGGTTGTGGTGAGCGGAGTGGATTGGCCACCGCCCTCGTCACGGCGGAACCTCCTGGCGACGGCTGCGATGGTGGCGGTGCCTACGGCCGTGTTGCTTCTCCTCTTCTCTCTTCAACAAATACGAATCTCTAATCTGGAGCTGAGGTTGTCCTCATTGGAAGATACGATGACTAGGGTGAGTAGGCAGATGCCACTGGGGAAATTCGAGCCCTCGCCAACACTTCTCACCTGCCCTGATTTGCCTAATACGGCGCTTTGTTTGTCTGCCCCGTGAGGACACCTGCGCCAACTTTTGTGACAACCTGCGAGAGACTTACGGGAAGAATGGTTTTATTTTAGGAGCAAATCAAAGCATTCATTTATTTGGCGAGTTTCTGAAGGTAGATCAAAAACTCAAAAAGAAGGTCTCTGAAATCTCCTCTTCCTGGACAAGTCTCCTCCATTTCCCGTTTCCTCCCTCTGATGACATGTCATTATGACTTTGTTGCTAAAAAGTCTCGCGTCCTGCTGTTTCTCTACCTCCGTCTCCTTCTTTCTCTCCTCCTCCTCCGCCGGAAAGTGCATCCAGCTGGGCGCGCGACTTTTTTGCGTGGTGGCTGATGAGCGATGGCATTTCGAGGGGTCGGCGGATTTGTTCTCGGGTCGGATTGCGTCAGTAATGATCGACTGAACGGCTCTGATTAGCTGCGACTCAATTGAGCTCACAGATGGTCGGATGGGAGACAAAAACAGCACGCGCAATAACAATCACACCTTCGGGGAGAGGGGAGAGAAGACATTAGCCTCTCGGTCTCAGTCTCAGTCTCAGTCTCAGTCTCAGTCTCAGTCTCAGTCTCAGTCTCAGTCTCAGTCTCAGTCTCAGTCTCAGTCTCAGTCTCAGTCTCAGTCTCAGTCTCAGTCTCAGTCTCAGTCTCAGTCTCAGTCTCAGTCTCAGTCTCAGTCTCAGTCTCAGTCTCAGTCTCAGTCTCAGTCTCAGTCTCAGTCTCAGTCTCAGTCTCAGTCTCAGTCTCAGTCTCAGTCTCAGTCTCAGTCTCAGTCTCAGTCTCAGTCTCAGTCTCAGTCTCAGTCTCAGTCTCAGTCTCAGTCTCAGTCTCAGTCTCTCTCTCTCTCTCTCGATGTTCACCCGGATTTATCGGATTTCCGTAAAGGGTTGACAGAGCAGTTGGTAGCTACTTGACCGGCTGATTAATGAGTCGCCTTATTTGCGAAAGGAGCGCCAAAACGGCAGATGGCACCTCCCACAAACATCCACTTGCCTAGAAAAACACAATTTCTTCACAGTTTTATTCGTTAATTCCATGTGAATTTTGCATGATCTACCCGAGGGCGCTTTCTAATTTTGACCAAAAGTGTGACTTCCGGTGTCTCTTCGTACAGTGCATTTGGCGTACAGTGCAACACCTGTTCCCACCATCTGCGCTCATATTCCGTGCCACATAGTCGGCTGTAAATAGCGATGAACTGGCGGTGGTCCTTTTCGTGCCAGTCGGCGCACGTGGCCACCCGTAAATCAGTGACAGTCGGCTGTCAGGCAATTATAGGGGTTGGGTGGTCCCTTCGAGTACTTTTTCCCAGGGAAGAATTAATCTCGGGTCGGCTGTCGCCAGTCGACTGGCACCTGCGCCAATTTGTCTCAAAAGCAACTGTGCCGCGCTTGTTCAAGAGGAAAAATGGGCGACGGAGGAGGCCACGATGGATAGCGTCGACGGAAAGCAGCGAGGGGAATGAGAGAAAACCAAAGACACAGAAAAAAGGCTCACAAAGGGAAACACCCGGAACTGGACGAAACCAAAGGCATCTATTTCGCTACGGGATAATTCTTTCTCAGCAAACTTGGCAGCCCCGAATTAGCGCGAAGAAAGCGTCTTTGTGTGCGAGTCAAGGCCTCTCACCCCAGGAGATGTGAACCTAGGTGAGGAAGTGAGAAATGCGGGGGAGGTGACGGATCGGTTCTTTGAAGTGCTATGAGAAAAAGGAAGAACGAGAAATGAGAGCAACTGGGAGTGAGTGAGTAAGTTAGAAAGTGAGTGAGACAGTGAGAGAGAGAGTCAGAGGGTGAGTGAGTGAGTAAGTGATGAAGGGAGTGAGAGAGAGAGAGTTAGAGAATGAGTGAGTGAGAAAGTTAGAGTGTGTGAGTTAGTAAAAGAGAGAGAGAGAGAGTGAGTGAGTGAGTGACTGAGAGAGCTAGAGAGTGAGTGATTGAGTGAGGGACGGAGGGAGGGAGTGCGTGAGAGAGTTAGAGAATGAGTGAGCGAGAAAGTTAGAGTGTGTGAGTGAGTAAGAGAGAGAGAGAGTGAGTTAGAGAGTGAGTGACTGAGAAAAGTAAAAAGTGAAGAGTGAGTGCTTGAGTAAAAGAGAGTGATTGTCTACGTGAAAGAGTGAGTGATTCATAAAAAGTTTCTTTCATCAATGATCTCTCATTTCCGCCCGTGTACAAATTCCACCACCCCCACGACCCTCCAAAAAACCTCCGTTCCCTTTCTTTTTTGCCGCCCTCTCTCTTCGTCGGCCGTCAGTTGGCCCACTTGCTTGTAGCCATAAATTTTGTCAATTGCACAGCACATTAGCAACGACGACCGGCCGCCTAAAGCCTCAGCTGAGTGCCTCGGGGAGCAGAAAATCACAAAACATGGCTACAAAACAAATTAAACTTTTTCAGATATCTGAACCAAGTCCCAATGCGACGTTGTCTCGTTCGCCCCGTCATCTGAATTCCCAGAGAGACTGCGGCTGTCCACCAGGTACGAAAGATTCGATTATAAGGCTGTAATATGCAAATCCGTGTTTGCTTGGTTCACGGAACGGTCAGCTCACGAGGGTGTAACAATTCATCGGCGTGTCAAGCAACGACAGATTACATAGGGCGATGATGGGCGATGACAGCTGGGAGGTCTTGACAGAGGAACATGGGGAGGGAATGGGAAAATAGACAGGAAAAGATAAGAATGTGACAGAGATAGAGGAGAGATAAAGAAAGAAAGAAAGAAAGAGAGAGAGACAAAGATAGAGAGAGACAGAGAGGCAGAGAGGCAGAGAGACAGAGAGACAGAGAGACAGAGAGACAGAGAGACAGAGAGACAGAGAGACAGAGAGACAGAGAGACAGAGAGACAGAGAGACAGAGAGACAGAGAGACAGAGAGACAGAGAGACAGAGAGACAGAGAGACAGAGAGACAGAGAGACAGAGAGACAGAGAGACAGAGAGACAGAGAGAAAGAGAGACAGAGAGACAGAGAGACAGAGAGACAGAGAGACAGAGAGACAGAGAGACAGAGAGACAGAGAGACAGAGAGACAGAGAGACAGAGAGACAGAGAGACAGAGAGACAGAGAGACAGAGAGACAGAGAGACAGAGAGACAGAGAGACAGAGATAGAGAAGTTTTTCAATTAAAAGAAGAGATAGGAGGAGAAGAGCAGAGATATAGAGAAACATTGAGAGAGTCCGAGCTAAAAGAGATAAATCACCTCTTCCGCCGTTTACACTCCCCATGAGATTAGCATAGGTGTGATCAGAGGCATTTGGCAGTCGCTTGATTGAGTACAAGACAGATGGGCCCTCAGGTATATACAGCTGACGAATCGCTTCGTTTCAGGACCCAAAGGAGATCGAGGACCGCAGGGACCACCTGTGAGTTTAGAAATTTCGTCATATCTAATTTTAGCAAAGAATTTCAGAAGGCTTTCAATTTTTTCTAAGAAATACAAAACTTTAGTTATCGTTTTTGCAAACACACTATTTTTCACTGCAATTTCTGTAACTCACCGTCACATTTCCACTTTTTCAGGGCCACCGCGGTCTCAACGGTTGGCCCGTATGTCTCTTTTCCATCTCTTTCGCATGTCTCTTTCTCCCTTTAAATGTCGTGTCTAGGGTCCTCCCGGAGTCCGCCGTCGTCCGTTGACCTCCTCTCCTACGCCCTCAGTTGTACGCCTCTTTTGTGTGTTGTAATTCGTGTTGTCTCTTCAGTTGGATCCGAAGCTCCGTCGTCAGTTGCGTGCCTTCGGAATGCTCTACTCTCCAGATGGAAACGCCATTCAACTCAGAGGACTTCCTGGACCTCCTGGACCGCCGGTGCGTGTTGTGATCGTGGTCTCAAGGGCACGAGCTTGCACCGCTTTCACTAGTTTCGCACGTTCAGTTTTGAAAATTAGCAGCAGCAGCAGTAAAAGTTTCAAAAATGATTCACAGTACAATTCTTCAAACCAGTCTGCCCTAGAGTTTCATTCGGAAAGTTTTCGATCGATTTAGGTTTTTTAACATATGTTTGAAAATCTTCTGAGTTAATGGTCAACAAATGCTGAAACCGGAATTTCAAGTTTTGACGTTTTTAATAAATCTTCACTTCAAACCCAGGAAAAGCATTAGGAATGGTGTAAATGATCCCAGTGCGGCAATCATGACAAAATCAAGGGCCGGTCCGTGATTTTTGGTAATGTTGTTTATATGCAATTCCTTTCAAGGTTAATATTTTTCAATTCTTTTTGTTGGAAAACGTCGTTCTCAACGCAATGTGTAAAAGAATGTTCAAACGAAGAACTTTCCTATATAAATTTTTTAAAGTTATCCATGGTCGAGTGGCTAAGAGGTTGGACTGGCAAACCAAAGTGACCCCAGTTCGACCCCACTTCGCCAAAAATTTTTTGCCTCAGTAGATTTACACAGTATATATGATCCTGTGCAATTCGAAATATATGAACTTTGCCGGACAGGGTCGAGAAAAACATTTGCGGGCTGGCCCGGCAGTTAGCCATGCTTGGCGACAAGGCCTTTCATAAGTTACTCGTTTTCTAACAATCTATTAATGTAAACCAAAACATTTCTTTAAAATGCCAAAAGTGCCTTCAAAGTTCCCCCCTGCCTGTTTTTCCTTTCTCAGTTCGTTTCGTTGCAGGGTATGAAGGGCGGTCGCGGCTACCCAGGCTTCCCGGTGTGTTTTCATTTTCTTTTCCCCGCATCGTTTGGTTCCCTCCTCATACCGTATCCCTTAATCATTCCTCTTTCAGGGTCCAATAGGTCTCGACGGCCCCCGTGGTCTCCCGGTAAGTGGCAGACCTCGTGTTGACACTGTGAAATCCCCTAACCGCATGCATTTTCCCTCCACCTATTCATGCCAATATGGTTTAATTACGCTAATTTAGGGTGTTCCCGGAGCCCGTGGCGATAAAGGAGACAGAGGACCGGTGGGGCCACCAGGATACCCAGGACAAAAAGGAGAGAGAGGACCATCGGGAGGCCATATTCCGGTAATTTGGTAGAAAAATAAACAAATGGGCATTATCTAGGTGGGTGGGCCATTCCAACCACCGTCGGCTGCCATGGTCGTGCCAGGTCCTCCCGGACCGCCGGGACCACCAGGACCGGCTGGAGCAGCTGGAAGGGAAGGAAGGCCCGGGCTGAAGGGAGACAGAGGACTGCCAGGGTTCGATGGAGAGTCAAAGGTTTGTTATTGTATGGTACTACTTCGGTAACTTGTCTTTTCCAGGTGGGACCCAAAGGAGACCCAGGAGAACCAGGTCGCGATGGAATCCCAGGCCTTCGTGGACCCCAAGGAGACAAAGGAGAAAAGGTGAGTCCCTCCTTATCCCCTTCCTCAGTTCTGTGCTGTGTAACCGTTGTGTTGTGTCAGGGCGATACTCCCGTCGTCTCCTACAACCACCGTCACCATTCCGTCGTCGCCGGTCCCCCGGGACCACCTGGTCCCCCGGGGGCGGCATGCATTCCCCAACCGGGGCTTCCTGGACTGCAAGGACCTCCAGGAGTACCTGGACCTGTGGGTCCCCCTGGACCTCATGGTCACCATGGACGACAGGTCTGCTTTAGTTTTGTGTAGTGAATAGATTTATCGTTGCAAAAGATATTTAGCAAATGTAAAATTTAGGGAGAAAAGGGTGAAAGAGGAGAAGCTGGAGAGAAGGGAGACCCGGGAATTCCTGGAAGACCGGGAGTTCAGACTGGAACTACGGCTGGAAACACAAAGGTAATGTCTTTAACGTAAGGTGCATTTTATTGGAATCCCCTCGAAAGAGCGGGAAACCATGAATTTCGTTAAAAATTATTGGTTTCCATCAAATTCGGTCATTTTTCGTAAGAAAATGAGATTTACGTGAGATTTTGTTGACCTCAACTTCGTGGAATCAGGCTATTTTTATCACATTTCTCATTTGTTGCCATCCTTTCCTATGGAAAGGATTTCCAAAATATCGACAAGCTCTACATTTTCGTGTAGGGTCGGACTTATTTAGTACCTCAAACTTGGGTAATTAAACCAAGGAGGACTGTATGCACCGCACTATGGCTGGTCTCATTCTCATCGGAAATGGACTTTAGAAGGCTTAAAAGTTATTTAAAACTGTTGATTTTCTGAAACTTGTAAATCGAAATAGATTTGGGTTTAAGCGTGAATTAAAGGAATACAGTACTCGGCGGGCGCGCGACAGATCTAATGACTTTAACAAAATACATACAATCAATACTTAAGCACGCAAGTATTCTGGGATCAAAAGTTGATATCGAAGTCGTTTTAGTCCAATACTATACTTTTAAAACCTTCTGGTTCAATTTCAAGACATACACTCTTCACATCTTTCATAATGCTTCAAATTTTGAAACATTTCTTTCCAGGTGCTCATGGGCCCACCTGGTCCCCCCGGCCGCGACGGAAAGAACGGCGAAAAGGGAGAAAAGGTCAGTTTGTCTCTTATTATCTATATTTGTATCAATGTTTCCATGTAGCACGTAGTGTGAGTGTGAACTAACTACGACTTTAGGGTGAACCAGGCGCTCCAGGACCAGCAGGACCACCCGGACCGGATGGACCACACGGAAAACGAGGCAGACGGGTATTTGTTTTTCGAGTTTAAAGGACTAATTCCTGAGCACCGCATGGCGCTTGTAAAGTAGTAGTGAAAGTGGTGTTTCGTAGTAGATTATCAATTGTTTCAGCCAGGCTCTCCAAAGGTGAGTTTTGGATACGGCAGAGTGCAACTAGAGCGTGTTTTGTCAGCTAACATTTAGTCCTAGTGCTTCGATTCAAAGAAAAATAGATGTTCACATTTATAAATATTCAGGGAAGACCTGGAGAAGCTGGAGGTTTCGCAAATCTTACACTCACCCCAGAGTTTATTGGAGAATTGATGGTCGTTATTAGGAAAGAGCTTCCGGAACTCAAGATCAGACATGGATATCCTGGACCACCAGGACCGATTGGACCACCCGGACAAGCGGTATGTGTGACCACTTAAGAATGCAATGAATCTTTTCAGGGACCACCCGGAAAAGACGGTTCTCGTGGACCCCAAGGCCTCCCAGGTCACGCAGGAGAACGAGGAGATCGTGGAGACATCGGACCTCCCGGCTTGCCCGGACAACCGGTAATCCCCTTTTGATTTACATATTTCAAAGCATATTTAGGGTCAAAACATAGAAATGCCCCAACTATCCTCAGGCGGAGAATCCGTCCCAGGTCCAAGGGGACCTCCAGGACCTCCCGGTTTGCCGGGACCACCGGGAGAGAAAGGAGACCTGGGAGTTGGCCTCCCGGGCCAGCCCGGATCCCTCGGACTGCCTGGTTCACCTGGTCCCATGGGGCTGAGGGGACCAGCGGGAATCGAAGGAAAGCAGGTATTATAATCAAATAATAATTCAGAGTGAATTTTAGTTTCCCCGTTTCAGGAATCTTCTGAATAGCATGTGCATGTTAGATAGCGCGATGATCTGTTGTGGTGTCGCGCTTTGCACCAATAAAGACTTACCGTAACCGAAAAATACAAAACTTTTAGGGCAAAGTGGGACCAGTTGGACCCAAAGGAGACATAGGACCGATGGGACCTCCAGGAGTGCAAGGACCGATTGGAGAGAGAGGAGCGGATGGAATGAGAGGACAGAGGGGAGAAAAGGGAGATCAGGTTAGTTGAATGTCTCTCTATCTATGTTTCTCTGTCTTTTATCTTTGAATATCCTTGTCTCTGTCTCTCTGTCTCTATGTCTCTATGTCTCTATGTCTCTCTCTCTTCTTCTCTCTCAGCATCTTTATATCTCTTTACTTTTTCTCACTGCCCTTTTCTTGTTATATTTTTAAAATTCAAATGTTTTAGGGAATTCCCGGTCTCGACGCGCCGTGTCCAACTGGCCCAGATGGCCTTCCACTGCCTTACTGTTCTTGGAAGCCAATGGATGTAAGTTTTGGAAAATTTAACGAAAACTTCCACTTTTTATTATGAAGTTTTCGACAATTTATGGTTCAAAATGTAACGGCACACCATTTGAAATGTCGGAAATTTCCTGCTTTCGCAGACTTTTTCTCTGTGTCTCTTTGTTCAGAGTGATCTTTTTTGTACTACGCTAAGGCTGGGCAACGATTATGTGCAGTTTTCGCGACCTTGGTCCGAAAACTGAACAATTTAGTCTTAGGCCTGTAACGCAATTTGTCCGGTTTAGCTCTTAGAACGAGTTAATGCGGCGGAACTCAAAACCAAAAATTCTTGAACTGTGAATTATCCGTTGAAGAGAATTGAGTTTCACTTGCAAAGAAGGTCTCTGCGCGAACCCACTAACACTCCCAATTTCAAAAATTCCAGAACTCGGTGAAAGTAGATTACGGGTAAGGTTACGGTAGATTTCGAGCACGTTCTAACCCACTAACCCCTCGTTCAGACGGAAGAGAATTCGCAGGAGAAGCACAGTTTCCGTCGACGTCGTCATCACTAACCCCCATCTACTAACAGGTGCAATCACCCGCAATTTAACCAATTTTACTCGAAAATAAGCCATTTTATTGGCTTGTAACACTTGCAAAGAAGTCACAAAAGTGGCTTGTCACTGTGTTTTTGAGGAAAATAAGTCGGCTTTTCCCGGCTTGTAACGAAAAATTTCAAATCTTCCGTGTTAAAAATGAAATTTAGGGCAAAAACGGCGACGGCTGGGAACGATGACTCGGGCGTGCGTTATGAGGAGGTGACCGACGACGACTGGCGCCAAATGGCCCACTGATTACGTGTATTTATCGATTCTACTAGTGTGCAATTCAGCCGGGTTACGGTACTTTTGAATTCTGACTGTAACTGCAAACCACCGTAACCCGGCTCCTTTCTCGGTGACTTTTCTCTAGTTCTCCCCCCCACTTGCCTTTGTGAAAATGTCTTTTTCGATCGATATCAGGTCTCGTCACGATTTCGCTGATCTACCGTAACCAAAAAGCTTTCCCACTTTAGGGCTTGAATTCCGTTGATTTGTGATTTTGCAATCCAATGCATCATATCCTGACAGAGATTGCTCAAGTCTCGCTCTCTCTGCCAATTTGTCTTTTATATAATTGTGATAAAGTTTATAACGATCATGATATGTGCCTGTTTGCGTTTTCTTGAAAAGAGCAAGGGCTTATTGAGTCCCGTGATTCCTCATATTCCTTCTCCTTTCCTCATGTGGCGATTTTCTGCTCCTTCTTTACGAGGACGCTACTTTTCGATGGAGAAGGACTCCTCATCTCCCTTTCGTAGAGACTTTGGGGGAAGGTGCGGACGGAACTAGAAGATCTTCCTCTCTCCGGCGAAGGATTTTGGGCCTGTAAGTAGTGGGATTCAGGAGATGTCCTGACAGAGGAAAAAGTAGAAGCTTGGGCGGATAGAGCCCTTAAGACGTCGGCCGTCATCGAATCTAGTACCTTTTTTTGTTCTTCGATGCCGTAACTGTTGGCGAGTTCCTCCTCGGCCTTCTTCCTCATCTGAAACCATCAAGAATTAACTTTCTGTTGTATTAGAAGAGAGGAAGAGATAGAAAACGTATTTGTGTGTGTGTGTGTGTGTGTGTGTGTGTGTGTGTGTGTGTGTGTGTGTGTGTGTGTGTGTGTGTGTGTGTGTGTGTGTGTGTGTGTGTGTGTGTGTGTGTGTGTGTGTGTGTGTGTGTGTGTGTGTGTGTGTGTGTGTGTGTGTGTGTGTGTGTGTGTGTGTGTGTGTGTGTGTGTGTGTGTGTGTGTGTGTGTGTGTGTGTGTGTGTGTGTGTGTGTGTGTGTGTGTGTGTGTGTGTGTGTGTGTGTGTGTGTGTGTGTGTGTGTGTGTGTGTGTGTGTGTGTGTGTGTGTGTGTGTGTGTGTGTGTGTGTGTGTGTGTGTGTGTGTGTGTGTGTGTGTGTGTGTGTGTGTGTGTGTGTGTGTGTGTGTGTGTGTGTGTGTGTGTGTGTGTGTGTGTGTGTGTGTGTGTGTGTGTGTGTGTGTGTGTGTGTGTGTGTGTGTGTGTGTGTGTGTGTGTGTGTGTGTGTGTGTGTGTGTGTGTGTGTGTGTGTGTGTGTGTGTGTGTGTGTGTGTGTGTGTGTGTGTGTGTGTGTGTGTGTGTGTGTGTGTGTGTGTGTGTGTGTGTGTGTGTGTGTGTGTGTGTGTGTGTGTGTGTGTGTGTGTGTGTGTGTGTGTGTGTGTGTGTGTGTGTGTGTGTGTGTGTGTGTGTGTGTGTGTGTGTGTGTGTGTGTGTGTGTGTGTGTGTGTGTGTGTGTGTGTGTGTGTGTGTGTGTGTGTGTGTGTGTGTGTGTGTGTGTGTGTGTGTGTGTGTGTGTGTGTGTGTGTGTGTGTGTGTGTGTGTGTGTGTGTGTGAGAGAGAGAGAAACCCCTGAATTTTTAAAGTTTAATTCAGGGTCAACGCCACCCTGCGAAAGTCAATCGGCTGGCAAGGAAAAGGGGTCAACGCCACCCTGCGAAAGTCAATCGGCTGGCAAGGAAAACTTGGCAAATTGCCAGGTAAAATAGTTGAAATTCTCGGTGAGACCTAATGTACCATCCTTTAGGGTTTTAGCCAAAACCGGTGCCGTTTTTCGGAAACACACTACATCCCGTTGCATAAGAATATGTTCACATTTATTTTCAAATTTTTATGTCGTTGGAGTGGTTTAATGTTGTTATGACATAATTTAGTTGATGTAGCATGAAGTTAGGAACAGATTACATTGTTGAAGTCAGAAATTCATTAGCATACACACAGGTAGATCGATTCCCATAACATAAGCAAATGGATTCTTTCCGGGAATCGAGAGAGACATCGATGTATGGCCATTGAAAAGTTGTATTAAAACGTGTTTTTGTTCTTATTCAGAAAAGTTTCCCTTTCGAACAAATTTTGACAGACTGGCTTTGAATATCGAAAAAGGTGAAAAATTCGAATATAAAAACATGCCAATTTTCAATTTGTCATTTGCATGCCCATGGAAAATTTGTGTTTCAGAACTGTTCGAAGAGGAAATTTTTCTGAATAAGAACAAAACACCTTTCTTTTGTAGCGGTCTATTTTGATGTAAATGATTTTCAACATCAGAATAATCTCCCTCATTTCCAAAATTACCTAAGTAGGATATGCGCGTGCTTATGTTTCCTTTCTCATGTTGTGCACGCACTTGTAGTAGAAAACAACCAATTATAGACACGTCAGAATTTATCGTAGTAACTTAGCTAGTTGTAACATTAAAACAATTAACAAACCAACAAAAAAATGTTTCAACATTAAAAACAACACTGACAATCGGCCTCGTTGCCTTGCTTACAACTTCCAGTAAACTTTCTAAACATAACGGGGTCCAGCTGTCTAATCAGAGCCTCTTTTACATCTGGAACCTGCCTAAGAACAATCCTATAATCTTCTACTTCAACAAACAATTTTTGATCGTTATGGAAAACGGCGTAAATCCTCAGATGCTTACGGTATTTCCATAAATCCCAAACCAGAAGTTTGGCTAAAATGCTGTCCTGGTGGGACTTGGGAGACCAAAGAATGCTGTGATCGATCTCATTGAAGATATGAAGATCGTCTTCAGAACGAAAAGTACTGTAGATGCAACAGTAGTTGATTGCACGTTCCCCGGATTGCCATTGCTTAAAGGTGGATTTTGATGAATTTGAGAAAATAATACCTTAAGTAGGGAATTCACTCCAAACACCGTAACCTGATCAGCTCCTCGCTCCAAGCTTAAAACTGGGGCTTCTAATGACAGAAGGTCTTTGTCGTTCATTGGAGAGACTGTCGTTATCTTTTCCAGCTAAAACGGATATATTGATTATTTAAAATTCTTTTATAAAGACCAAGCCATAGCAAAAAATTAGGTATGTTTCTGACTTCACACATTTTCTAAGTCTTGGCTTTTAAATTAAAAATTGGGTCTAAAACTTTCCTTTGCTTACAGGTGGCATTCGTAAAATTCAATCTCATTGTTTAGGACACTATTTTTCTATCCCTTATAATATAACGTTATGGTCTGTGTGTGTGTGTGTGTGTGTGTGTGTGTGTGTGTGTGTGTGTGTGTGTGTGTGTGTGTGTGTGTGTGTGTGTGTGTGTGTGTGTGTGTGTGTGTGTGTGTGTGCGTTCATTAACTCCGAAGGAGAGTGCCGAACTTCACGCCCATTTTGCCATTAATGTTGGCGGCCGCAGGCCGCCTAACTGGGCGGCCAAAGGGCGCGACCCACGAGGGTGCGCGCCGTTGGCGCGCGTGCCCTCCTGGTATTCTAAAGAAATGTTAAAATTTCGTATTTTAAATTTCTACATTTGAACAAAAAAAAACATCAAGCAGGTTATTTATAAGCAATTTTTTAAGGCTAAATTATCATTTTTTGTATTCAAAGTTTAACTTCCATAAGTGCCATCTTTTACTTTGGAGGCGCGCAAAGCCCAGCTGCTTTTTAAATTCTGTGGTATTTATGTAAAATTTATGTAAAGACAAAAAATTTCAAAATTGGCTTTTCCAAAGATCTTTTTTAACCAAGCAAAATTGAGTTTGAGCATAGACAAAACTAGAATTCGTTTTTCAATCGAAACATTTATGATTAGATATTTCTTATTAAAATTATTTATCTGAAAAATCAAAGGAACCGGTTGAAAATTGCAATTCACTCTTTGTGTTTTTTTTGATTTTCGTCCACAAAATTTGCAGTTTAAGAGTTACAGTTGGTGTCGATGACAAAACTTTTCAAAATAACACCATTTTTGGGACCATTTTTGGGAGCCTTGATTCTTCAAGAATCTATGAAAAATAAACAAATCGACTAAACCAACCTTTCGGAAAGAAGGAAGTGCAAAGTAAGCATTCGTTCCCGAAGATTGATATTCAAAGTAGCGTGTTGCATTTATAACCTGAATTTCTGTAATTAAACAAAATGCAATTCTCACCTTCAGGAGAAGATCAAATTTTTCCGGCTCACAGGATGCAAATCCCCGCATAAACAACTGAACGTCCTTCCCAATGAGCTGGCATTCGCTGCAAAGTTGGAGCAGTCTGTCACAACTTTCATCGTTCAGATCATCCTGAAGCGAAAATTTTACTTTTAAAACAACAAAAAAAACATACATTAACGACCATTTTCTTGACTACAAGTCTAACTGGATGCGACAGAACAACCTTGTTCAGACGGTGTCGCCATTTTTCCTTTTCTAAAAAAGCTTCTCCCTGAAAATCTTTCAGTTTTCTTGACAATTTGATTTCAAACCCAGAAAATAGATATTGTGTTAATATCCAGGGAAAGCCTTCCTTTCAACGAAGAACAAATGTATTCCACTTCGCTGGTTGTTTGGTGAAAGCGAGAAAAGTCACAAAACTCCATCTGAATTAATTCAAAACATCAGAAACTTTTAAAATTCCACCTTTTTCATGATTTGAAGCTGAATATGAGGAGAAATGAAGTTAAAATTGACTCCCATGTTGAAAAAAGAAGAAAAGTGGTGTAGAATAGAGAATTGTCGGTGCAGACAGGAGAGAAAACTGGTTTTCCGCAGACGAGTGGGACGTGCACTTTGACTGATCTGATAACAGCTGGGTTCAACACGCAGTAGAGAGAGCAAAAGGATCAGAGGAATCAGTATTGTTTTTGGAAGAGAACGTGAGATAGTTTGTCTTGTATTTCAAGTACGACACATAATACATGAGAGTTTGTTGGCAATTGAACAAGCACTTTTTCGGATGGAAACAGTATGTTTTCTAATGAGCGATCTTTTCGCAATGTCCACTTTCACCCTAGAAACTGGAGATTTGAATATCATAAGCGATGCTTTACACAAGTTGTTGCACTTTTGACCATTCTGGAAAGCGGGTTGAACAAAATCAAGTTCAATCTCCCCGAGGTGTAATAACGATATAATCGATGCATTACTTGTGAATCCGTGTAATTACCAATATCTATTCTCCATTTCTAACGAATGGGCAAGGTTTTTCACAAATATTAAAGGACTAGATACCTTTGGTCCTGCGATGATCTTAGTTAACTGTCTGCGCACTCCTCTTTTACAGTGATCTTTCGCTTATGTTTTATCTCGGTTCACTTCAATGTTTCAAATTCTTTTTGGTTAAATATGAGAAATTCTCAAGATTGCCCGAAAGTACAAGACCTTCCCTTGGAAACAGACTATGTCAACCCCGTCGTTGGGATTCGATTAGTACACTTGAAAATAGCTAACATAACTAGCTAACATAACCAACTTTGAAACACGATGATAACGTGGAATAAGGAAACTTGGAGAAAATTCACATAGAAAATTCACATCAAACTTCGAAACCATCCGGTCCAACCCAATTGTTTTTTTTCTCGTGATTTTTTCATTGGGTTGGATTGTTTTTCGGTCCCGACGTTTCGATAGCGAAATATCCCCACTCAACAAATGATTCGGAGTGGGGATATTTAACTATCCAAGCATAGACCGTGCTTCAAACAAGTTGCTGACGTTTGGCCACTCTGGAAATCAGCATGAACAAAATGAGCAGTTCAGTGTTCTGAAGGTTACAAACGTTATAATCGGTATAAATTAATGTAGCCAGTTATATGAAGTAAAATTTAATGCAAGCATAGTCTAAAAGTCGTCGAAGAATCTTATGGTCTTTTCCTTTAGACGGTTTCGAAAAATGTCTCAAGTTTTTAGTATTATGGTCTGTTCCTATCAAAGAATCGCATAACATCACGTAAAAATCGCACTCCAGGGAAGAATCACTATTGCTGAGGGTGAGCTTACACTTGCGACCTCATTAAGCCAACCGGGATTCAAATCGTGTTTCGTTTTCTGGCAACAATCCATATCATACCCGGCATTTATATAAAAGTGGTGTATTCGAAATTAAGGAAAAGTTCATTTTATTTACGGCTCCATAAATATCATAATTGGGAGTAACGTGTTTTTATGCATGGAAATAATCATTATTCGGAACCTCTCGTAATTCAAGATTAACATTAAGGCTAATCCGACACTGGGAGAACAATCGTTGATTGGAGAGATATGGGAAGAATGGGAAAATTTTAGAGGGTGTCCGACGGAGCTTAAAGGATTTTGGGTGTGTGCCTCGCACCGAAGGCCGTATATCATTTCAACTGCAGGCCGAAGCGAGTCTGCATTAGAAGGTTTGTTGGGCGTTAACCCTTATTATAACCCTGTTAAAATTACTTTTGTATAAAAAAATGCGGAAAAGGCCAATTCTTCGTCTGAAAATAACTATAGTTTCTTTTGGATCGCGTTAATTCTTGAAAGTTTCATTTGATGAACGAAAATAAAATATTTTGGCATCTGGTTCGACTGCAACGCTCTGTTACCTACAGGAACTATAGCAATTTTTGCATTACACAAATTGCTCCGGCACCTCGATAACTATGCTCACATTTTACTTGTTTTGATGTCGAAGTATCTTCCACATTGTTTACAGATTTTTTTAAAACTTGTATTTGCAGTTTTGTTTACCTTTTCAGCCAAGGAAAAAGTCACATGTGTGATCCCGTTGCAAACGTCTTTTCTCGTGTTTTCCTCTCCATCCCTTCGCTATCAAAAACTGCAAAACAACGCCTCCTGAAAGAGCAAACAACGGAAGGGCGTAAACACGCGGGTTTCCCCCGACCTTCCCCACGTGAGTGTTAAACTCTCATTGTTTGATCTCGACACGCGACACTGCGGGTTCTTTATCAAACTTTCACTTGCAAACGCCTTTCAAACTTGCACATGCCTTCTTGTTTTGCGGAAAAGTTGTTGGAGAAAATTAAAATTTTTCAGATGAAGCTACTACCACTTAGACAAGTTCTGGTTATCAATTGCAGAGGAGTTTCTGGAAAGGTTTTATTTTTTTTTTAAAATTTCTGGAGCGGGGGGGGGACATCCTTGCTTTTGAGGGTCAGGATGGTAAAAAGCAAACAAGCATTTCTGATTGAGAGAGAGAGAGAGAGAGACTGAGACTCAGAACCATTTTTGGCTGTTTTGTTCCATTTTAAAATATTTTGATTCAGATCCAAGTTCCGGCAGTCGTAGATTGTCAGTGGCTCAACGAAAACAAGGTACTCCAAATTTCAATCTTTTAAAATCCCATGTTCAGGACAAAGTTAAAATCCTGGATGCTTCGTACACATTAACTCGTAAAGCAAATCACGACACATTTATGGTCAGAGACTATGGAGATTTCGAGAAATTGATGGAAAAGAAGGTAAATCTTTTGAACAAAATAATTCTAAATTATTCAATTTCAGGTGAACGAAGAGTATGCCCATTCTCACATCCCAGGCGCAGTTCACTTTAACTTGGATGTGGCGAACTATCCCGGAAGGTGATTTATAGATCTCCCATTATTCCAATTCAAAAACTTCAGATATGCTCATTTTGGCATGTACCCTCCGAGGATCTTCGAAAAGTACATGCAACTGCTGGGATTGAACAATTACGACAAAATCATCGTTTATGGAAGGGGACGGGCCGCCGGAATGCTTTTCGCGTCGAGGGTTTGGTGGACACTCAAGGTATTTCAATTTTGCTTAAAGGGGAAGGACCGCGTAAAAATATTGGTTTTGAATCTGTGATAATGTATAGATCTCATTCTCCTGATTCAGAAAAGTGTCACTTTTCCCCTCTTGGGAACAAAATGAACCAAATTAGGAGCGCCTGAAGTTTTGTCGAACTTATCGTTTGAATTGCGCGCCATTCTACGTCTCACCATTTCCCGCGCTCTCTCGCATTCTCTGTCATGTACACCCGCACCGGTTGCAGTCGAAAACATATAAAAGGGATATGTTTCAGAATCATGGTAGCGGTATCTAATCAATTAATTTATTATGCAAACGATTTGAAAAATCAATTTTATGAGGTCCTTTCCCTTTAAAAACACATTTATTTGAAGTAGAAAATATTCAACCAAAAATACGCTTTACTATTACTTTTGCTTTACTATTACTTTTGTTTTATATTACTAAGTGTTGAATACTGCACGTTTGATTAAGTTTTCGCTTCAACAAGTTTGTCAGCATTGCGTCGCGTCGAAGCGGCCTGTGTGGATGCCGCTTCGCACCAGAGCGATTCCCGGGCGCCTTTCAGCCATTCTCTCGCTTACCCATGGCAAAGAGATTGCTTTGAATATAGCATTGGGCGCAAAAAGGAGGACAACCTACGAAAAATTTAAAAAAAAAAATCTTCAGTTTTGGGAGGGTTTCTTTTTGTAACGTTAGAACACAGAACAAATTTAAGGCACATGAAGTTATCTTTGTTATGGTAAGTTCTTATTTCGATAATAATAAGTGTTTTTCAGCTGTACGGCCATGAGGCAGTTGGCGTGTTGGACGGCGGATTCGGAGCCTGGCAGGAGGCAGTTCTCCCTGTCAGCTCAGGAGTTGTCACG
Source organism: Oscheius myriophilus (assembly GCA_964057215.1). Lineage (NCBI taxonomy): Eukaryota > Metazoa > Nematoda > Chromadorea > Rhabditida > Rhabditidae > Oscheius > Oscheius myriophilus. The sequence goes on from OZ059905.1 coordinate 10,038,561, forward strand.
CCAAAGGTTGCATACGAGGAGATAAAAAGCGAAACGTTCTTTTTTTAGAAAGGAAGCTGGAAAGCAAACGAAGTGAAAACCAACCGACTGGTCGAGTTGGAAGAACTCATTTCCTTGGAAAACGGAATGTGTCTCCTGGACAATCTGCACAATGTATGTAGGCATTGGAAAATATTACTTTTCGGTTTTTAGGTGAATTTCCTCGATACGCGTGTAAAAGATCAGTTCGACGGAAAGGAGCAGCATGATTTTCCCATTAAAAGTAAGAAGAGAGAGAGAGAGAGAGAGAGAGAGAGAGAGAGAGAGAGAGAGAGGGAGAGAGAGAAGCGTAGAGAGAGAGAGAAAGAAAGAAAGAGAAAGAAAGAATCAAACCCTTTTTATACGCCACCGGATTCCGCCTCTCCGGCTCTAAAAACGTCCCAATCGCCGATCTGCTTACACCAAAAGGATTGAAATCGCCGGAGGAAATTGACAAAAGTAATTCACTATACAAAGAAAGTTAACCCTTCGTTTTAAGTTCTTGATTCTATCGGATTCGACAAGAAGAAACCCACGTACTTGATGTGTATCAAAGCAATTCAAGCTTCTTTGGTGAACCTGGCTTTGGAGAGAAACGGACTCGAAGGAAAGCTTTACAACGTGGGTTCAGATTTTAAAAGTTTGTAATAATCGTTCTATTCAGGGTAGCATGGTGGAACTGGCAGCCAGGGCGTCTCACTTTGTAAAGGGAAAATGATACTCTTCTTGGGGCTTAGGGGCTGTGAATTGTGTACATATGAAATAAACTTTTTGTTAAACACAAACATGAACAGAGAGAAACGCAAACGCACACACACACACACCCACACATACACAAACACAACCACACACACACACACACACACACACACACACACACACACACACACCCACACACACACATACACACACGCACAACCACACACACACACACACACACACACACACACACACCACAGATATAGTCTATTTTCGGATTATTGAAACACTAAGTGTTTTATTGGTTTTACATTCCACCGAACTCATTATATTTTACTTGATGCTGTTGTCATTTTAAAAACGATTGTCTTAAAAGAAAGAAAGCAGCGAGAAGAAACGCAATACACAAAGAATGTAGAAAGTCTCGGTTCCTATTCGGATAAAACCATTACATTTTAAACAAAAATTGAAGCACTACCAAGCAACAAGAGCTAAAAAGAGTAAAAAGCCGATTTCTTCAGTCGATGGGTTCTAGTTTGACTTCCTTCTTGATCTCGCGAACAACGGCAGAAGCTGAATGAAACATAGGCCCGTTCAGGAAAGTTGCATACGTTTTTCTGCCGCCACTTGTTCCACTTGTAGAGGCTTCTTGGGGGCGAAACCAGTGGTCTTGGCCTTCTTGACATCGGCCAAGTGCTGCTCTTTAAGTCTGTTGGCTATCTGTCGGGCCTGTAAAACTAGTATTATTGTGTTTCAAAGCTGAATCACCTTGCTCTTCTTCTCTTCCAGTATCTTCCTCTGTTCCCTCACTTTTTCAATATTTCTTCTTGCTTCTTCCTGAGCGATGGCCCACACACGAGCTAGGTTGCCGCAGCTCTGGTCCATTTCCAGTTGCGACTTCTTCTCAAAGACGAGGGAAGTGCTCAGTCTGAGCAACTCTGCTTCTATACGAGCCTGAAAAAACCATAAAATATTTGTGCAAAGTGCCCAAAACCGGGCGACCGTCTGCAGATTCTGCGGATGGCCGCAACGCCTCCATGTACGGTGTTTACAAGCGAGTATGATTTTGAAGCTGTCACGGACGAGATTACTCGGAAAATAAGGAGTGTTCAAGACAATTTAGCTAATATTTTAAGTGTATTTTTCGCCCGTACCCGATGAAAATGGAAATGAAAATGTGATATATAAGTAGGAAAGTCAATAAAAGCTCACCTGCTCTTTCGAATCTCCAGTGTCAGGAACGACAGGAACATGAGCGAAGGGTTGGAACTTGTTCTCTCTCTATAAATATTGATCTTCTGTGAATTGTGAGGTGAAAAAGAAATATTGAAACTTTATAATTAATGTTTTAGAACGACAAGTAGAGAATGTGATCAAATAGTGGTCGCATTCAAATTTCGCGCGCGTAAAGCTCTGCCGAACAGACAAAGAAATCTCAAGATTTTACTCTCGAGAAGCTTTCGCGCGAAAATTTTTTTTTTGAATGAGAACAGAAATCGTACACTTTTCAAAAAGAGGAGAACAGCGAGCAATTAAATAATAAAACTTTTAAGCCTTTAAAAAGGCAGAAGCCCACAGAAATGAAAGAGGACCTGTTCATTTTTAGCATAAACTCTCTGCGTTTCACTATTGGAGATGCTCTCACCTACGTCACGTCATGGACAACCCTCGTAATGTTTAGGACAGTGTTTTCAACCCACGGGCGGACGCGCTATGTGATTTTTTTCTTAAATTTTGTTAAACTGGTTTAAACACGTTTAAACCAGTTTTTTTCTGAGCTTGTAGTTAACATTAAGTGGAAATAACATTAAATGCGGCTGTGGTTTCGTGCCCTTCCCTATATCCCTATATCGGGGTCAGCGGTGATGGAATCTGGCTCCACCGAAGCTCAGAAACTTAAGCAGTGTTGGCCACGAAGCTGTTTGGCTTTGTCTTTTTTCTGTCTACCTATTCTTCGTAGCCCTACTTTAATGGTGGCTCCATTGTTTAAACTTCGCACCAGAAAATGACTGTGGTTCCCCCGTGGCCCGACAGAAAATTCTCCAAAAGTTTCCTGAAAATCGACCCAGATTCACAGGACCCACCAGATGGGCCTTCCAGAATCCCTTTTCAAGAAAGTTATAAGTTGGCTGAACAAGATCACAGGCATGATGCGAAAAACTCAACAAAAGAGGGAGATCGACTTCTGCTGCCATTCAATTAATCCTCCTAAATATCCGTTAACAACTAAATAATCATGCACGCAGCAGTTTCAGTAGCGATGATTTCCATTTGGCGACAGATATAAAACATTGATTTAACTGCAAATGTCTTTTCAGTCCCTAAGTTTTCTTTCCTCTTTCCTCTTAAAGGCAGTGTGTCACCAAAATTCGACCTACTCAGAATTTTACAATTATGCTTTACAAAATTAGACATTGTCAAGACGATTCGAACAATATATATATTTTGCCAAAAATCAATGTTCGTTACTCGTATTTGGCTCGTCAAAGTTTTCCCGCGAAATGTTTGAATTGAAATTAGCATGCCGCTCTCTCCATTTCCTATGCTAAAAATGGCTCTCTCGTCTCACGGTACGCTGTGTACAGGTCCACCCGTACATGCGTTCATTTTTCATGACACACTGCCTTTAAAATGACGAAAGCTTTTTTCGATGATTTCTAAATATTTTTTATTCCTGTGATATCTTTTCCGTCTTTGTTGGGAAAATCACACGATTCGACAAACCGAAAAGACTTTTGTTGTCAATTCTTCGATATTCATCTGTGAGCCGTGGTTTTTAGTGCCTTTAATGTTAATTTTAAATTGCGTTTTGGTCCCTTTATGCTTATTTCGTATCGATTCTCTCATACTTATCGTTTAAGGCTTAAAGGCAAAGGCCCACGTCAAATGAAGAGGGGGATTTTATCCATGTAACATTTTCATTTTCGTGGGCCTCTGCCTTCAATGTTTCTTCGGCATGTAATGAAATTACGGATAACCATAAATTTTCCATATATTACAAAATCGCCTGTAAAAACAGTTATTTAAAGGCAGAGGCCCACGAAAATGAAAATGGACCTGTCCATAGAGCAACGTAGGCGAGAGAGTGTCATTTCAAATGGTGAAATGCCAGGGTTATATTAGCATGGACAGGTCCCCCTCTTCATTTTACGTGGGCCTCTGCCTTTAACTTATGGCCATAGAGCTGTTTTTGATCAAAGCTTAACGCTTTGACAGGTGACTACGATTTTCAAATGAAACTTTGTAACTAATGATTCTTGATCATTTAGCTTGACTTTCATCTATCTCAGATTTCGAATTTCGCGCCCAAATTGCACAGACAATGGTATCTTCAAGTGCCATTGTCTGCTCGGTCGTAAAGTTTTGCGCGCTGTCTCTGACAGCCGGGCAGCTTCTGCCTATCTGATTTAGGGGCCGAAAATAAATTCAGTTCTACCGAACATAAAGTTACAAAACTATAATAATAAACAACCCTTCAAGGCAGTCTCCTTATCAAAAGCTCACAAGCATTGAATTACCTAACTCAAAAACATTGAATTGCCGAAATAATGGTCTTGGAATGTTATAATTTTTAAATGTTTTTTGTTCGGTGGTTAGTTGACTTCAGGCTAGTAGCCTAATTACGTTTCATGCCCCGAGGCAGGCGTCTGTCGAATCTGGGTTTGGACCTGGAGCCCACTGCGACAAAATTATGCCGTGAGCAACACCGCAATTACGAAACAAGCGAAATGTAGTCCGTAACATTGACCCTTTACCTTTCGCCTTTCGTGCCCTTCTTTCTCCTTTCGTGCCCCTCCTCTGTCCATTTTTAAACCCCCGCCCGGAATCATTTTTGGTTTCCATGACGCATAATAGTAGCCGCACAAAATGTTTTCACCATAAGTTTCAACGAACGCAACTGTTTTCAACAGCGTAATTCTTGGACATGCTTTCTTTCATTTGTGGTCGGTCAACTATTCAAAAGAGCCTTTTGGTTGTCGCCAGAACAAAATCATATGCTAATGAAGAACCATTCAAATTTTAGAGAATCAATTGATTGATCCAAAATTTTAATTTTGAAAAAAAAGATTTGAAACATCAGACTAACACTTGATGAGCATTTTCATGTTAATTTACACGTTTCAATTTGGAGAACTAGTTGTGGGAAACTTCTGAAATTAGAGATCATTAAGAAATTTCGGTGGGTTATAATCAAGCATGGCAAAATTTGGGGCCGGCCCGGGCCGAGAAAAATTTTGAAGCGGGCCGGCCCGGGCCGGCCCGAAAATTTATTTTTCGTTTTCTTTGATTTTTACATTGAAAAAAGGCATAAATTTTCGGTTGAGTCGGGCCGGGCCGTGAAAAATTTTGGAGCGGGCCGGCCCGTTGCCATGCTTGGTTATAATTCCTGTTTTAGACGTTGTCTTGAGCATTTCAATCCTACTTTGAGAACCCTGATCCCTGAATGCCAATTTCCCATTTCTATAAATAGGACTACATTTTTACGTCCGCATTGAATCGTAGTCAGTCTGATAGAACGCCAATGAATCATCCAATTTTGCTCGTTGGTGTTGTTATGGCAATATTTCAAAACGGCCTTAAACCATATAGGGTAACCTAACGAGAAGACTCAACGCTAATGTGAGTCTTAGATTAGATAGTAGCAAAATATGTTGTTAAATCCCCTTCCGCACTTCTAAGCGAGAAAAGATGTTATGATTTCGTAATGAACAGTTCCCCCTGTGAGCATAAATCGATCGTCGCCTCGTTGGCTGATCTCAGAGCCAGGCGCCTCATTCACAACAGAGAGAAAGGCCGTTAAAGACAGAGGTAAAGATAAAGACCGTATTGGAAATTTGGGAAAACCGTGTTTCAAAGCCAACGAATCAATAATACAAGATCTTGCAATATTTTCGGGTTCCGTATTGTCGTGCAAACTTTCTAGTCATAATCTCTTATTTTGGAATTCATTAAATCAAACTCTTTCCAAGCTCTTGACTATGAAATGATTTGTTTCGAACAACAGTCGCAGTTTGAACATGTTTAGACAGAAACTTCGATCTAAAAGTGTATTCTTATGAACATATGTGAAAAGAAAACCACAATTGACAATCTTCCCCTTTCTCACGAAGTAAGTAATATCGTAGTGGGCCTGTGCTAGTTCCTTTAGAAGGCATAATCGATGCTCTGAACTATCCACTCTGTTGATATCATACCCTGCTCGTAATACGGCCGACGTTTTGCGCGTCTCCTCACAGAAAAGGAGAGTTTGAGTCATGGAACATCTGGCGCGAACCATTCCACCTGCGGACCGGCGGACCGGCGCGGCCTCCAGCCCTTTTCGATTAAACACACACACAAACTTTTTTAGTTGATCTGTGGGGTAGCTTAATTAGATTGAGAACCTTTGATTTCAAAAGTCCTGACATGATTCATTCATATCGAAAGTTTTTAAGTTTTAAATGATTCGGTCTCATACACACCAGTCTCATATTTAATCCTGAAAATATATATCTCGCTCGAAAGATTCTTCCCCTGTCTCAAAGTTCCCATATGAGTCAAAATGATCATTGTGTAATCGATTGTCTGGACCGTTCATTCCGTTCATCCCTGACCACACCCCCTCGCTCGCCGGCCATTCGGCGGCCTGATGAGGGGCTCCTACTTCGCATTGTATTTCCCCATTTACATACCCCTAATTCGTTTTGATACCATTTCAATCATCAGTCAATCATTTCGAAATTCTTCAAAGTGCGAAACACTCGAGACTTGGCGCGAAATTCAAAAAACGCCGTAACAGATGCGCGAGAGTGGTGAAGTAATTATGTGCTGACAACCGAGTAGCAAAACGACTTTATTTGTTGCAATCGGCGGTAAATGTCAATTCGATGTTCATAGGTAGTTTATGGTTCACTTTGAGTTCTATTTCCTCCTTCCATCGAACGGTCTCTCCCCTGCGCGTGTGCCGTCGGCTGCCCTCGGCATCCCTCGACTGTTTTTGCGGTGAGGTGTTAAAGGTCATCGGAGAACAGACGACGGTCATCCTGGGAAAGAACCGACGGTTATTTTCGGTCGTTTTGTGTAAATATGCGTTTATATGGTGCCTACCATGCCATCTTTTCAATTGAAACTAATTGCCCTCCTACAATTGTGAGTCATGTCTCCCCACGCACACTTTTGCAACAGGAGCACATTTCTATCACAATTTAGTTTGTAGGGTATGTTTTTTGTAATGTCTTTGAACATTTTCCGGTCCGGTGAAGCTTCAAAGATTCTGAAAATCTGACAGTTTCAACGTGAGAAGCACGACCAAACCTGTCTTTAGAGGCAGAGGCCTTTAAAGACAGGATTAAGAATTTGCGACGGGGGCACGGCCGTCTCGGCGACGATGAGCAAAAACAGTGCCCTTTGACAAAATGACCTTTTGAGATCCAGATGACGAATTTGTCGAAAAGGATTCTGAGAAAGAGCTAAGATCTGTGATAGAATTAAAGGCCTTCAGAAAGTTTGCATGGTTTTTGGGCGTAATCAGAAGAATGACATTGTCTATAAACAAAGACGGTATGGCTTATGGTGCAAAAGGCTGTAAATTTCCTTTCAGGACCATTTATGATGGTCAGTCTCATCCGACCACATGTGATAATGTAAACTCGCGGCTACCCTGTCAAAGGCACAAAGGAATAAACAACGACGACCGAAGGCGAGCACTGTTTGTGTCTTGTTTCGATTTGGCCGAGTCTCAAAGTCGCCCTCTACGATTTTATCCTCTTCATGTTTCAAGCCTTGTTTGAATTCCACGTTTTCAAAAGAATTCAATTGGAAATGCCATTGGTAAAAAATCTTCAGAAAGATCCATTCTATCCCGCATGTAGCGTTGCGGGGCCCAATAACATTGAAAAACAACTAGCGATGTTTTGTAGGAGTACTGTAATTAATTTACGGGGTACTTTTGTCACCCTAAAAACGAGGAAACTATTTATATTTAAAAAAGTGTGGTATTGATTGAACCTCATAACATTTTACGACCTAGAGCACTTCGTTGGTGTCCTTTCTCTCACCATTAGACACATATAATGAATTTTGCTTTCAACAGAGGACAAACTCTTAAAAGCAGAGGCCTACGTAAAATGAAGAAGGGGACATGTCCATGTTGATCATAAAACTCTCTGAATTCACCATTGAAAATGACAGTCTCTCGTGTACGTTACGTCATGGACAGGTCCATTTTCATTTTCGTGGGCCTCTGCCTTTAAAGATGGTTTGAGACTAACCGAACCGCACTTTTGTCTTTTGGAGAAACGAGTAAAAGGAGAAATTACTAATTTGTTCTTATTCGTGCAAAACTGACCACGGTGAACATAATTTTGTACTGGTTTTACAATGTGAAAAATCTCGTCTTCGTCATTTCGATTGCTTTTGGCCGTTTTTTCCTGGACAAAAGGACATCTGTTTATAGTGCCCGCCAATCCTACTTCGGCGACTCTTGTAAATGAGTGAGATTATTTTGATGTTGAACTTCAAATTTCCCATTACTACATCATAATATTCGGCTACAAAAGGGGCGTGGCCGCTTTTTGGCCGACGTAGGATTGGCGAGGACTGTCATTTCTTCGTTCATTTACCGATTCCCCCGGCCGTTGGCATTTGAATCGACCACGCGTCATTTTACCCATCTTTTTTCGCCAGGACGCGTGAGAGGCAAAGGGCACGGCGCGTCGCAGATGACTCAAAAGGCGACGAGAGCCCCATCGGATGCCACAGCCTTTGGCTTTTCTCCCTTTCCTATCTCTTTTAATGGATATGAACGCTACACAATTCACATTTCAGGCATTGTTCGCTTCGAAATGGATTCGTCCCCGCCGTGGGAAGACCGCCAGACCCCCTCGCCTACCCCTCGCACTCCGGAGTCGCCGGCCCCCTGCTCTCCGCCCTCCATCTCGAGACCTCCGCCTTCTCCAGAAGTACAAGTTACCGCCCACTACAGGGTTAACTTTCTCTTTTATAACTTACTTTTCTTTTAAAACTTAGAACGGGCGGATTCAGAGGAGGTATCGGTGGTCATCTCCTCCTTCATCGTCGTACTGGGAATATGTAAGTTTTTTTCCTTTTGTTTTTGTGTTTCTTATTTTTAGGCTAACGAAAGGGCGCTTTTTCAATGGGGTAAATGGCACAAACAGTTTTAATAATTTTAAAATGGATTGAAAAACAAAACATATCAGTGGCCTTTGCATCTGAATTTGTTCTGCATTAGCGCTTTTTGAGAAATATTTGTTACTTCAAACCGAGGATGGCTAAAACCGGGGCCGGACCGGTATTTTTGATTAATTTATAAACCCAACTTTTTTCAAAGTCAATATTTTTGAGTTCTTTTTGTTGCTAAACATAGTTCTAACTATGCAACACATAATACGTAAAGGATGATTCGAACTATCCTATACGATTTTTTTCTCCAATTTGCATGGCCGAGTGGCTAAGAGGTCGGACTGACCTCTCCTCTTTTTTGCATAAATTGGTTTATGTAACTGTTATGCTTAGTGTAAAACTTTTTTCTAACGTTCAGAACTGTTGACCTCTGGCCGTGTGCCGGGCCGAGATTTTTTCCGAGAGGGGGCCGACCCTTGCTTAAACTCTTTTTTTGAAAATTCTCTTATTAAAAACATGAATTGTGTCGAATTATAACTCCGTGGTCGAGATAGAAAGCTAAGTGAGAAGACGGAGGTTCATTTGCATCAAAAATGTTTGTTCTGATGCGTTACAGTTTCATTTGGCGCAATTCAACGCTCGGTGGGACCGCAACAGTTTAGAAATATCCAATTTCTTCACAGATTTACAATTAGGAAATGTTCACTTTCCCGATTTCAATATGAATAATTTCAAACACGCCGCGGTTCGAGTTAGGATGTTTCAAAATGACGTCGTTTTGGAACCGGCCGACTTTCAATTTGGAAAATTCAAATAAGGCTGTTTTACAATTTTTTAGCATATTCTGATGCAATGAGAGACCCTTCATAATGGTATGAAGAAGGCGAATTAGTTAAATTACTAAATGGTTTTAAAACGTCCATGTTGGCGCTAGAGCGTTTTTTGAATGTCTCTATATTCTGACTGGCTGAGATTTTAATTTGAGATTAAAATTGGGAGATTTTAATTATTTTTTAGGGGTATGCCATTCGAAGTGATGAAGCTGAAGGAAGCCCAGCCCCCTCCGACGCGGAGAACTTGGTACGTTTTCCATTTGCGGGTCATTTTATTGAAAACATATTACACGCAAAACAAATTAAGCCTGTTATTTAAATTTTGACTACTTTTGCAACAGAAAGTTGAGTTTGGTTCAATAATATTGGCCTATTTAGTCTTTTTAAAAACAGAAACCAATGTTTTATCGTTGTGTTTTTGCCAAAGTTTGTGGTATTTGTTCAATCCTATGTGGTTTTTTGGGGAAAATCATTTTGAAGAACCCAAAACTTTGCGATCTTAAATTGTAATTTTGCTGCACCCGCATGTAAAATTGTAGGGAGCAAAGTCTTTTGGAAGAAAGGTACAGACCCATTGCTACAAATCCTTTCTGGAATACGAAAGTACATTGTGGCTAGTCGTATTTGGAATTTTTTTTCGAAATCTCCAGAGAATGCTCATTTTGGTAGCTCGACTAGCTGATAATTTCAGGACAGAACCACCTTTTCTCCAGCTGAACCCAGCACTCCTACAGGCAACATGGAGGATTTTGTAAGTTATCACTTTTGTAATTCTTTTACATTTATTTATTTTTCCTAGAAATTCAAACTTATAAACCACAAAGCTTATAAACCACGAAGAAAAGCAAAATTTCACTGAAAAAATTTCCTAATCGAATCGATGGAAAAGTTCACATTCATAGAAAACTTTCGTCATGAGGGACTCCAGATAATTAATGGAACATCAGTTAATGTTTTTATTGTACAAAGAAACGTAGAATTCAATGATCACAAACTGCGGATGACACAAATCGCTATTTAAGGATTAGATTTGGTGTATCTAAAATTAAAGCTTCTGGAAAACCCGCGTTTCCAATAATTTTGACCAAATTTGAATATTACAATACCCTACCGTACCCCAGGTTTAAAAAATCGGTATCGACCCAACTTTCAAATGCCGGCGACAGGAAGGTTACTGACCAAATTTGAAACAATTCTGAGACTATATAATTTGTAATACCTGCTCGAATTTCTCAGATACGCTGAAACAGTAGTATTTAACAGTTTTTCTTTCGTATTCAAATGAAAAAGTTATATTTTCAGTCAATTACCACATATTTTACCGAAATCTATTTATTTTTTATCTTTTCAATAAAGAAGGCAAGACCCGAGAAAGTTCAAACCACCACTTTATGGCATCGAAAATAATAAATGTCATGTTCGTTAAATCCAGTGGATTTCATGCGAAAAAATCGAAGGATCCCTCTTTTTATTTATCTCTGGCTCTCTGTCTTTAACGTTCACATAAAGCATTGGGCAAATAGCTTCACAGTTGATTTCGGTTAGAACTACAATACCTACACATGTTTCAGACCAGTGGTTCCTCGCCCCAGCTTCATCCTCCTCCTCCGCCTCTTGTCTCATCTCCGAAGCCACTCACTTGGCCGCGTTCAGCATTGGAGGTTAGTACAAATTTTCCATTTTTCTTGGCTTTTTACTTTTTAAGTCTTGAAAACAGTTGTCCACGATGCTGCCAAAAGTTTTTTTTTTGGTGTGGAAATGCAGGATTTTATGTTAAAACTGGACAAACCTACATATTCATTTTGGCTGGCCCCTGCTAAAAAAAAGTTCAGTATAAGACCTGAATTAGAAAAAGTTCATATTTTTCCATACTTTGTCATTCTTATTGACATCAGTTTGTAGCACTTCGTGTTCCTCAGCACTGACTATAAGACCGACTTTTCTCAAAGAAAATTCACAGAAAACTACCATTTGTAGCGTTAAAGCGTTGCACAATGGTGTCGTTAATTTCATTTAAAAAATGGAATACCGTACAAATTAAATAGCCAACTCAAATCATTTAAACAATTCCAGAAGTTAGAAGAGGCTCTTAGAGACGCTCTTCCGCCACCTTCACTTCGTGTCCCTCAGCCACCTCCATCACCTACGAATTCCCAGAATGTGAGCATTTTTATCTGTTTCTTTTGAAAAAGCCTTTCATAATCAAGTGTGCTTTCTAGAATTTTTTTTTACTATTCCATGTTGTGCACTTGATAAAGGAATAGAAGCAAAAGTAATATCAAAAGGAAAAGTCACTGTGCATTGTGCATGCAGTTTCACAGTTGATTTCGGTTGAAACTATAATGTTTACATTTGTTTCAGACCGATGGTTCATCGTCTCCGCTTCTGCCTCTTGTCTCATCTTCGACGCCTCTCCTGCGAAGTGTGCCGCCTCCTCCGCCTCCGAAACCACTCCCTTCTTCGCGTTCAGCGCTGGAGGTTAGATAACACAATTTTTCCATTTTCATGGTTATTTTTTATCATCAGGAATAGTTTTTAAAATAAGTAGCTGAGAAAATTGAAGAATACGACCCCCATTCATATAAGAATGGGTGGGGTCGTGTCCCTGGAAAATTATTCGACCCCAGTTTTAAACCGGTGGGGTCGTCTTCTTGTGCCTATTAAAGTATATGGCCCCAGGCATTAAATTAAAGGAGCCCAAAAGATTTTTATTCGTGGCGGGACCAAGGCAACCTATAACACTTTGTTGGCAAAGTGCCCATGCTGGGTTTTTTGGCATTTGGAGTTCCTTCAAACATTAAGGGGGAAATGCCGTGGAACAGCCACATCCTCATTTAAAGAAAATTATGCGGCGATTATGCCTCCAAATCAATGCCAACATCATAATTGATTACAAATACAAGATTAAATCTAAAATGCGATTGTGGTGGAAGTAACTTAACTGCGCAAAATAAGATAGGTGACCGCATCCTAGTCGACATTGAGTAGAAATGATCCCGAGTTTAACACGCGAGCTAACATTCGGTTAGCATAACTTAACACTGAGGTGGCATTCTTGAAAAGAGGGGTCGTGTTTGATAAGGAGGCAAGGGTTTGATACAAGATGGGGTCGGCTTTTTTGGAAAAATCACTTGGGGTCGCATTTTTAATAGGGTGGGGGGGGGGGGGGGTGAAATCGAATGAACCCAACTGGACAGTCTCACCTATTCATTTTCGTTTGTCCCTGCTATTAAAAAGTTTAGTATAAGACTTCAAATCAAAAATATTCCTATTTCTCAATACTTGGTTATTCTTATTTTGAATAGTTTGTAGCACTATAAGATGCACTATGGTTTTCTCTGAAAGAAAATCTAGAAAACCACCATTTGTAGCGTGAGAGCGTTGCACCATGGCATACCTTTAATTTCATTTAAAATATGGAATACCGTACTGATTCGAATCATTTTCAACTTCAGCCAACTCGAATCATATAAAAAAAAGTTTCAGAAATTAGAAGAGGCTCTTAGAGAATCTCTCCAGCCACCTCCACTTCGTGTCCCTCAGCCACCTCCATCACCTGCAAATTCCCAGAATGTGAGCATTTTTATCAGCTTCTTTTGAATGATCCTGTCAAAATCAAGTGTTTTGTGGAAAATGATTACTTTTCTTTATTTGACAAATGATAAAGGATCAAAACAAAAGTATCGCAAGGAAAACTCACAGTTAAAAGCCATTTTTAGAGTTAGAGCATGTTTGCACTAGCGCAGCGAACAAACTTTAACGTCTTTGGAAAAATGATGCTGTAAACTGTTAGTACAATGTAAAAACCTTTGTTTCAGGTTGTCCCTCCCACCGCAGAGTCTCTGCGACAATCTCCTCCTCCACCTCCACCGCCTCGGAAGAAGAACATTCCTCCACCGCCGCCTAAGGCCAAGAAGATCTTGAACAACGTATGCGTTTATAGAGTAATTGAGAAGCAAAACAAACTTTAATTCGTCTCTCTTTCTCCCTTTCTCTCTTTATTAGGTTTCTTTAATGATATCATAGTTGATCAATGATTTGAACAATTTAACATCTTTGCTTTCAGACGTTTTCCGGAAACATTGCTCGGCCTCCTCCTCGTGAAAGAGATGTGTCTCCTCGGCCTCCTCCTCCTCCGGCTCCACCAGCATCGTCTTCCACGAATCAGGTGAATCAAGAGTCTTTTCCACTTTTTTGTTTCCTTTTATTTTTTTTATAAAGCAACCCCCATTTATTTTCCGTTGGTATTTCCATTTCTAAGAGCTGGGAAAAAGTGCAAAACTGTGTTTCCGTTGAAAACGCATCACCCCCCAATTGGAGGACATAAGAACCGCTCACCAACCTGCACACAAATTCTATTTTCAGAGCGCAACGCTACGTTTTTAAGGAGTTAGCGTATTAGGCCTTTAAAGAACGGCTGTAACTTTTGCCAGCTGAAAAATTCTATTTTCAGAGCGCAACGCTGATCAACCCAGGAACTTCTGCGTCCTCATCGTCAAGCACTCCCAGTTCCGCTACTGTACAGGTGAGCTCGACTGTTTTACTAATACACAATTTTTCAAGCGATTCTACAACTTTTCACTAAAGCGCGGTCGATTCTGATCAATGCGGTTAGAGGCTTTTCATTTGATATGATGAACAACAACGTTTGTGTATATTTATAGAGTAATTGAGAAACTAAGCAAACTTTTTTTTTCGTATCTCCCTCTCTCTCTAACTCTTCATTCGGTTCATTCAAGGATGTCATAGTTGATCAATGATTTGAACTATTTAACAGCTTTGCTTTCAGGCGTCTTCCGGAGATCATCGAAATCCCTCCCCCACCCCTCCGCCTCCTCCTCGGGAAAGAGATGTGCTTCTTCGTCCGCCGTATTATCCTCCTCCTGCTCCTCTGGCTCAACCAGCGAATCAGGTGAATCAACAGTCTCTTCCACTTTTTTCTCGTTTTCTTTGATTTTTTTATGAGTCTACTCTTCTTCAGAATCATGTGAGTGTTATACGCACTATTAACTTCAGAATACTCTTTCTCACAATTTTGCAATTCTTTAAAATTCACAAAAGTAATATAAAAATTTCTTTTCAGATCGACTTCGAACAACTTGTGACCAATATCCGCCTCCTTTTTCAGAATGTTCGTCCAATCAATTCACAGGTAATTTTTTAATGCAAAATGTATATTGTGAAAAATATTTGAAAATAGCTTCAAAATTTGCAATTAACTGGTTTTCAGGCCCCTGTCGATTGCACTGAGCCCACTGCAATGGCTGAATCATGTTCTCCTTCGACGAATAGCCTTCCCTCGCCAGCACCGCATCTTCTGCTACATCGCGAGGCTCCTTCATCAGAGGTGAATCAAATTTTCACTACATTTTTAATGAGTTAGCGAGTTGGACCTTTAAACGGACGGGTCATACTTTCGCCAGCTGAAAAGTTCTATTTTCAGAGCGCAACGCTGATCAACCCAGGAACTTCTGCGTCCTCGTCTTCAAACACTCCCAGTTCCGCTGCCCAGGTGAGCTCGACTGCTTTACTACATAATGTTTCAAGCGATTCAACAACTTTTCACTAAAGCGCGGTCGATTCTTATCAATGCGGTTGTATGCTTTTCATTTGGCATGATGGTTTACTGATATGAATTCTTGAAAATGTGGTAATGAAAACAAAGCGATATAGGAAACTGACATGCCCAGAGGCAATATGGGACGGGTAGGAAATATAACTGTGGAAAATAGTGCCACCAGAAAATAGAACTAGGTAAAACTTGAACAGCGAAATAGTATGTTACGTGGCGAGATTTAGTATTCATTAGCATGCTATAGTTCTATTCCCTGAAAGTTCTATTTTCCCCAGTTTTATTTCCTACCCGTCCCAAAATACATAATCATAATCAACAAAGTTTTGATCTACTTACGTATTTACTTGCATAACATTTATCGATTCATCTAGATAGGCTGCATGGTATAAAACGAACTTCGTAATGAACAAATCTATTTTTGACTGTTTCTGAAACACGATTAGGTTCTCCGTATAATAAACCTCTGAGCGTTGTTCAGTTGGCCGTGCAACTGATAACACTATCTCTGCTCCAATCGCTCTATACGCTTACATACGTCAACTAAACCTTTTTTCTTAGAACAAATTGGACATGGAGCTACAAAAGAACTATCGTAACAACATCTACGAAGAGAAGCTAAAAGAAGCGGAGGCAAAGGCGCAGGAGGACGGAGAAAAACTCTCTGAGATACAGAAGGCGGAGATATGGACCGCCTCCGAAACCGAAGCCCTCCTGAAAATTCAAGAAGTTCAAGAGAGACAGAGAGAGGAAAAGGAGAAAAGAAGGGAGGAAGAATTAACCAAGGTATGTTTACGTCTATTTTTCTCTTTTTTATCTCCCTTTCTACAACCTCTTTTCTGTTCTTTTTATTAGCATTTCTCGCATTCTGCGGATTCTCTACAAAATGTTCTCTCATTTCTCCTCTTTTCTATTGCGATGTCTGCTTTTCTTCTTCTTCTTAATTACACACACACATACACACACAAGGGTGGCTACGGGCCGGCCCGGTCCGGCCCGCTCTCCAAAAATTCACGGCCCGGCCAGCGGCCCAAGGTCAAAAACTCCAAAAGTTAAAAAAAAAGTTTTTTCACGATTTATGTGCAGGAATTACATTTCTATTGTACCTAATGTATAAAACAACCATGGAAAAAAGTTTTGGGGCAACTTAACCACTCGGCCATGAAAAACATACAAAATTTATATAGGGTATTTTCAATCCTCCTTCACACAGTATGTTTTGCACAATTAGAACTGTGTTTTGCAACAAACAGAACTTAAAAATAATGACTTTGAAAAGAGTTACATTCAAAAATAGATTTTTTTTAAGTGAGGCCGGCCCGTTCCTCAGATTTTCTCGGCCCGGGCCGGCCCGCTGATCAGCCACCCTTGCACGCACACGCACACACACATTTTCTCTCTCTTCATCTTGGGTAACAGAATAGAAAGTTTATTCTTGTTTGTTTCAGATGAAGGAGAAGGCCCAGGAACTCGCCAACAGTTACGTCATCGAAGAACAAAAAAAGGTACTAGATTCGATGACGGCCGACGTCTTAAGGGCTCTATCCGCCCAAGCTTCTACTTTTTTCTCTGTCAGGACATCTCCTGAATCCCACTACTTGCAGGCCCAAAATCCTTCGCCGGAGAGAGGAAGATCTTCTAGTTCCGTCCGCACCTTCCCCCAAAGTCTCTACGAAAAGGAGATGAGGAGTCCTTCTCCATCGAAAAGCCGGTGGGAGGAGTCACAAGAGTCCCCTCCGCGTAGAAGAATCTTCTCCAGATGGAGCAGAAGATCGCCAGATGAGGAAAGGAGGAGGAACAGGAGAAGGAGGCATTCTAGGAACAGCTCAAGGAGCCCTCGCTCTTCACGAAGACGTTCTTCTTCGAGAAGGCACCGCAGAAGATCGTCGACCCCTAGATCGAGGTCGAGGAGCCCAATTAGTAGGAGAAGGAGTTCCTCAAGAAGCTCTACAAGGATGGAAACCGATCTCCCAGCGGCTTATGCAAGGCGTACAAGAAGGTCTCCGTCGTCCACAAGGACAAGAAGGCCATTTGTTTCTTCAAGTTGCATATCGTCTTCGTCTGATCGCCAACGTCCAAGGAGATCCTCTTCAACAAGAACTGTGACTACCCCCTTTTCCAGTTTCTCCAGCACGCCCACTGCTGAGTCTTCAACGTCTAGAGTTCCCGATCCTGAGCCCAGTGTCCCTGTTCCTGTAGTACCATCTCCTCACGTTTCAGCCGAAACTCCTTTAAGCCACAGCCAATCGCCAGGATCCGATTCAGGCTATGTTTATCCTGCTCAGCGGTTGAGCTTTGCCGATGAAAACGCTGATGATGATATGGACATCGGTTAGTTAAGAGAGAGAGAGAGAGAGAGAGAGAGAGAGAGAGAGAGAGATAGAGGGAGAGAAGATGTATTCGGTTAACGTAGTTACTTTCAGACACGAGCAATGACGGTAGCAGTCACAATGAAGTATTTGTGGAGCCACATGCAAACACCGGACAGCTGGAGTTGGATCTACCGCCAGAGCCCCAAGGTGTGTGAGTGAGTGAGTTGAGTAAAAGCATGGCAACGGTCCGGCCCGGACCCGCCCGCTTCCAATTGTTTCTCGGCCCTATCCGGCCCCAAATTTTGCCATGTTTGGTTGAGTGCGTCGGTATGTCCCTTTATGTACATGTTATCTCTATTGCAGCCTACACCACTTCAGCTGGTCCCTCTTCTTCCCAGGAGAACCGCGCCCCTCCCGCAAATGTGTTCGGTAAGACACACCTATGCATTTCTTAAAGTGCTGTGCTTCAGATCCGCCTCTAAAGAAGAAGGAGCCGCAATTTACCATGGGCTACTACTTCCCAAGATGAGCGGTTTTTAAGTTTATGTGGTTTTTCAATTTAATTGATTAGTGATCTCTAATTTATTGTCTTTCATCGTTTTATCATTGTTGCCTTTTTGATAATGCCACACATCATTGTCATTTCGTGTTTTTCACTTTTGTCGTACTCCAGATATTCCAAATGAATTTTATGACTTTTCTTTTCCTACAGTCCAATATGTCGTGAAGCTCACAGCGAGTTTGATGTTTCCTGCCTTTTTGTTTTTTCCCTTTCGGTAAAAAAGTTTGCGTGCATTTATCGGCGCCGTCAGATCAAAAACACAAAAAGGGCTCAGGTGTTACGAACGTTTTCTATGGAAGGCTCATGTAACGACACACACATGCCATAACGTTTTATTATATAACAAGATATCAGGTGCAGTCGAATCAGGCTGAAAAAAGTGCAAATGACGTTCCATAAGACGCACAAATAAAATGAGTCGTTTCACACTAGGCAGATGACATTTATATCAGTCATCTAATTTCAGAGAACGCAAACTAATTCCTATTACAAGACGATCTTATGTCCAAAAAAGAAAAACCACAAATGGATTCTAGAAAATCTAAGTTTTGGTTTGTTTTGGTTTCGTTCTCATGTGGCTGAAGAATATAAAAAATGTTGGTAGGCATAGCTTACGGTGGAATCTTATCAAAAATTGTTATTTTGTTTGAAGCAGTTGAAAACGGCTGGTTTGAAGGTGTTCGGAAAAAGTTTATTTAGCAAGGGGAGGAGAACTGTACAGCAAAATGCACAATGAGAAAAACGATTGTGTTCTAAAACACTAATGCTGAATTGCAGTTGATCCGATCCGGAAAAGAGATTTCTGACGGAGACAATATTTTCGAACGAAAAACAATATAGTACGTCGATATTCAGAAACGAAGCAAATGATTAGGATTGGATCGATCACTTGTGCCAAGGGGAGGAGAGACGAAGCAATGTGGGAGAGGAGGGGAACATGGGTGCCAGAGAGGGCCAGAGCGTAGCTCAGATAGCAGGGAGTGAAGGTGAAACACAGAGGAACGAGTGTCTGAAAACATGAAAGTTATTTTAAACATATAGCTGTCGCCAAACGGGCACCCTGCCAAAAACGGCATTAATGCAGCAGTCGTGTGCTACTCAGGCGGAAATAGTGTGCGAAAAGAGCAGACGCCGAGAAACATCGGCTTTTAATGGCCAATGCTCGTCTGGCAACGGCTATACAGTCCGTTCAATAAGTATAAGATTATCCCATTTTTTTCTAATTTCTGAAAAATTGGCTCTCCCTGGAAAAACGAGACCATGCCAAGTTGATTCCACATAAAAAGAACCCATGGGCGACAAACATAACAATTTTCGACTAGCATATCGCTTTTTTTGCAAGTTCACACCGAAATTGAAGAATCCGGCATTCACCAATCATCGTTTTGTGTTCAAATAAACATGTCACTTCACCTTTTAAATTCCCAAGGAATCTCACTTTGGCGAAGTGATATGTATGCCTCTCGAGGCATTCGGGTTTTGAAATCGCGTATTTGGAGGAGAAAATCTCATGGTGTGGTCTGTGTATCCTGTATGTGGAAAGTTCAGCGCCGTCTGTGTCATTCAGAATCCGAGGTTGCTCCACCAATCCTTTGGGAAAGTAAAAGTTGAAGTGACGTGTACATTTGAACACCAAACGATGGTTGGTGGATGCCGGATTCGCTAATCTCGGTGTGAATTAGGAGATGAACTAATTATTGAACGACAATGTTTCAACTTTTTGGGATAAGATAGCGATGTGCTGGTCGAAAATTTCTATATTCGGCGCCCAGCGGTTCTTTTTTATGTGTAATTGACTTGGCATGGTCCCGTTTTTCAAGGGAGAGCCAATTTTTCAGAAATTCGGAAGTAAGATGAACTTGTACTTTTTGAACGAACTGTATTATATACACGTGTACGCTAACTCTATCTCTCTCTTTCTTTCACTTTCACACTTGCACCCACCTGGAGAACAAGTAGAGTGAACAACTTCTTCTGAATAATGCGATTATGCTCACTCATTTCATTATGAACAGTCATAGCAATGTTTCTGAATCCAACTGATATTTTCAAAGAACTGTAGATTGGAATAATCGTAGCTATTGTCATTTCTGCTGAACAAATAGCGGTGATTAGGGTTGATTTCAAAACAATGCTACCATTTTTCTAAATATATCCTATCTTTGCATACTTCCAAAATTACAATCATTGGTATTCCCACGTAGGAAACGTTTTGAAGTTGAAAACTCTCCACATTGATTTGGTTTTCCTTGAAACTTTCAATGATTTCTTCATTTTGATACATGAAAGTGAAGACTGGAACGGCACAAAAGCCAACAACGCCGAAATACACCATTGTTAGCACAATGACACGAATTGGTTGGTGGAACCAAACTTTCTTGTGGGGGCTGAAAATCCATTGCAAAAAGGATAAATGCAATTGTACCTGCAGAGAACAAAGAACCGATACAGAAATGAATAATTAAGAATGACAGATAGAGTGATGTTACAAGTTCCGAAAACACAAATGAGGTAGGAGCCAATATCCCGAGGGACCCGTTGCACTGTGGCGTAACAGAGCCAGCCCACTTGACTCGGTTCGAATACCTTCAGTTTCATAAGAAGAACCAGAAAGGTACCACCTACCGGAAGTAGAAGAAAGAGAATCGTCGAGTAAATTAGCGATGTTAGGGTATACAGAAACAACAATACTCGATACGCTCCCATTTCTTTGTTGGATCTAAATTTTACTTATTTTTTACTTATATGACTCAAATTTGTCCACGCTTCGCTGAAAATTTTCGGTAAAACAAACCTGAAATTGAGTGAAGACGACATTGCAATTTCACCTACGGCGCGCACTCTCCTGGCCTGCGGCCTGCGGCCACACCGACACGCAGCCTTCGCCCGATAAGTTAGGTGGCCTGAGGCGACAAACATTTGTTACCTACGGCCATCTATACTGTACGGCCGTGAAACTGACGTAAAGAACGTTACACACATACACACACGCACACACACACACACACACACACACACACACACACACACACACACACACACAGATTTTTTTCTAAAATGAAAGTTTGAACCCAATTCACCAATTCCAACCTGCCTGAGGTGTTTCTATTAGACTTTAATGAATTCATGAAAAATGCTTCTATGGAATTTTCGGATTTTCCAACAATGAGATGAAAAATGATTTTCCAAAAGCAAAAGAGAAACAGTTTCAGCAACATTATGCATTGGGAAACCTAAAGTTTTAAGGGGTTCAGAACAGATAATATCTTGCTTTAATAATTCTATGGAATCTTTTGTCTGTGTTTGGAATAAACCTACCTCATTACAATAACAGGCAATAAAATTGCGTTGAGAATAATCGCTGAAAAGCTGAAAACGCTTATGGCGGATTTGAAAGGAAGAATCGGAAAGTACCACAACATTTCTGAAAAATGCTCTGTTAGTTTGAAAACTAGGCATTATTTTAGCCTCTTCAAAAAAAAATCGATATAAAAGTTTAGTCACAAACTGCGTAATATATCACATCTGGACGCGAGGTGCTTGCGGTACCTACGTATTTTAGTGTTTGGCTGACAATGGTAGCAAACAGTTACCCGGGGCTTATGTTGAATCCGAGACTTATGGGTCGAGCCCCCCAAACACTCTATGTCTAGCTATGTAATGAATTTTCAACGAGAAGAAACTGATAAAAATGGAACTGCCGGGACAAAAAATTAGAATCTGTTTAGGACTGTCATTTACTGCAGCAAGCTATTTTGGAATTCTAAGTTAACTAGTTATTATTTTCCGGCAGTTTTATTTCCACAAATTTCATTTCTTTCCGTCTTCAATAAAGAGTGAAAATTCCAAAAGAGGGCGAAACACTACGCAACTTTTAAAAAACACATTTGGTGTTTGAAAATGGCATTCCGGAAATTTGCAATCATTCCGGCAATCAACAATGATTCACAGATAATTTTAGGCAATTAGAAAGGGACATATCAACGAAACAGGGAATAGTAAATGTATAGATGAGAAAAACAAAAGGATTTTTAAACATATTTATAAAACTGGCGCTGGTGTTGATTGCCTTCCGTGAGAACAACGTAAAGATTATGATTAACCTTCCGCCCTGCACAAAACTACAACTTTGCACTACAATTTCACACTCTCGTAATACTTCAGAATCAATTTCGAGTGTGACGTTCAAAGTTGAAGTCTTTCCCCAAGCGGATTAGTCCTTCCAACATTTATTGGTCAAAAATGAAATTTCCAAGGCTATCGTGAAAGGAATTTCACTGTTGCTTCTTCTTCTCCGACTTCTGGGAGAAGATGCATCGAATGATCTTATAGGAGACACATGGAATGAAGAAAAGGAGAGCCAAAAGGAAGAATAGAACCACGGCGATTACATCCAAGAGGTAGTACTCGATGATCGACAGATTGCGACCGTAGGCATCCAGCATCGGAAGACGACCGAATCTGAAGAAATTACAAAGTTTGGAAAGGAAACACTTACTCGGCGACGAATTCGCAGTGAGAGACTACCAACTGTTGGGCTGAGATCGGCTGTTTATTCAACATGTTGGAAAGACGAGTGGCGTTGGTGAGGAAACTAAACAAGTACAGTGTGTGTGTGTGTGTGTGTGTGTGTGTGTGTGTGTGTGTGTGTGTGTGTGTGTGTGTGTGCACATTAGATAGGAGGAAAAGAAAAAGTTATGTAGACCAAAAAAGCTTGAAACCAGAAATACAAACAACACAGTTTCAGCTACTACATGATTACATAAAAAGGCTATTTTTCTCGGCTGGAGGGACGACCGCCCCGGGGATGATTTTCAATTGGTTGGAGTCATGGTGGGGTTTTCAAACTCAGATTTAAAAATTAAATTAAATTCCAGGATTGCCGTCATCGCAGCAGATTTCACTGTAAAAACGCCATCTCTACTGATTATGTGAACGAATCACTCCTTCTTGAACATAACGTTGGCGGAATTTGCGAGGCTGACCGAAATTTAAATAAATGAAACAATTTTATCCTAGGAAAAAATCGAGAAGGACTCGAAAGGGGGGCTTTTGTCATTTACGTTCAGATGAATTATCAGAGATCGCATTTCGCCAAAAAAAAATATAAAGTGAGTTTAATAATGATCGGGTTTATACAAATGAAAATACTTTGTGTCACATTCGAAAATCATGCAGCTACATAAAAAAGAATAGTGAGAGTGTTTGCAACTAAACTCATTTTGGACGAATAACCTCTTCTGATTTTACTCCCACGCCTGTTAAAAGCCATTGGGTTCCCTTTCCTTCAATTTATTTGTTTCGTGTGTGTGTGGGTGTCATGAGGAAATATGCTTGTGTTTTGCGATTCTCACAATAATATGTGATCGAATAAACAGTATCATACCACTTCTCTCCAGAAATCCAAAACTCATGAAAAAACGCAAAATTCCTAATCAAAATTTGTCCGTTACGTAAAAGCGTAACGCAAAAAGAGACCCGTTGGCATCCCGTTCTCCCTGGTCATTCTCTGCGATGTCGTCCTCCAACCCAGTTGCTCCCATCAAAGGAAAGAAGTCCTCCTTGCGAGAACAAAAGTCCAACAGCGGCTCTGGCGACAAGGCGGTCGCGAAGAAAGGCAAGAAGAGTCCTGCAACATCGAAGAAGAAGTCGGGTTCTGAAGGAAGTCTCCAGGAGAAACAGGAAGAGCGCAAGAAAAAGAAGAAGAAAGAAGAAGAGGAACAGGAGGAGGAAAGCGACGATGAGGATGATGAGGAAGAGAAGGAAGAGGAGAAGGTGGTTAAGAAGAAGGCAAAAGCAAAGAAGGCGAAGCAGTCGAAGAACACGAAGAAGACCAAGAAGAGCGAGCACAAGAAGAAGAAGAAGTACCAGCCAATGACCTACTGCAAGGTCTTTAGGCTCCAGATTTCGGCTGCACCGGGTAAACCCCTCAAGGAGACAGGATTTACCGTGTCTCACACGATGGTTGTGAAGTCGATTGAACCGAAGTCGCCTTTCTTCAAAGCCCTCGTCGTTGGAGATCAGGTAAGGAGGAAGAGAGAGAGAGAGAGAGGTGTCGCAGACAACATCTCCTTTCAGATCCTGGGCATCGACGGCCAGATCCCCATGACTGCGAAGGACATCCCCCGTCTGATCAGCGATGAAGCCTCGGTCGTGCTGCGCATCATCAGACCCTGGAATGTAAACTCCATTGGAGAGGACCGAGAGGGCATCAACTACAGTAAGAATGCGACGTACCATGTTGTTGGTTGGTTTCATTTTGAAAACTAAAACTATTTGAACTTCAGAAGTCGGCACGAAGGAGGGAAACCAAGGTGCTCTGGGTTTGACCATCATGGACAAGAAGGTGGTGGTGACTGGGGTGGGCAAGGACAACAGCGCAGTGGCACATGCCTTCTTCCTCGGAGATCGTATTCTGGACATCAACAAGAAGAAGGCCCCTCTCAGTGTGACTGCCGTTCTGGAGGAGTTCAAGAAGAATATGGAGAAAACTGGCAGGTGCTCGTTTCTGGTGGAGCGAGATCTGAACAACAGGAGCACTGCGAACCCCAGCCTTTGCACCACAGTCGCCACGTTTTCAAAGAAAGAAGAAGAGACTGCGAAGAAAGAAGAACCGGCGGAAAATGAAAAGGACGTTAACCGACAGATGGGAGACGACGCCTGCGAGATCGGAGCGAGGGAGGCCACCCGTTGGAACGCCATGAGGAAGAAATACGTTGGTTTCAGTCAGTTACAGACAGAAATAGCACTTCAGAAGCCTGTGAGTATTCTGAAGGAGCCTGAGAGTGAGGAGGAGGAGGATGAGAAGAAGGGAAAGAAGAAGAAGGCGAAGAAGTCTGAGAAGAAGAAGCTGTCGATGAATGAGGAGAAGAACCAGGTGTTCAAAGTGCCGACGGATGTGAAGAACATCTCCAAACTCGAGCCTGTCACTGAGAATAGTGGAAAGATCTATTTCCGTAACAGACATGCCTCCGCCGAGGAAAAACCTTAGAAAATAAAACCTGGAATCGAGAAAACTTGTCATTTGTCTGTGTTATGCATGTCTTGATTGCCAAGTGCTTCAAAGTCTATTGTTTTTGTTAAGTTGTTTGTTGAGTCGGTACAACTTTTGTGCTTTGTCGAATTTTGTTTGCGTTGATACTTTAGCAATCCTGCATTATTTCTTTTATGAACAAAGGGAGCCTGCGGCCGCAGAGACACGCGGGTTTCGGCAGCTCAGTTAGGCGGCCTGCGGCCTTTGACCACAAATGACGTTACACTTCTTCTCTCACCTGGCGTCTTCAAGAACTTTTAGAATAGCAGATCTCACTGCCTCAGGGCTGCCAAGTTCATTTTTCTCCAAAGTGAGAACACCTCCATGTCTGGCCAGCATAGCCGCATTTCGAGGCTGATCTCCGAACAATGGAACCTAGAATTCTGCGTTTTTCCTGAACTTTTAAGCGTAAACCATAACTGCCGGTTTGCCCAGATGAGCCACCTCCGTTGTGGATCCAAGACCTCCGTGGGTGATGAAGAGCGATAGACGGGGATCGGCTGGAAATAATACATCAAAATGGAAAATCACAACATAATCCTACCCAAAAGATCATTCTGAGGAAGCCAAGGAGAGAGATAGACATTCGGAAGGTGGTCCGCCATGGATGTCTCCACCTCGTATTTCCATATGAACGTGACTTCAGGAAGAGTTGCGAACATGGCAAGCAGAGATTTTCTAAAAAATTCCGCTTTCAAAATTCAAATTCACTGATTTCCCTATTTCTGTTTCCAAATCTACTCACTTCCACTCTTCGGGCATATCCTTGCTCTTTACAGCAGACCCGAAAGAAATGTACACTGTGAACTTTCTCTCGTTGAGAATGCTGTCCCATTTCTGAATGGTTCTTGTTGGATAAAATTAATAGAAATTACCTCATCCAAAGCAGCAACCTTTTCCTTCTGAATCGTAACTCCTCCCACTTCAATAGTCTTAGCAAGCAGGGGTCGGGGGTAATTCAGGAGAGGATTGGCATTTGTGAAGATGAAGGAGTTTCGAGAAATCAGATCCTTAAATAACCGAAAAGTTTAAGTTGTGAAGTCTCCTAAACTCCATTGATCGGAGCTCAGCGAGTTAGCGTAGATTACGAGGAGGCGCCGACAGAAAATTTCCGCGTGGGATCAACAGCACCCGCGCGCCAATTGTATTGCGTTTTTGTGTGTATCCCAATAAAGGGTGGCTAAAAATGGAGCCGAAAAATTTTGAGAGCAATCCGAAGTTGCCCCAGTTCGACCCCCCGCTGATAAAACTTTTCTGCCTTACTTATTTGATGTAATTAGTAGGTTAGAAACACATTTTGTGTGCATAGTTATACTCCTCGCCTATCCTACTTCGGCCAAAAAGCGGCCACACCCTTTTTGTAGCTCACTAATATGATGTAATAATAATTTGGGTGGCTGGCGTTTAGGCTAACCGCCCATTTCTATAAAATGTTTCGAGTGAGAGAGTCAACAAAAAATTCTATCCACATATGGTTAGTTTCCAACGGATAGTTGAAAGGCATGTTGGCATCGGGTTCGGCAGCGCAAGTCCGAGCGGACGCGCAAAAGAGAAAGCACGCTGAAACAAACTACACTAAAAGAGCGATTCCATTGGTGATTAAAACTAAACTTTCAGTCTAAAAAGGATTGGGTGTATATTCAATTTCTAGAACAAAGACTGGATAACCTCGCACTCGTTTTCTTGTATTTTTGATACTTCTGTGGGTTTGGATCTCCTACGCCCCAGGACAAAGTATCTCTCAGAAGAGTGATTTTTTAAACATAAGCTGACCAAAAAGGCACCGAAGAAAGAAATTTTCATCACTTTTCCTTTTAATGCGGCTTTTCCTTTAAATTCACGAACCTCTGGCGTTGTGTACTTCTCTCCCAACAACTCCTTCAGCACCTCTCCTTCCGCGGTGTGAGTCGGTCTAATAAACCAAGTGCCGATGACAGTTCCAATCCCATTTCCCATCCTCTCGAAGAAACTCTGCTTTTCTCCAGCTGTCGAAGTCATCGAAGGAACATAACTAGGAGCCAGGGGCTCTCCAATGTAGTAGGACAAAATGTCCAATTGGGTCATGGAAAGAGCTCCGATGCTCCCGGGGATATTGAGGTACTCGAAGAGACCTTAATGATGAAAAATTAACGGAGAAACAGAGGAAATACCGAAACCACAGAGGGTGAAAGGCTCTGCGATTCCAACGTCAAAGTGTTCAGAGCGAAGGGATTCGATGAGATCGGTTTGGGCGAAGAGTTCTAAAACATGCCTTTGCTCTCTTCGTGGCCCGTTAACATATACTGCACCTTTTTCTTACGCTATTGTACTTTTGCACCTTTTTGTTGTTCTTGAGTTCAGCATATTTTCTTTAATTTTCTTTCATCACAGTCTAATACCGGGTTAACTTTTGTTTTATCCTCATTTGAATAAATTTGTTTACTTGATTCGCACACATGCTAAATATTAAAACACGAAAAAGTGCAAAAGTGCAAAAGATAATGATTTGTCTCGTTCTAACCCTCTTTCTGTGTCAGTGTCTCTCAGTGTCTCAACATCTCTTTCTCTTTCCGTCTCTCTTGGCTTTTATTACTTTCTCTCTCTCTCTCTCTCTCTCTCTCTCTCTCTCTCTCTTTCGCTGTCTCTTATACACTGGTGGAAATGAGTAATGGTCTACTTTGTTTTCTATTTAAAAAGTCATTTAAAGGCATGACTCATTCGATTGAGCAAAGTCTAAGGAATATGTTGAAAACGGAAATTCTTTAGCAGACGGCATTTACCTACTCTGTTTGCCAAAAAAAACACAAAAACGGCAAACGGTTAAAATTTTTGGAACATCCAGACAGACACCATTTAAAAGCCCTTCAAATTTTGTCTTGGGAAATATTTTTGTTGCAGTATAGAAACATTTCTTTTTCGAACTGATAAGCTTGCAAACAAGAAAATTGCTGTTTTTCTGCAATCAAATTCGCAATTTTCTAATTTTCCATTCGAATACAGAGGTTAAACTTGATTTTCAACGCTTCTTGTATTTTTCTCGTTTCCAATGTATCACTTTCTCTCTCGCTCTCCTTCTCTGTATTTCTGTGTGTTTCAGTATCTCTTTCGGGCTCTCCGGCGTTAAAACCCACTTTCACAGACATATCTGCAGGCCATCGACTGATTCTTCGAAATAGCAATCAGACTTCCAGCATCAGGCTGCATGGTCCAAAGATCCTTCATAACTCCGTTCCTTCCATCCTCCATCAACTTCGCTTGTCTCTCGTCTTGATCCACAATAAGCACTTTTTTCACCAAGGTAGATCCCGTCTTGTTTATCAGCAATTCATCAACGATTGGCATCAAAAGGGTCTGAAATTCAATTAACTAGATGTTTATAGAAAAAGTTTATACCACATCGTGACCGGCCTCCACCAGAGTGTCTGCAATCTTTCCGAGGAAGTTCACATGAGAGTGGCCGACAAAGGGAGAGTAGACAAGGAATTTATAGGAAAAAGCGACTAAACTTCCAATTATTCTCATAATTCTTAAAATCAAACCTGATAAAAGCAAAGCTAAAAGGAGGATAACCCGCATCGTTTTTGGAGTTAATTACCCGATCTGAAAGAATCCCTATTCGAGGGAAATCATTGAAAGTAGTGAAAGAAAGACTATCTCAAATCTGTTGCTGGGTCGGTATGTTTGTCAATCAAAAGTGTGCCCGACCGCTACAATCCAGCGCAGAAAATGACGTGAGGCTAGATTTTCGGCGCCACTGGCTACATTTTATGAGCAAAAGAACACAAAAACAAATAAAAGCTTTGAAAATTGGTTTAGAAGTCCTATAAATAAAATAAGTTTGTGGTTACTTTGTAAACATTTCCAAAAATGGTTAATAGGTTGGTGCAAAAGGACACAGCTGTTTCCGATGGCGGCGGTTGCCGAGGCTGGTTTTGGCGCCAAATCACAAATCGACGAGACTCTCGCAAGACACAAAGATGCTTACGAGCAAAATGAAAACGGGAAAATGCGAATTTAATTGGAAAAATCTCAACAAAACTGTTATGAATCTAAACACAGAAAGTTGGCGTGAGGAAATCCAAAATATACGCCAAAGAGCAAATGAAAAGTTTTTCGGAAATTCGTTTTTGATATTTCCACAAATGTGATAAAATCTGTAATTCATGTAATGCTCACATTAAAATAATTTTACTTAAAACTTAAAGAATTGGCCCAAAACAGAGCAACCGCATCTGTTGGGAAACACGCCGTGTGTGTATCTTTCGCAGGCTGGACGGCCGCTCTCAGCTGACCTTTTGATCGGAGCAAAATTTCGCCATCGCAGCTGCGAAGGGGAACTTTCTTTTAGATTTCAGAGGGATGAACACATTAAATGGGAGGAATAGAAAAAAGAGAAAAATTTAGATCTTCGAAAAAAAACATAAAACCAGAAATATAGAACGCATTTTTCAGTCACTACATGACTAAAAGAATAGAAATCGAGGCAATTTTCCTTGAATGGGGGGGACGACCGCCCAGGGGATGAATGGCAATTGGTTGGAGTCATGGTTGGGTTTTCAAACACAGATTTCAATAAAAAAAAATAAATTCCAGTATTGCCTTCACCGCACCAGATTTCACTCTAAAAACGCCATCTTTGCTCATTTAGATGAACGAATTACTCCTTCTTCGAACATAAAACTGGCGAAATTTGCGAGGTTGACTGAAATTTAAAGAAATAGAAATATTTTAATTTAGGAAAAAAATCGAGAAGTACTCGAAAGAGGGGTTTTTGTCATTCACGCCCAGATGGATTCTCAGAGATCGAATTCCGCGGAAGAAACATAAAGTGAGTTGACTCATGTAGATCGGGTTTATACAACTGAAAATACTTTGTGTCACATTCACAAAATATACCGTTACCGGAAAAAGAGACTGGTGAGAGGGTTTGCAACTAAACTCAGTTTGACGGATAACCCCTGCTGATTTATTCACGCCCGTTAAAAGCACAGTGGGTCACAAAAATTCGACCTTCTTAGATTTTTTAACAGGTTTTTAAGAACTTCTTAAAAACTTGTATTTTGCTAAATTAGGCCTTTTGAAGAAGATTTCAACGGTGCATTTTGCCAAAGGTGTGTTTTCAAAGCATATATTTGGCTCCCCAATGTTTCCTGCCAGATTTCTGAACTGCAATTAGCATGCCGCTCTCTTTTTTGTCTCGCCACACGGTACCCTTGTACATGTTCACCCGAACATGCGTTCATTTTTCATTAAGCACTGCGTTTAAAAGTCATCGAGTTCCCTTACCTTGGAGTTTATTTGTTTTTATGGTTTATGTGTGTGTTGTATGTATGTGTGTATCATATGTAGGTGAAAAAATTAAAGTGTGTGTGTATGTGTTTACGTGTGTATGTATGTGTGTGTGTGTGTTTGTGTGCGTGTGCGTGTGTGTATGTGTATGCGTGTGTGTGTGTGTGTGTGTGTGTGTGTGTGTGTGTGTGTGTGTTTGTGTGTTTGTGTGTGTGTGTGTGTGAAAATATCAAACAAAACATTCATTTTTACTCCACTTTTCCTTTGGATTCGAGCCTTCGTAGTAAATCTTGCTCACGAGCTGGTGTTGCATCAGTTTCCATGGCAAAAAAGGTACTGCGGTGACGGATGCTCTTACGCATTACGACACAATGGAAACTGCTCTTCTCCGCTCTTCCAAATTACCACATACAAATTACCACATTCATTGTGTCATCTTGATATACTCCTTGCCAATGCGACTTCGGCTAAAAAGCGGTCCTGCACTTTTTGTAGCGCACTATTTTGATGTAATAATGGGAAATTCAAATATCAACATCAGAATAATCCCACTCATTTGCAAAAATTGCTAAAGTAGGGTCGCCGGGCACTATATATTGCGTTTCTCACATTTTTGGCGCAATGTCATATAGGAAGACAAGGGATCTATTGTTATCGACTATTTGCCGCGAAAGGATTTTATTGTGTTTGCCAACAGTCAAAGGAAGTTTCTCCGTTCACATTAGAATTGTCGAATCTCTCTCAGAAAACTTCTGTTCAATTCATTTTTTATCCCTCATTTTACGAGCGAGTAGAGCAAATGTAACCCAGTAAATTCTTTATACAAAAGGAAAAGGTACATAATTTGAGCCTCAATCCTGATTGTGGTTCTTTGAAACATTCTCAAGATTCACAAACAAGGAACATTAGAAATGCATTGTTTTCGTAAACGATACATGCTACAACGAAAATTAGATCCTCCTTTTTTGAAACCATATTCCATTTTGTAATTTTCCCACTTAGCATGCCACTATGCAGATATTCTTAAACTATTTATTTAGACATCTGAATGGAAATCCCAAGAAATATAATATTTGTCCTATCGATTGCAATTTTTTCGTTTCTATTTATTTTCTACTTTTCTGAAAATATTGCGTCATCCACTTTTTCTGAAAAGATCTCCACTCAAAATTCCAATTCAACTGCACCAAGATATGGGGTAAAAGACCTTCGAAATCTGTCGAAAAGTGAGTGAAAATTTCGTTTCTGGCTACTTCTCACTGGGTCTCCCAATTCAGCATGGTTCGCCTCGGGGTTCTCAAATGACTGGCAAGGACGAGTGATTTTTTGGGACGGTCAGCCCGGGTATAAAAAAAGAAATTTAAATTTTGTATAAATCGGTGCAACATTTTTTTAAACTATTAACTTAATAATGTTTGTAACTAACATATTAGTCAATATAAGTTGTACAAAAAAGAATGTCACCGATCGGGATTGAACCGTGGTCGTGTGGGTGGCAGTCTGACTGGGTGGTCCAGGGCAAACGGGCCGAACGGGCCGTCTACGGCCGGGTCGGGCCGGGCCGAACACTTTTTCGAATGGTCCGGCCCGGCCCGTGATAACCCCTATTCGCGTACATGGGTATTTGTGCTCTTCGCGGCGAGACCCAATGCCCAACGCCTTTAACTACTGATTAGAAAGGTTGTGAATTTTAGTTGAATTTGTTACTCCTCCTGTTAATTTATCGTCGATCCCTTCGTGTGTGCCTCACCATGAATATAAGACAGATTTAATGAACAAAACCAAGGGAAAATGGACCAATCGAAAAATGCCAATTTTATTGCTTTCGGCCTTCGACTATGACACTCATTTGATAGTCACAACACAGTCCGAAGGCTGGTATGGGTGAGTATTGTGAATTTTCAGAAACAACACTTTTTCTTCAGAAAACGCGTATTCTGTCGTTTTCTTTCCGCAAACTTTTCTGAAATAGGTCCTGCCACGACTGGAATGTCCTTCCCCGAATATTCTGTCAATTGTTGTGCCAGAAAAGAGAAATTCTCGTATATTAGTGTAACGGAAAAGGCAGATGATCCAATTGTTCAGTATGTTCCAGTTGTGAAGAGAAACGTCGACAGTACGTTTGGGAATTGAAATTTTGATAATTTCCAAATTCAGCATTTAAGTATGGGTTGTCAATGTGTTTGGCTCCAATTTACGGAAATCAAAGCACTTTTCTATTGTTGACAGAGCTGATTGAACACTACAAACTACAAGGAGTTGAGCATTTTTACGTTTATGTTCATGAAATAGACGAATACTCACTTAGGGTAGGCAATTTGACGATTTACATTTCGTGTGTGTGTGTGTGTGTGTGTGTGCGTGTATGTGTGTGTGTGTGTGTGTGTGTGTGTGTGTGCGTTGCGTGCGTGCGTGCGTGCGTGCGTGCGTGCGTGCGTGCGTGCGTGCGTGCGTGCGTGCGTGCGTGCGTGCGTGCGTGCGTGCGTGCGTGCGTGCGTGCGTGCGTGCGTGCGTGCGTGCGTGCGTGCGTGCGTGCGTGCGTGCGTGCGTGCGTGCGTGCGTGCGTGTGTACGTGTGTAAGTGTGTGCATGCGTGTATGCAGTGTGTGTGTGTGTTTGTATGTAATTTTACCTTCACGCTTGAAATCAAAAATAAATACAACGCATTTTTCAGCTACTACATGATTACGTTAAAAGTGGAGAAGTGGAGGCTATTTTCCTTGAGTGGAAGAACGACCGCAAAGGGGATGATTGGCAATTGGTTGGAGTCATGGTTGGGCTTTCAAAAACAGAATTCAAATAAAAAAAATAAATTCCAGGATTGCCTTCATCGCAGTAGATTCCACTCTAAAAACGCCATCTTTGCTGATTTAGATGAAAGAATCACTCCTTCTTCGAACATAACACTGGCGGAATTGGCGAGGTTGACGGAAATTGGAAGAAATAAGAAAAAATGAATTTAGGGAAAAGTTCGAAAAGGACTCGAAAGTGGGACTTTTGTCATTCAGACCCAGGTGGATTTTGAGAGGTCGCATTCCGCCAAAAAAATATGAAGTAAATTAAAGCCAAATGACATTTTGTTATAATCATTTTCAGGGTATGAAAACTCTGAAGAGCGATCTGCCAACCCTCGTTTTTCACAATACTTCGGGCTGGCCCGGTCCTGGCCACACATCCAAATGTATTCTTGACCCCACGAAAGTACTCATAATGTGGGTTCATTACGCTCATGCCATGTTCCCCGGATTTCAACAATTGTATGTTCCGCCGGAAGAAGGCATTATAAGGTTGGTTTTTTTAAATGTACATTTTCAAATTAATAATTTAGGCATTATCGAGACGTTGTTATTAGCGACAGGGGCACCCGATGGATGCCTGGAACTCTGCGATTCGGAAATTACACTGCTACGGACTATCCAAAGCATCTACTAGAGATTCTGTTGAGAAATGTTGTTTTGAGGCTGGATAGGGTTTACTCTGAGAAAACTACAAAGGGATGAATATTGGGGTATAAACTACGACTTACGGGGTCTATTTTTTAATTTATTGAATTTTTAAGGATGAATTTGTTGTTAAATTATATTTTCTTTTCCGGCATGCTTTTTCCTGTATTATTTGTTGTCTCTGTTTGTTTATTTCTTTTCTTTTTATGTCTTTCATTATTCCACAAGCAGTAAACCGGCAATAAACTGATCAAATATGCACAATGAGAAAAGATAGAATTGTCGTTTCGGAATATGATGTTATATATTCATTTTTCAAGCCTAGATCTACTTTTAGATTGGGTAGCACTTGTTTTGGTAGACGAAGTTGGTTCCAGGGCACAATTCGTTGATGCAAGGACCGATCGCCTGAAATATATTATTCAACTGTTCATAAAATACATACGGTGTTGGGATCCGGCTGAGGGAGACACTCGTCTTTGTGGCACCAATGACCAGTCTAAACAAAGATTTGTTGATTCAAAAAATGAAAACTGACAGGGCAGAGGGTGTTGACACAGGGTCCGATGGAGCTACAGAAGATGTTCGTCTGAGAAGAAGAAGCCACGAGGGAGAGCAGGAGCAGAGGGAGCAGGGGAGACATGGTTCAATTGGGTGCTCAACCAAAACAAATGCTTCTTATATAGCGTTTTGTTTCGGTTTAGCCGCGGATTTACATACAGAAGTCAGATTTGAGATCGAAAAAGTTCAATATATGCACGACTGTTCTTTTTCGAAGTTTAGGCAAATCTGCGAACAGAACTCCATTCCGATGGAACTTTTTTTCGGAACTAAATCAAAGGTTTTGAGGAAACTTTTTTACTAAAATATCTACAAACAGAGAAAATTGTGAGTGTGATGGTGTCATGTCTACTTCTTCTTCTTCTTTTCCCTTGGCCTTCTCCTTTCAGTCACTCTCCGACTGCTCTTGATTCTGGCTTCAAATGATTCGAGAGCATCCAAATTCGGTAAACTGTTCTTTCTCTATCGTGTTATCTCGGCAGATTTCGCTATTATTCGGGCACATATTGAACTTTGCGAATGTCGATGCTTTCAAATCGTCTGAATTTTGTATGTAGATCTGCTTAAACCAAAACGAACCGATCCATATTAATAAAGCGCAAATGTCCGTGACCGTGTGTGTGTATGTGACCCCATATCATATCTCAGCTCCCCGTGAACCAATTCACCTCATCTTTCAATATGTTGCTACCCTATATAAGAGTAGGTCATAGCCTGAAAATCGTATTAGGGTCTCGCAGCGAAAGCGTGCCAGAACTTTGCTAAAAATTAAAATTTATTTGTTTAATCAAAAATTGTATCAATCGATAGAGCGTACAAAGGCAAAACCAATTATTCATAATATATAAGGTCTCGCAGCCAAATCGTAACAGCGTTAAGGGGGTCTGGGGGCGCAGCCCCCAGCCAGCGGGAGGGGCGCCTTCGGCGCCCCTCCCGCTGGTATAAAAGAAGCAGCAATGTTGGTTGAGCACCCAACCATGTCTCCCCTGCTCCCTCTGCTCCTGCTCTCCCTCGTGGCTTCTTCTTCTCAGACGAACATCTTCTGTAGCTCCATCGGACCCTGTGTCAACACCCTCTGCCCTGTCAGTTTTCATTTTTTGAATCAACAAATCTTTGTTTAGACTGGTCATTGGTGCTACAAAGATGAGTGTCTCCCTCAGCCGGATCCTAACACCGTATGTATTTTATGAACAGCTGAATAATATATTTCAGGCGATCGGTCCTTGCATCAACGAATTGTGCCCTGGAACCAACTTCTGCTACCAGAACAAGTGCTACCCATTCTAAGAGTAGATAAAGGCTTTAAAAATGAATATATAACATCCTATTCCGAAACGACAATTCTATTTTTCCTCTGCACGGTCTTCTTTACCCCTTCACAAAAATGGAATTCAGCGGTTGCGTTCTCTTTTTGTTCCCAGAATGAATGTTATCCCGTATAGTATGCAATATTATGAAAGATATTTGAATGATATTCGGCGGCGCCGCGATGAAAATCCGGAAGCGCAAATTAAAATGAAGAGGCACCGAGTTAAGGCCACAAAGACAGCATCATCACATTTATACGCTCCAGATTATGTAAAACGTTGTTCTTTGAAGACAATTGAACACAAGAAAACCACAGCGAAACATCTCCACTGTAACCCTATTAAAACTTAAGCCATAAACCAAACTTCATTTTCTACCCGTTATAATTTAACAAAAAACCGTAAAGTAATCAAAAGAGCAGTCATCACTTGTAGTCCTGAAACCAACAGTTAGTTCTGGAAAACGAAAAGTTTACCTGTTGCTGAACTTGCAATTTCAAATCGAACGATGCCTCCAGTTGACGCCTGAGATCCCTGGTTCAACTGGAAACCCATCGAATAACCACGTTGGGCTGGGATTCGGTCTCCGTTTGAAACGTCCGATTGCATTCTGAAACTTCATGCTTTGATAAAAAAATCTCGGCAAACTTACACCACAGAATACCCCTTCATGTCCTTGTAAGAAATCGAAGCAGAGAAATTTCCTCCACCTAGATTCATTTGATCAATTTTAAATGAGAAATTCATTACATTCGTGGCTGAAAGTTTTTTTCCTTAAATATGACTTACAAAATTACCATTAATTAAGGTAGCAGCGCTTTGGGAGTTACTCAGCCATGGGTAATCCTGGGTCATGAAAAAAAAAATGCTAAGCATTTCCAGTTTCAGCTTTTCAGTACAAACTGTCATTGTGCTTGGCTCCCATTTACGGAAATCAAAGTTCATTTCTATTATTGACAGAGCTGATTGAACACTACAAACTACAAGGAGTTGAACATTTTTATGTATATGTTCATGAAATGGACGAATATTCTATGAGGGTTGGTACAACACCGAAAAAGAGATGCATCTGAGGCGTAGGGAAACAAATATGGGAATAGAGAGATAAAGAGAATGATAGAGAGACAGGGAGACAGAGAGAGATAAAGAGAGAATCTCAGTGTCGTTTGTCTTCAGCTGCTTCACGATTACATGAAAAGTGGGGAAGTTGAAGCAGTATTCCTGGATTGGAGGAATGATCGAAGTGAAGATAACTGGCAGTTGGTGGGAGTGATGGTCAGTTTAACAGTCGTCGTTTGTTATTTCCACTACATCGAGTGTTTCAGGATTGTCTGCACCGTAGTCGATTCCATTCAAAGTATGCAATTTTCACCGATTTAGACGAGCGAATTACTCTGTCTTCTGACACAACAATCGCAGAATATGCTAGGTAAAAGGGCTTTCAATCAAATTTTTCCATTTTTAGAAACAAATTTGAGGCGGAGGATAATTTAGGTCTGATGGTATTCAGGCCGAGATGGATTCTTAGAGATCGGATTGCGCCGCGAGGATATGAAGTAGGTTTTTAATAAAACTGAACACACACACACACACACACACACACACACACACACACACACACACACACACACACACACAAGCACACAATCAGAAATATAGAGATAGAGAGAGAGTAATTAAGTTGAATTCTTTATGCTGTAGGGAATGAGAACTCTTGAATCTGACCTTCCAACCCTTGTTTTCCACAATACCTCTCATTGGCCAGGACCTAAAGATACATCAAAGTGCATTATTGACCCCACAAGAGTTGCCATAATGTGGGTTCATTATGCTCATGCTTTACTTCCCGGAACAAGTGAATTCTTGGTACCTCCGAAGGATGCCATTATACGGTAGTATTTATTTTTCTCTTCGTAATTTTGTCTGAATTCAGACATTATCGTGACGTGGCTGTTAGTGACTGGGGAACACGATGGATCGGCTACACTCTGAAGTTTGGGAATTATTCCTTAACGGATTACCCTAAGAATTTGCAAGAAGCCTTAGTGAAAAACGTTGCCTTAAAACTTGATAGGGTTTACAAGAAGATAAATTAATACTTCGGATAGACAATAATTGTTCTTTTTGACAATGAAAACAATAGAAACAGCCAATAGGCGGTCATCATATTCTTAATATATTCCAAGATCTAGTTACTGAATATTGTTTCCATCCAACGCCTCAGTAGCTCCCTTGCAAAACAGTTTTTTTTCGCACGGTCGTATGGCGGGTTCATTCGAAACTTAATGAAGCGAAGCACTATTTTCTCTTTTCATTTGAAGCAATTCCGTTGAAAAAGGGCGTCAGAGTCCCTTTTTAAAGACTTTTAGTAACACATTTCTTGAGTTGATGTAATTTCCACATTTCTGAAATATATTCCGCGTGGTGGGACCCAAGCGAGATAGCACGGAAAAAGCGGAGTGTGCCGAGTGCCCTCCACCTTTTGCGTACTATCTCTGCGTTCAGTGATTTTCTGCCCCCTTCTCTTTTCCAGTACTCTCTCACACGAAAAAAATAGTGGCCTACAAAAGGGGCGTGCCACTTTTCGGTCGAAGTAGGATTGGTGACGGGTGTAAACTATCAAAAAATAGGTGCAGTACAGGACAGAGAAAGGCGAGAGAGCATTGGAAATCGAGAGGCAACAGAGCGGCGCGCTATTCAAACAATAATTTAGCCAAAACCATAGGAGCTCCTATTTCGGTCTATTTCGGTTAATCCCGAAGACAATAGTTTCTGAATTAGAAGAAGATGAACTAGACGTGTGTCACAAATGAAGAATTTTGTTAACAGGAATTACACCTTAAATGTGTAATTTCTACTAACCAGAAAAACTTTTCTGGTGGTAGACTCCTTGATCTCAATGTTTGCTCAAGTGAAACGTTCTCCTCGTCATCTGATGCACTTTTCAAGCGGAAGGGACATAAAATGAGCGTTCTCTTGTATGGAACCGCCCTCCGAAGACCGTTATCGATGGGAGATAAAGTGTGAATCACGGCGTCACCTCAGCCAAGAACTGCAGCCACTCTGCAAATGTTTCTTCTTCTGCTCGTCTTCAATTATTTTGCTATTGGATTTTCATGGAGTGAGTTTTCATTGAAAATACACATCTAAAAATGACTATTTAATATTTTCAGGATGTGACGGGATTCAAAATTTGACGGTTTCTGAAAACCCCCCGACTTGGATTCCATCAGCAAACACTCAGCCACAGCCGTATGATGCACAATTGAATTGTAAATGGCAGGTAATTTAATTTTTTATATTTAACAAAACTTTTCGTTTTTCAGTTCGTAATTCCAAAAGGAATGTATGCTATTGTTACTGTTAATGCCAATTTTTCCTATAATGATACTTTTGATATTTCAAATAGCGTTGGATACGGACATCAATATGCCAAGTGAGATTTTTATGTTTCTTTCGCTCTCTCTCTCTCTCTCTCTCTCTCTCTCTCTCTCTCTCTCGCTTTCTTACTTTCTTCCTTCACCCCTCTCTATACTAACCCCTCTCCATTTTTTTTACGTTTCTCTCTTTTTCGCTCCCCGTTTTTGTCTTTTTCCCTTTATAAATTTTTTTTAGCTTTGGAGACATTCCAAAAACGGGTCTAACCTACTATTTCTTCCCTGCCGACCCTCTCACCACAATTTCTCTTATGTCAGGACTCGGACCCGGTGCCGGAAGTTTAACATTGTCTATTCTGCTTCATAAATGTAACATTTTCTCTTTGAAAATTCCAATCCTTTGTTTTTAGTGCCAGCCCTTATACTTCAACAAGTTGTTGTTAACCAAGGTTTCCCCGTCTTTTTTCCAGTTGAATCTTTAACCAACGCAACGTATGTTTTCGATTCTTCTGTTGACGTGAGTTGCACTTTTGAACCCCTCAGGCGTTTGTTTCAGTTCATGTTTGGATTAGCTGCAAACTCGCCTGATAACAAGTTTGATTCGTGTTTTGTTTACAAAGGGAAGGATCCGATGACGGGAGACTTTTTGGCGGGGTGAGTCATATCCGCAGTTTTTCACACATTGATAAGCCAGTTTTGTGGTTTGGAGTTTACAGTCACGCATCAAAATTGTTTTTGTGTGTTCTTTACAAAAATCTCTATTTGCTGGTAAATCGTGAATTGTCCCGGATCCTCCCCATCGATCCAATCTTACTTTACATTAACTTTTCTATAGTATCCGAATTACAAACAACATTACAACAAAATCTATGGGATGAGTAGCGACTTTCGGGTGAACTTAACAATCTACTTAAAAGAATTTGGAACATTGAGCTGAATAGACAAAAAAAGAAACGGAAGAACACTCTAAGAGAGGAGGGCGGAGACAGTCAGACGATCGTCACAGGACCACATATACCCAGTCCTTTCAGATTTTCTCCAAATCCTTGCCCATTCTTTGGAAATGGGTTATATACAGAAAATATGAAATTAAACTGGTCGCCAAATTGGCACCATACCAAAAAAAATGGGCTTTAGAAGTGATGTATGAGAGGATCTACAACGGCCAGGTTCAATTCATTCTTGGCCATAAATGAGTAGGATTCCTGATCCTTTATAGCCGTCGCCAAACGAGCATATTTGACAAAAAGCCACTTTTTCTGTTTGTCTCTGGCAGTTGCACACTATTTCCGCCATTACGCGATTGCTGTATTAAGCCCGTTTTTAGCAAGATACCGCTCTGGCAAAAGTTATATTGTCGTAATCAAAAACGTATGTTCAGATTGAAGCAGTTCAGTCTGGGTCAAACTGAGAGCTTTTCTTCTACAACTTCTCTTCTTTGCCTTGATGCAGGCTACCCTGAGTCATATTTGATAGCCACAACTGTGCCAAGTGAATTTCTTTTTCAATGCTCAAACCATCCGAATTCAGACGACTTTGACGTAAAATCAATGTGGCTGGTGAGGGTTGGAGATGATATTTCTGCTACAATTGCCACTGAACTGGGAGAAACTATTACGCGACCCGCCTACCTTACTACTTACTGTCCTAATAACTGTGTGGAGTACTTGCAAAGTATTCAGGAAATTATTTATCCCGGGAAAGTGGTGAGTTAAAAACTGTTTTTTTCCGTTTTGCAACCAGTCTACTGCTATGCGCATCTCCATTCAAAATTTGCTGAAATATCCAAATATTTCAGTACAACACAACGGTTTCTTTGTTCGTCGGCCTGCCTGGAAATCTCTCCCTTTTATCCTACTTCGACGCCTCTGAGGCATCTTCGAATCTCCCTCAGGAACTAAGAGGAGTTCTGAAAACAATCACAATCGATCAGTCAATGGCCTCGATCAGCATCAACAGAAATTCCAGTCAATTTATCGAATTTTCTTTTAAAAGGTTAGCTTTCAGCTGGTTTTCAAACCGCCAACCCAGGCAGGAAGGGATTTTTCATGACCCAGGATTACCCATGGCTGAGTAACTCCCAAAGCGCTGCTACCTTAATTAATGGTAATTTTGTAAGTCATATTTAAGGAAAAAAACTTTCAGCCACGAATGTAATGAATTTCTCATTTAAAATTGATCAAATGAATCTAGGTGGAGGAAATTTCTCTGCTTCGATTTCTTACAAGGACATGAAGGGGTATTCTGTGGTGTAAGTTTGCCGAGATTTTTTTATCAAAGCATGAAGTTTCAGAATGCAATCGGACGTTTCAAACGGAGACCGAATCCCAGCCCAACGTGGTTATTCGATGGGTTTCCAGTTGAACCAGGGATCTCAGGCGTCAACTGGAGGCATCGTTCGATTTGAAATTGCAAGTTCAGCAACAGGTAAACTTTTCGTTTTCCAGAACTAACTGTTGGTTTCAGGACTACAAGTGATGACTGCTCTTTTGATTACTTTACGGTTTTTTGTTAAATTATAACGGGTAGAAAATGAAGTTTGGTTTATGGCTTAAGTTTTAATAGGGTTACAGTGGAGATGTTTCGCTGTGGTTTTCTTGTGTTCAATTGTCTTCAAAGAACAACGTTTTACATAATCTGGAGCGTATAAATGTGATGATGCTGTCTTTGTGGCCTTAACTCGGTGCCTCTTCATTTTAATTTGCGCTTCCGGATTTTCATCGCGGCGCCGCCGAATATCATTCAAATATCTTTCATAATATTGCATACTATACGGGATAACATTCATTCTGGGAACAAAAAGAGAACGCAACCGCTGAATTCCATTTTTGTGAAGGGGTAAAGAAGACCGTGCAGAGGAAAAATAGAATTGTCGTTTCGGAATAGGATGTTATATATTCATTTTTAAAGCCTTTATCTACTCTTAGAATGGGTAGCACTTGTTCTGGTAGCAGAAGTTGGTTCCAGGGCACAATTCGTTGATGCAAGGACCGATCGCCTGAAATATATTATTCAGCTGTTCATAAAATACATACGGTGTTAGGATCCGGCTGAGGGAGACACTCATCTTTGTAGCACCAATGACCAGTCTAAACAAAGATTTGTTGATTCAAAAAATGAAAACTGACAGGGCAGAGGGTGTTGACACAGGGTCCGATGGAGCTACAGAAGATGTTCGTCTGAGAAGAAGAAGCCACGAGGGAGAGCAGGAGCAGAGGGAGCAGGGGAGACATGGTTGGGTGCTCAACCAACATTGCTGCTTCTTTTATACCAGCGGGAGGGGCGCCGAAGGCGCCCCTCCCGCTGGCTGGGGGCTGCGCCCCCAGACCCCCTTAACGCTGTTACGATTTGGCTGCGAGACCTTATATATTATGAATAATTGGTTTTGCCTTTGTACGCTCTATCGATTGATACAATTTTTGATTAAACAAATAAATTTTAATTTTTAGCAAAGTTCTGGCACGCTTTCGCTGCGAGACCCTAATACGATTTTCAGGCTATGACCTACTCTTATATAGGGTAGCAACATATTGAAAGATGAGGTGAATTGGTTCACGGGGAGCTGAGATATGATATGGGGTCACATACACACACACGGTCACGGACATTTGCGCTTTATTAATATGGATCGGTTCGTTTTGGTTTAAGCAGATCTACATACAAAATTCAGACGATTTGAAAGCATCGACATTCGCAAAGTTCAATATGTGCCCGAATAATAGCGAAATCTGCCGAGATAACACGATAGAGAAAGAACAGTTTACCGAATTTGGATGCTCTCGAATCATTTGAAGCCAGAATCAAGAGCAGTCGGAGAGTGACTGAAAGGAGAAGGCCAAGGGAAAAGAAGAAGAAGAAGTAGACATGACACCATCACACTCACAATTTTCTCTGTTTGTAGATATTTTAGTAAAAAAGTTTCCTCAAAACCTTTGATTTAGTTCCGAAAAAAAGTTCCATCGGAATGGAGTTCTGTTCGCAGATTTGCCTAAACTTCGAAAAAGAACAGTCGTGCATATATTGAACTTTTTCGATCTCAAATCTGACTTCTGTATGTAAATCCGCGGCTAAACCGAAACAAAACGCTATATAAGAAGCATTTGTTTTGGTTGAGCACCCAATTGAACCATGTCTCCCCTGCTCCCTCTGCTCCTGCTCTCCCTCGTGGCTTCTTCTTCTCAGACGAACATCTTCTGTAGCTCCATCGGACCCTGTGTCAACACCCTCTGCCCTGTCAGTTTTCATTTTTTGAATCAACAAATCTTTGTTTAGACTGGTCATTGGTGCCACAAAGACGAGTGTCTCCCTCAGCCGGATCCCAACACCGTATGTATTTTATGAACAGTTGAATAATATATTTCAGGCGATCGGTCCTTGCATCAACGAATTGTGCCCTGGAACCAACTTCGTCTACCAAAACAAGTGCTACCCAATCTAAAAGTAGATCTAGGCTTGAAAAATGAATATATAACATCATATTCCGAAACGACAATTCTATCTTTTCTCATTGTGCATATTTGATCAGTTTATTGCCGGTTTACTGCTTGTGGAATAATGAAAGACATAAAAAGAAAAGAAATAAACAAACAGAGACAACAAATAATACAGGAAAAAGCATGCCGGAAAAGAAAATATAATTTAACAACAAATTCATCCTTAAAAATTCAATAAATTAAAAAATAGACCCCGTAAGTCGTAGTTTATACCCCAATATTCATCCCTTTGTAGTTTTCTCAGAGTAAACCCTATCCAGCCTCAAAACAACATTTCTCAACAGAATCTCTAGTAGATGCTTTGGATAGTCCGTAGCAGTGTAATTTCCGAATCGCAGAGTTCCAGGCATCCATCGGGTGCCCCTGT
This sequence comes from Oscheius myriophilus, assembly GCA_964057215.1. Lineage (NCBI taxonomy): Eukaryota > Metazoa > Nematoda > Chromadorea > Rhabditida > Rhabditidae > Oscheius > Oscheius myriophilus. Next base: position 10,082,526 of record OZ059905.1, read on the forward strand.
CGCTAATAACAACGTCTCGATAATGCCTAAATTATTAATTTGAAAATGTACATTTAAAAAAACCAACCTTATAATGCCTTCTTCCGGCGGAACATACAATTGTTGAAATCCGGGGAACATGGCATGAGCGTAATGAACCCACATTATGAGTACTTTCGTGGGGTCAAGAATACATTTGGATGTGTGGCCAGGACCGGGCCAGCCCGAAGTATTGTGAAAAACGAGGGTTGGCAGATCGCTCTTCAGAGTTTTCATACCCTGAAAATGATTATAACAAAATGTCATTTGGCTTTAATTTACTTCATATTTTTTTGGCGGAATGCGACCTCTCAAAATCCACCTGGGTCTGAATGACAAAAGTCCCACTTTCGAGTCCTTTTCGAACTTTTCCCTAAATTCATTTTTTCTTATTTCTTCCAATTTCCGTCAACCTCGCCAATTCCGCCAGTGTTATGTTCGAAGAAGGAGTGATTCTTTCATCTAAATCAGCAAAGATGGCGTTTTTAGAGTGGAATCTACTGCGATGAAGGCAATCCTGGAATTTATTTTTTTTATTTGAATTCTGTTTTTGAAAGCCCAACCATGACTCCAACCAATTGCCAATCATCCCCTTTGCGGTCGTTCTTCCACTCAAGGAAAATAGCCTCCACTTCTCCACTTTTAACGTAATCATGTAGTAGCTGAAAAATGCGTTGTATTTATTTTTGATTTCAAGCGTGAAGGTAAAATTACATACAAACACACACACACACTGCATACACGCATGCACACACTTACACACGTACACACGCACGCACGCACGCACGCACGCACGCACGCACGCACGCACGCACGCACGCACGCACGCACGCACGCACGCACGCACGCACGCACGCACGCACGCACGCACGCACGCACGCACGCACGCACGCACGCACGCACGCACGCACGCACGCACGCACGCACGCACGCACGCACGCACGCAACGCACACACACACACACACACTCACACACACACACACACACACACACACACATACACGCACACACACACACACACACACACGAAATGTAAATCGTCAAATTGCCTACCCTAAGTGAGTATTCGTCTATTTCATGAACATAAACGTAAAAATGCTCAACTCCTTGTAGTTTGTAGTGTTCAATCAGCTCTGTCAACAATAGAAAAGTGCTTTGATTTCCGTAAATTGGAGCCAAACACATTGACAACCCATACTTAAATGCTGAATTTGGAAATTATCAAAATTTCAATTCCCAAACGTACTGTCGACGTTTCTCTTCACAACTGGAACATACTGAACAATTGGATCATCTGCCTTTTCCGTTACACTAATATACGAGAATTTCTCTTTTCTGGCACAACAATTGACAGAATATTCGGGGAAGGACATTCCAGTCGTGGCAGGACCTATTTCAGAAAAGTTTGCGGAAAGAAAACGACAGAATACGCGTTTTCTGAAGAAAAAGTGTTGTTTCTGAAAATTCACAATACTCACCCATACCAGCCTTCGGACTGTGTTGTGACTATCAAATGAGTGTCATAGTCGAAGGCCGAAAGCAATAAAATTGGCATTTTTCGATTGGTCCATTTTCCCTTGGTTTTGTTCATTAAATCTGTCTTATATTCATGGTGAGGCACACACGAAGGGATCGACGATAAATTAACAGGAGGAGTAACAAATTCAACTAAAATTCACAACCTTTCTAATCAGTAGTTAAAGGCGTTGGGCATTGGGTCTCGCCGCGAAGAGCACAAATACCCATGTACGCGAATAGGGGTTATCACGGGCCGGGCCGGACCATTCGAAAAAGTGTTCGGCCCGGCCCGACCCGGCCGTAGACGGCCCGTTCGGCCCGTTTGCCCTGGACCACCCAGTCAGACTGCCACCCACACGACCACGGTTCAATCCCGATCGGTGACATTCTTTTTTGTACAACTTATATTGACTAATATGTTAGTTACAAACATTATTAAGTTAATAGTTTAAAAAAATGTTGCACCGATTTATACAAAATTTAAATTTCTTTTTTTATACCCGGGCTGACCGTCCCAAAAAATCACTCGTCCTGGCCAGTCATTTGAGAACCCCGAGGCGAACCATGCTGAATTGGGAGACCCAGTGAGAAGTAGCCAGAAACGAAATTTTCACTCACTTTTCGACAGATTTCGAAGGTCTTTTACCCCATATCTTGGTGCAGTTGAATTGGAATTTTGAGTGGAGATCTTTTCAGAAAAAGTGGATGACGCAATATTTTCAGAAAAGTAGAAAATAAATAGAAACGAAAAAATTGCAATCGATAGGACAAATATTATATTTCTTGGGATTTCCATTCAGATGTCTAAATAAATAGTTTAAGAATATCTGCATAGTGGCATGCTAAGTGGGAAAATTACAAAATGGAATATGGTTTCAAAAAAGGAGGATCTAATTTTCGTTGTAGCATGTATCGTTTACGAAAACAATGCATTTCTAATGTTCCTTGTTTGTGAATCTTGAGAATGTTTCAAAGAACCACAATCAGGATTGAGGCTCAAATTATGTACCTTTTCCTTTTGTATAAAGAATTTACTGGGTTACATTTGCTCTACTCGCTCGTAAAATGAGGGATAAAAAATGAATTGAACAGAAGTTTTCTGAGAGAGATTCGACAATTCTAATGTGAACGGAGAAACTTCCTTTGACTGTTGGCAAACACAATAAAATCCTTTCGCGGCAAATAGTCGATAACAATAGATCCCTTGTCTTCCTATATGACATTGCGCCAAAAATGTGAGAAACGCAATATATAGTGCCCGGCGACCCTACTTTAGCAATTTTTGCAAATGAGTGGGATTATTCTGATGTTGATATTTGAATTTCCCATTATTACATCAAAATAGTGCGCTACAAAAAGTGCAGGACCGCTTTTTAGCCGAAGTCGCATTGGCAAGGAGTATATCAAGATGACACAATGAATGTGGTAATTTGTATGTGGTAATTTGGAAGAGCGGAGAAGAGCAGTTTCCATTGTGTCGTAATGCGTAAGAGCATCCGTCACCGCAGTACCTTTTTTGCCATGGAAACTGATGCAACACCAGCTCGTGAGCAAGATTTACTACGAAGGCTCGAATCCAAAGGAAAAGTGGAGTAAAAATGAATGTTTTGTTTGATATTTTCACACACACACACAAACACACAAACACACACACACACACACACACACACACACACACACACACACACACGCATACACATACACACACGCACACGCACACAAACACACACACACACACATACATACACACGTAAACACATACACACACACTTTAATTTTTTCACCTACATATGATACACACATACATACAACACACACATAAACCATAAAAACAAATAAACTCCAAGGTAAGGGAACTCGATGACTTTTAAACGCAGTGCTTAATGAAAAATGAACGCATGTTCGGGTGAACATGTACAAGGGTACCGTGTGGCGAGACAAAAAAGAGAGCGGCATGCTAATTGCAGTTCAGAAATCTGGCAGGAAACATTGGGGAGCCAAATATATGCTTTGAAAACACACCTTTGGCAAAATGCACCGTTGAAATCTTCTTCAAAAGGCCTAATTTAGCAAAATACAAGTTTTTAAGAAGTTCTTAAAAACCTGTTAAAAAATCTAAGAAGGTCGAATTTTTGTGACCCACTGTGCTTTTAACGGGCGTGAATAAATCAGCAGGGGTTATCCGTCAAACTGAGTTTAGTTGCAAACCCTCTCACCAGTCTCTTTTTCCGGTAACGGTATATTTTGTGAATGTGACACAAAGTATTTTCAGTTGTATAAACCCGATCTACATGAGTCAACTCACTTTATGTTTCTTCCGCGGAATTCGATCTCTGAGAATCCATCTGGGCGTGAATGACAAAAACCCCTCTTTCGAGTACTTCTCGATTTTTTTCCTAAATTAAAATATTTCTATTTCTTTAAATTTCAGTCAACCTCGCAAATTTCGCCAGTTTTATGTTCGAAGAAGGAGTAATTCGTTCATCTAAATGAGCAAAGATGGCGTTTTTAGAGTGAAATCTGGTGCGGTGAAGGCAATACTGGAATTTATTTTTTTTTTATTGAAATCTGTGTTTGAAAACCCAACCATGACTCCAACCAATTGCCATTCATCCCCTGGGCGGTCGTCCCCCCCATTCAAGGAAAATTGCCTCGATTTCTATTCTTTTAGTCATGTAGTGACTGAAAAATGCGTTCTATATTTCTGGTTTTATGTTTTTTTTCGAAGATCTAAATTTTTCTCTTTTTTCTATTCCTCCCATTTAATGTGTTCATCCCTCTGAAATCTAAAAGAAAGTTCCCCTTCGCAGCTGCGATGGCGAAATTTTGCTCCGATCAAAAGGTCAGCTGAGAGCGGCCGTCCAGCCTGCGAAAGATACACACACGGCGTGTTTCCCAACAGATGCGGTTGCTCTGTTTTGGGCCAATTCTTTAAGTTTTAAGTAAAATTATTTTAATGTGAGCATTACATGAATTACAGATTTTATCACATTTGTGGAAATATCAAAAACGAATTTCCGAAAAACTTTTCATTTGCTCTTTGGCGTATATTTTGGATTTCCTCACGCCAACTTTCTGTGTTTAGATTCATAACAGTTTTGTTGAGATTTTTCCAATTAAATTCGCATTTTCCCGTTTTCATTTTGCTCGTAAGCATCTTTGTGTCTTGCGAGAGTCTCGTCGATTTGTGATTTGGCGCCAAAACCAGCCTCGGCAACCGCCGCCATCGGAAACAGCTGTGTCCTTTTGCACCAACCTATTAACCATTTTTGGAAATGTTTACAAAGTAACCACAAACTTATTTTATTTATAGGACTTCTAAACCAATTTTCAAAGCTTTTATTTGTTTTTGTGTTCTTTTGCTCATAAAATGTAGCCAGTGGCGCCGAAAATCTAGCCTCACGTCATTTTCTGCGCTGGATTGTAGCGGTCGGGCACACTTTTGATTGACAAACATACCGACCCAGCAACAGATTTGAGATAGTCTTTCTTTCACTACTTTCAATGATTTCCCTCGAATAGGGATTCTTTCAGATCGGGTAATTAACTCCAAAAACGATGCGGGTTATCCTCCTTTTAGCTTTGCTTTTATCAGGTTTGATTTTAAGAATTATGAGAATAATTGGAAGTTTAGTCGCTTTTTCCTATAAATTCCTTGTCTACTCTCCCTTTGTCGGCCACTCTCATGTGAACTTCCTCGGAAAGATTGCAGACACTCTGGTGGAGGCCGGTCACGATGTGGTATAAACTTTTTCTATAAACATCTAGTTAATTGAATTTCAGACCCTTTTGATGCCAATCGTTGATGAATTGCTGATAAACAAGACGGGATCTACCTTGGTGAAAAAAGTGCTTATTGTGGATCAAGACGAGAGACAAGCGAAGTTGATGGAGGATGGAAGGAACGGAGTTATGAAGGATCTTTGGACCATGCAGCCTGATGCTGGAAGTCTGATTGCTATTTCGAAGAATCAGTCGATGGCCTGCAGATATGTCTGTGAAAGTGGGTTTTAACGCCGGAGAGCCCGAAAGAGATACTGAAACACACAGAAATACAGAGAAGGAGAGCGAGAGAGAAAGTGATACATTGGAAACGAGAAAAATACAAGAAGCGTTGAAAATCAAGTTTAACCTCTGTATTCGAATGGAAAATTAGAAAATTGCGAATTTGATTGCAGAAAAACAGCAATTTTCTTGTTTGCAAGCTTATCAGTTCGAAAAAGAAATGTTTCTATACTGCAACAAAAATATTTCCCAAGACAAAATTTGAAGGGCTTTTAAATGGTGTCTGTCTGGATGTTCCAAAAATTTTAACCGTTTGCCGTTTTTGTGTTTTTTTTGGCAAACAGAGTAGGTAAATGCCGTCTGCTAAAGAATTTCCGTTTTCAACATATTCCTTAGACTTTGCTCAATCGAATGAGTCATGCCTTTAAATGACTTTTTAAATAGAAAACAAAGTAGACCATTACTCATTTCCACCAGTGTATAAGAGACAGCGAAAGAGAGAGAGAGAGAGAGAGAGAGAGAGAGAGAGAGAGAGAAAGTAATAAAAGCCAAGAGAGACGGAAAGAGAAAGAGATGTTGAGACACTGAGAGACACTGACACAGAAAGAGGGTTAGAACGAGACAAATCATTATCTTTTGCACTTTTGCACTTTTTCGTGTTTTAATATTTAGCATGTGTGCGAATCAAGTAAACAAATTTATTCAAATGAGGATAAAACAAAAGTTAACCCGGTATTAGACTGTGATGAAAGAAAATTAAAGAAAATATGCTGAACTCAAGAACAACAAAAAGGTGCAAAAGTACAATAGCGTAAGAAAAAGGTGCAGTATATGTTAACGGGCCACGAAGAGAGCAAAGGCATGTTTTAGAACTCTTCGCCCAAACCGATCTCATCGAATCCCTTCGCTCTGAACACTTTGACGTTGGAATCGCAGAGCCTTTCACCCTCTGTGGTTTCGGTATTTCCTCTGTTTCTCCGTTAATTTTTCATCATTAAGGTCTCTTCGAGTACCTCAATATCCCCGGGAGCATCGGAGCTCTTTCCATGACCCAATTGGACATTTTGTCCTACTACATTGGAGAGCCCCTGGCTCCTAGTTATGTTCCTTCGATGACTTCGACAGCTGGAGAAAAGCAGAGTTTCTTCGAGAGGATGGGAAATGGGATTGGAACTGTCATCGGCACTTGGTTTATTAGACCGACTCACACCGCGGAAGGAGAGGTGCTGAAGGAGTTGTTGGGAGAGAAGTACACAACGCCAGAGGTTCGTGAATTTAAAGGAAAAGCCGCATTAAAAGGAAAAGTGATGAAAATTTCTTTCTTCGGTGCCTTTTTGGTCAGCTTATGTTTAAAAAATCACTCTTCTGAGAGATACTTTGTCCTGGGGCGTAGGAGATCCAAACCCACAGAAGTATCAAAAATACAAGAAAACGAGTGCGAGGTTATCCAGTCTTTGTTCTAGAAATTGAATATACACCCAATCCTTTTTAGACTGAAAGTTTAGTTTTAATCACCAATGGAATCGCTCTTTTAGTGTAGTTTGTTTCAGCGTGCTTTCTCTTTTGCGCGTCCGCTCGGACTTGCGCTGCCGAACCCGATGCCAACATGCCTTTCAACTATCCGTTGGAAACTAACCATATGTGGATAGAATTTTTTGTTGACTCTCTCACTCGAAACATTTTATAGAAATGGGCGGTTAGCCTAAACGCCAGCCACCCAAATTATTATTACATCATATTAGTGAGCTACAAAAAGGGTGTGGCCGCTTTTTGGCCGAAGTAGGATAGGCGAGGAGTATAACTATGCACACAAAATGTGTTTCTAACCTACTAATTACATCAAATAAGTAAGGCAGAAAAGTTTTATCAGCGGGGGGTCGAACTGGGGCAACTTCGGATTGCTCTCAAAATTTTTCGGCTCCATTTTTAGCCACCCTTTATTGGGATACACACAAAAACGCAATACAATTGGCGCGCGGGTGCTGTTGATCCCACGCGGAAATTTTCTGTCGGCGCCTCCTCGTAATCTACGCTAACTCGCTGAGCTCCGATCAATGGAGTTTAGGAGACTTCACAACTTAAACTTTTCGGTTATTTAAGGATCTGATTTCTCGAAACTCCTTCATCTTCACAAATGCCAATCCTCTCCTGAATTACCCCCGACCCCTGCTTGCTAAGACTATTGAAGTGGGAGGAGTTACGATTCAGAAGGAAAAGGTTGCTGCTTTGGATGAGGTAATTTCTATTAATTTTATCCAACAAGAACCATTCAGAAATGGGACAGCATTCTCAACGAGAGAAAGTTCACAGTGTACATTTCTTTCGGGTCTGCTGTAAAGAGCAAGGATATGCCCGAAGAGTGGAAGTGAGTAGATTTGGAAACAGAAATAGGGAAATCAGTGAATTTGAATTTTGAAAGCGGAATTTTTTAGAAAATCTCTGCTTGCCATGTTCGCAACTCTTCCTGAAGTCACGTTCATATGGAAATACGAGGTGGAGACATCCATGGCGGACCACCTTCCGAATGTCTATCTCTCTCCTTGGCTTCCTCAGAATGATCTTTTGGGTAGGATTATGTTGTGATTTTCCATTTTGATGTATTATTTCCAGCCGATCCCCGTCTATCGCTCTTCATCACCCACGGAGGTCTTGGATCCACAACGGAGGTGGCTCATCTGGGCAAACCGGCAGTTATGGTTTACGCTTAAAAGTTCAGGAAAAACGCAGAATTCTAGGTTCCATTGTTCGGAGATCAGCCTCGAAATGCGGCTATGCTGGCCAGACATGGAGGTGTTCTCACTTTGGAGAAAAATGAACTTGGCAGCCCTGAGGCAGTGAGATCTGCTATTCTAAAAGTTCTTGAAGACGCCAGGTGAGAGAAGAAGTGTAACGTCATTTGTGGTCAAAGGCCGCAGGCCGCCTAACTGAGCTGCCGAAACCCGCGTGTCTCTGCGGCCGCAGGCTCCCTTTGTTCATAAAAGAAATAATGCAGGATTGCTAAAGTATCAACGCAAACAAAATTCGACAAAGCACAAAAGTTGTACCGACTCAACAAACAACTTAACAAAAACAATAGACTTTGAAGCACTTGGCAATCAAGACATGCATAACACAGACAAATGACAAGTTTTCTCGATTCCAGGTTTTATTTTCTAAGGTTTTTCCTCGGCGGAGGCATGTCTGTTACGGAAATAGATCTTTCCACTATTCTCAGTGACAGGCTCGAGTTTGGAGATGTTCTTCACATCCGTCGGCACTTTGAACACCTGGTTCTTCTCCTCATTCATCGACAGCTTCTTCTTCTCAGACTTCTTCGCCTTCTTCTTCTTTCCCTTCTTCTCATCCTCCTCCTCCTCACTCTCAGGCTCCTTCAGAATACTCACAGGCTTCTGAAGTGCTATTTCTGTCTGTAACTGACTGAAACCAACGTATTTCTTCCTCATGGCGTTCCAACGGGTGGCCTCCCTCGCTCCGATCTCGCAGGCGTCGTCTCCCATCTGTCGGTTAACGTCCTTTTCATTTTCCGCCGGTTCTTCTTTCTTCGCAGTCTCTTCTTCTTTCTTTGAAAACGTGGCGACTGTGGTGCAAAGGCTGGGGTTCGCAGTGCTCCTGTTGTTCAGATCTCGCTCCACCAGAAACGAGCACCTGCCAGTTTTCTCCATATTCTTCTTGAACTCCTCCAGAACGGCAGTCACACTGAGAGGGGCCTTCTTCTTGTTGATGTCCAGAATACGATCTCCGAGGAAGAAGGCATGTGCCACTGCGCTGTTGTCCTTGCCCACCCCAGTCACCACCACCTTCTTGTCCATGATGGTCAAACCCAGAGCACCTTGGTTTCCCTCCTTCGTGCCGACTTCTGAAGTTCAAATAGTTTTAGTTTTCAAAATGAAACCAACCAACAACATGGTACGTCGCATTCTTACTGTAGTTGATGCCCTCTCGGTCCTCTCCAATGGAGTTTACATTCCAGGGTCTGATGATGCGCAGCACGACCGAGGCTTCATCGCTGATCAGACGGGGGATGTCCTTCGCAGTCATGGGGATCTGGCCGTCGATGCCCAGGATCTGAAAGGAGATGTTGTCTGCGACACCTCTCTCTCTCTCTCTCTTCCTCCTTACCTGATCTCCAACGACGAGGGCTTTGAAGAAAGGCGACTTCGGTTCAATCGACTTCACAACCATCGTGTGAGACACGGTAAATCCTGTCTCCTTGAGGGGTTTACCCGGTGCAGCCGAAATCTGGAGCCTAAAGACCTTGCAGTAGGTCATTGGCTGGTACTTCTTCTTCTTCTTGTGCTCGCTCTTCTTGGTCTTCTTCGTGTTCTTCGACTGCTTCGCCTTCTTTGCTTTTGCCTTCTTCTTAACCACCTTCTCCTCTTCCTTCTCTTCCTCATCATCCTCATCGTCGCTTTCCTCCTCCTGTTCCTCTTCTTCTTTCTTCTTCTTTTTCTTGCGCTCTTCCTGTTTCTCCTGGAGACTTCCTTCAGAACCCGACTTCTTCTTCGATGTTGCAGGACTCTTCTTGCCTTTCTTCGCGACCGCCTTGTCGCCAGAGCCGCTGTTGGACTTTTGTTCTCGCAAGGAGGACTTCTTTCCTTTGATGGGAGCAACTGGGTTGGAGGACGACATCGCAGAGAATGACCAGGGAGAACGGGATGCCAACGGGTCTCTTTTTGCGTTACGCTTTTACGTAACGGACAAATTTTGATTAGGAATTTTGCGTTTTTTCATGAGTTTTGGATTTCTGGAGAGAAGTGGTATGATACTGTTTATTCGATCACATATTATTGTGAGAATCGCAAAACACAAGCATATTTCCTCATGACACCCACACACACACGAAACAAATAAATTGAAGGAAAGGGAACCCAATGGCTTTTAACAGGCGTGGGAGTAAAATCAGAAGAGGTTATTCGTCCAAAATGAGTTTAGTTGCAAACACTCTCACTATTCTTTTTTATGTAGCTGCATGATTTTCGAATGTGACACAAAGTATTTTCATTTGTATAAACCCGATCATTATTAAACTCACTTTATATTTTTTTTTGGCGAAATGCGATCTCTGATAATTCATCTGAACGTAAATGACAAAAGCCCCCCTTTCGAGTCCTTCTCGATTTTTTCCTAGGATAAAATTGTTTCATTTATTTAAATTTCGGTCAGCCTCGCAAATTCCGCCAACGTTATGTTCAAGAAGGAGTGATTCGTTCACATAATCAGTAGAGATGGCGTTTTTACAGTGAAATCTGCTGCGATGACGGCAATCCTGGAATTTAATTTAATTTTTAAATCTGAGTTTGAAAACCCCACCATGACTCCAACCAATTGAAAATCATCCCCGGGGCGGTCGTCCCTCCAGCCGAGAAAAATAGCCTTTTTATGTAATCATGTAGTAGCTGAAACTGTGTTGTTTGTATTTCTGGTTTCAAGCTTTTTTGGTCTACATAACTTTTTCTTTTCCTCCTATCTAATGTGCACACACACACACACACACACACACACACACACACACACACACACACACACACACACACACACACACACACACACTGTACTTGTTTAGTTTCCTCACCAACGCCACTCGTCTTTCCAACATGTTGAATAAACAGCCGATCTCAGCCCAACAGTTGGTAGTCTCTCACTGCGAATTCGTCGCCGAGTAAGTGTTTCCTTTCCAAACTTTGTAATTTCTTCAGATTCGGTCGTCTTCCGATGCTGGATGCCTACGGTCGCAATCTGTCGATCATCGAGTACTACCTCTTGGATGTAATCGCCGTGGTTCTATTCTTCCTTTTGGCTCTCCTTTTCTTCATTCCATGTGTCTCCTATAAGATCATTCGATGCATCTTCTCCCAGAAGTCGGAGAAGAAGAAGCAACAGTGAAATTCCTTTCACGATAGCCTTGGAAATTTCATTTTTGACCAATAAATGTTGGAAGGACTAATCCGCTTGGGGAAAGACTTCAACTTTGAACGTCACACTCGAAATTGATTCTGAAGTATTACGAGAGTGTGAAATTGTAGTGCAAAGTTGTAGTTTTGTGCAGGGCGGAAGGTTAATCATAATCTTTACGTTGTTCTCACGGAAGGCAATCAACACCAGCGCCAGTTTTATAAATATGTTTAAAAATCCTTTTGTTTTTCTCATCTATACATTTACTATTCCCTGTTTCGTTGATATGTCCCTTTCTAATTGCCTAAAATTTTCTGAATAAACTTTTAAATAAAATAAAAAAAAAATAAAAAAATAAACTTTTCTGAAAATATTGCGTCATCCACTTTTTCTGAAAAGATCTCCACTCAAAATTCCAATTCAACTGCACCAAGATATGGGGTAAAAGACCTTCGAAATCTGTCGAAAAGTGAGTGAAAATTTCGTTTCTGGCTACTTCTCACTGGGTCTCCCAATTCAGCATGGTTCGCCTCGGGGTCCAGGACGAGTGATTTTTTGGGACGGTCAGCCCGGGTATAAAAAAAGAAATTTAAATTTTGTATAAATCGGTGCAACATTTTTTTAAACTATTAACTTAATAATGTTTGTAACTAACATATTAGTCAATATAAGTTGTACAAAAAAGAATGTCACCGATCGGGATTGAACCGTGGTCGTGTGGGTGGCAGTCTGACTGGGTGGTCCAGGGCAAACGGGCCGAACGGGCCGTCTACGGCCGGGTCGGGCCGGGCCGAACACTTTTTCGAATGGTCCGGCCCGGCCCGTGATAACCCCTATTCGCGTACATGGGTATTTGTGCTCTTCGCGGCGAGACCCAATGCCCAACGCCTTTAACTACTGATTAGAAAGGTTGTGAATTTTAGTTGAATTTGTTACTCCTCCTGTTAATTTATCGTCGATCCCTTCGTGTGTGCCTCACCATGAATATAAGACAGATTTAATGAACAAAACCAAGGGAAAATGGACCAATCGAAAAATGCCAATTTTATTGCTTTCGGCCTTCGACTATGACACTCATTTGATAGTCACAACACAGTCCGAAGGCTGGTATGGGTGAGTATTGTGAATTTTCAGAAACAACACTTTTTCTTCAGAAAACGCGTATTCTGTCGTTTTCTTTCCGCAAACTTTTCTGAAATAGGTCCTGCCACGACTGGAATGTCCTTCCCCGAATATTCTGTCAATTGTTGTGCCAGAAAAGAGAAATTCTCGTATATTAGTGTAACGGAAAAGGCAGATGATCCAATTGTTCAGTATGTTCCAGTTGTGAAGAGAAACGTCGACAGTACGTTTGGGAATTGAAATTTTGATAATTTCCAAATTCAGCATTTAAGTATGGGTTGTCAATGTGTTTGGCTCCAATTTACGGAAATCAAAGCACTTTTCTATTGTTGACAGAGCTGATTGAACACTACAAACTACAAGGAGTTGAGCATTTTTACGTTTATGTTCATGAAATAGACGAATACTCACTTAGGGTAGGCAATTTGACGATTTACATTTCGTGTGTGTGTGTGTGTGTGTGCGTGTATGTGTGTGTGTGTGTGTGTGTGTGTGTGTGTGCGTTGCGTGCGTGCGTGCGTGCGTGCGTGCGTGCGTGCGTGCGTGCGTGCGTGCGTGCGTGCGTGCGTGCGTGCGTGCGTGCGTGCGTGCGTGCGTGCGTGCGTGCGTGCGTGCGTGCGTGCGTGCGTGCGTGCGTGCGTGCGTGCGTGCGTGCGTGCGTGCGTGCGTGCGTGCGTGCGTGCGTGCGTGCGTGCGTGTGTACGTGTGTAAGTGTGTGCATGCGTGTATGCAGTGTGTGTGTGTGTTTGTATGTAATTTTACCTTCACGCTTGAAATCAAAAATAAATACAACGCATTTTTCAGCTACTACATGATTACGTTAAAAGTGGAGAAGTGGAGGCTATTTTCCTTGAGTGGAAGAACGACCGCAAAGGGGATGATTGGCAATTGGTTGGAGTCATGGTTGGGCTTTCAAAAACAGAATTCAAATAAAAAAAATAAATTCCAGGATTGCCTTCATCGCAGTAGATTCCACTCTAAAAACGCCATCTTTGCTGATTTAGATGAAAGAATCACTCCTTCTTCGAACATAACACTGGCGGAATTGGCGAGGTTGACGGAAATTGGAAGAAATAAGAAAAAATGAATTTAGGGAAAAGTTCGAAAAGGACTCGAAAGTGGGACTTTTGTCATTCAGACCCAGGTGGATTTTGAGAGGTCGCATTCCGCCAAAAAAATATGAAGTAAATTAAAGCCAAATGACATTTTGTTATAATCATTTTCAGGGTATGAAAACTCTGAAGAGCGATCTGCCAACCCTCGTTTTTCACAATACTTCGGGCTGGCCCGGTCCTGGCCACACATCCAAATGTATTCTTGACCCCACGAAAGTACTCATAATGTGGGTTCATTACGCTCATGCCATGTTCCCCGGATTTCAACAATTGTATGTTCCGCCGGAAGAAGGCATTATAAGGTTGGTTTTTTTAAATGTACATTTTCAAATTAATAATTTAGGCATTATCGAGACGTTGTTATTAGCGACAGGGGCACCCGATGGATGCCTGGAACTCTGCGATTCGGAAATTACACTGCTACGGACTATCCAAAGCATCTACTAGAGATTCTGTTGAGAAATGTTGTTTTGAGGCTGGATAGGGTTTACTCTGAGAAAACTACAAAGGGATGAATATTGGGGTATAAACTACGACTTACGGGGTCTATTTTTTAATTTATTGAATTTTTAAGGATGAATTTGTTGTTAAATTATATTTTCTTTTCCGGCATGCTTTTTCCTGTATTATTTGTTGTCTCTGTTTGTTTATTTCTTTTCTTTTTATGTCTTTCATTATTCCACAAGCAGTAAACCGGCAATAAACTGATCAAATATGCACAATGAGAAAAGATAGAATTGTCGTTTCGGAATATGATGTTATATATTCATTTTTCAAGCCTAGATCTACTTTTAGATTGGGTAGCACTTGTTTTGGTAGACGAAGTTGGTTCCAGGGCACAATTCGTTGATGCAAGGACCGATCGCCTGAAATATATTATTCAACTGTTCATAAAATACATACGGTGTTGGGATCCGGCTGAGGGAGACACTCGTCTTTGTGGCACCAATGACCAGTCTAAACAAAGATTTGTTGATTCAAAAAATGAAAACTGACAGGGCAGAGGGTGTTGACACAGGGTCCGATGGAGCTACAGAAGATGTTCGTCTGAGAAGAAGAAGCCACGAGGGAGAGCAGGAGCAGAGGGAGCAGGGGAGACATGGTTCAATTGGGTGCTCAACCAAAACAAATGCTTCTTATATAGCGTTTTGTTTCGGTTTAGCCGCGGATTTACATACAGAAGTCAGATTTGAGATCGAAAAAGTTCAATATATGCACGACTGTTCTTTTTCGAAGTTTAGGCAAATCTGCGAACAGAACTCCATTCCGATGGAACTTTTTTTCGGAACTAAATCAAAGGTTTTGAGGAAACTTTTTTACTAAAATATCTACAAACAGAGAAAATTGTGAGTGTGATGGTGTCATGTCTACTTCTTCTTCTTCTTTTCCCTTGGCCTTCTCCTTTCAGTCACTCTCCGACTGCTCTTGATTCTGGCTTCAAATGATTCGAGAGCATCCAAATTCGGTAAACTGTTCTTTCTCTATCGTGTTATCTCGGCAGATTTCGCTATTATTCGGGCACATATTGAACTTTGCGAATGTCGATGCTTTCAAATCGTCTGAATTTTGTATGTAGATCTGCTTAAACCAAAACGAACCGATCCATATTAATAAAGCGCAAATGTCCGTGACCGTGTGTGTGTATGTGACCCCATATCATATCTCAGCTCCCCGTGAACCAATTCACCTCATCTTTCAATATGTTGCTACCCTATATAAGAGTAGGTCATAGCCTGAAAATCGTATTAGGGTCTCGCAGCGAAAGCGTGCCAGAACTTTGCTAAAAATTAAAATTTATTTGTTTAATCAAAAATTGTATCAATCGATAGAGCGTACAAAGGCAAAACCAATTATTCATAATATATAAGGTCTCGCAGCCAAATCGTAACAGCGTTAAGGGGGTCTGGGGGCGCAGCCCCCAGCCAGCGGGAGGGGCGCCTTCGGCGCCCCTCCCGCTGGTATAAAAGAAGCAGCAATGTTGGTTGAGCACCCAACCATGTCTCCCCTGCTCCCTCTGCTCCTGCTCTCCCTCGTGGCTTCTTCTTCTCAGACGAACATCTTCTGTAGCTCCATCGGACCCTGTGTCAACACCCTCTGCCCTGTCAGTTTTCATTTTTTGAATCAACAAATCTTTGTTTAGACTGGTCATTGGTGCTACAAAGATGAGTGTCTCCCTCAGCCGGATCCTAACACCGTATGTATTTTATGAACAGCTGAATAATATATTTCAGGCGATCGGTCCTTGCATCAACGAATTGTGCCCTGGAACCAACTTCTGCTACCAGAACAAGTGCTACCCATTCTAAGAGTAGATAAAGGCTTTAAAAATGAATATATAACATCCTATTCCGAAACGACAATTCTATTTTTCCTCTGCACGGTCTTCTTTACCCCTTCACAAAAATGGAATTCAGCGGTTGCGTTCTCTTTTTGTTCCCAGAATGAATGTTATCCCGTATAGTATGCAATATTATGAAAGATATTTGAATGATATTCGGCGGCGCCGCGATGAAAATCCGGAAGCGCAAATTAAAATGAAGAGGCACCGAGTTAAGGCCACAAAGACAGCATCATCACATTTATACGCTCCAGATTATGTAAAACGTTGTTCTTTGAAGACAATTGAACACAAGAAAACCACAGCGAAACATCTCCACTGTAACCCTATTAAAACTTAAGCCATAAACCAAACTTCATTTTCTACCCGTTATAATTTAACAAAAAACCGTAAAGTAATCAAAAGAGCAGTCATCACTTGTAGTCCTGAAACCAACAGTTAGTTCTGGAAAACGAAAAGTTTACCTGTTGCTGAACTTGCAATTTCAAATCGAACGATGCCTCCAGTTGACGCCTGAGATCCCTGGTTCAACTGGAAACCCATCGAATAACCACGTTGGGCTGGGATTCGGTCTCCGTTTGAAACGTCCGATTGCATTCTGAAACTTCATGCTTTGATAAAAAAATCTCGGCAAACTTACACCACAGAATACCCCTTCATGTCCTTGTAAGAAATCGAAGCAGAGAAATTTCCTCCACCTAGATTCATTTGATCAATTTTAAATGAGAAATTCATTACATTCGTGGCTGAAAGTTTTTTTCCTTAAATATGACTTACAAAATTACCATTAATTAAGGTAGCAGCGCTTTGGGAGTTACTCAGCCATGGGTAATCCTGGGTCATGAAAAATCCCTTCCTGCCTGGGTTGGCGGTTTGAAAACCAGCTGAAAGCTAACCTTTTAAAAGAAAATTCGATAAATTGACTGGAATTTCTGTTGATGCTGATCGAGGCCATTGACTGATCGATTGTGATTGTTTTCAGAACTCCTCTTAGTTCCTGAGGGAGATTCGAAGATGCCTCAGAGGCGTCGAAGTAGGATAAAAGGGAGAGATTTCCAGGCAGGCCGACGAACAAAGAAACCGTTGTGTTGTACTGAAATATTTGGATATTTCAGCAAATTTTGAATGGAGATGCGCATAGCAGTAGACTGGTTGCAAAACGGAAAAAAACAGTTTTTAACTCACCACTTTCCCGGGATAAATAATTTCCTGAATACTTTGCAAGTACTCCACACAGTTATTAGGACAGTAAGTAGTAAGGTAGGCGGGTCGCGTAATAGTTTCTCCCAGTTCAGTGGCAATTGTAGCAGAAATATCATCTCCAACCCTCACCAGCCACATTGATTTTACGTCAAAGTCGTCTGAATTCGGATGGTTTGAGCATTGAAAAAGAAATTCACTTGGCACAGTTGTGGCTATCAAATATGACTCAGGGTAGCCTGCATCAAGGCAAAGAAGAGAAGTTGTAGAAGAAAAGCTCTCAGTTTGACCCAGACTGAACTGCTTCAATCTGAACATACGTTTTTGATTACGACAATATAACTTTTGCCAGAGCGGTATCTTGCTAAAAACGGGCTTAATACAGCAATCGCGTAATGGCGGAAATAGTGTGCAACTGCCAGAGACAAACAGAAAAAGTGGCTTTTTGTCAAATATGCTCGTTTGGCGACGGCTATAAAGGATCAGGAATCCTACTCATTTATGGCCAAGAATGAATTGAACCTGGCCGTTGTAGATCCTCTCATACATCACTTCTAAAGCCCATTTTTTTTGGTATGGTGCCAATTTGGCGACCAGTTTAATTTCATATTTTCTGTATATAACCCATTTCCAAAGAATGGGCAAGGATTTGGAGAAAATCTGAAAGGACTGGGTATATGTGGTCCTGTGACGATCGTCTGACTGTCTCCGCCCTCCTCTCTTAGAGTGTTCTTCCGTTTCTTTTTTTGTCTATTCAGCTCAATGTTCCAAATTCTTTTAAGTAGATTGTTAAGTTCACCCGAAAGTCGCTACTCATCCCATAGATTTTGTTGTAATGTTGTTTGTAATTCGGATACTATAGAAAAGTTAATGTAAAGTAAGATTGGATCGATGGGGAGGATCCGGGACAATTCACGATTTACCAGCAAATAGAGATTTTTGTAAAGAACACACAAAAACAATTTTGATGCGTGACTGTAAACTCCAAACCACAAAACTGGCTTATCAATGTGTGAAAAACTGCGGATATGACTCACCCCGCCAAAAAGTCTCCCGTCATCGGATCCTTCCCTTTGTAAACAAAACACGAATCAAACTTGTTATCAGGCGAGTTTGCAGCTAATCCAAACATGAACTGAAACAAACGCCTGAGGGGTTCAAAAGTGCAACTCACGTCAACAGAAGAATCGAAAACATACGTTGCGTTGGTTAAAGATTCAACTGGAAAAAAGACGGGGAAACCTTGGTTAACAACAACTTGTTGAAGTATAAGGGCTGGCACTAAAAACAAAGGATTGGAATTTTCAAAGAGAAAATGTTACATTTATGAAGCAGAATAGACAATGTTAAACTTCCGGCACCGGGTCCGAGTCCTGACATAAGAGAAATTGTGGTGAGAGGGTCGGCAGGGAAGAAATAGTAGGTTAGACCCGTTTTTGGAATGTCTCCAAAGCTAAAAAAAATTTATAAAGGGAAAAAGACAAAAACGGGGAGCGAAAAAGAGAGAAACGTAAAAAAAATGGAGAGGGGTTAGTATAGAGAGGGGTGAAGGAAGAAAGTAAGAAAGCGAGAGAGAGAGAGAGAGAGAGAGAGAGAGAGAGAGAGCGAAAGAAACATAAAAATCTCACTTGGCATATTGATGTCCGTATCCAACGCTATTTGAAATATCAAAAGTATCATTATAGGAAAAATTGGCATTAACAGTAACAATAGCATACATTCCTTTTGGAATTACGAACTGAAAAACGAAAAGTTTTGTTAAATATAAAAAATTAAATTACCTGCCATTTACAATTCAATTGTGCATCATACGGCTGTGGCTGAGTGTTTGCTGATGGAATCCAAGTCGGGGGGTTTTCAGAAACCGTCAAATTTTGAATCCCGTCACATCCTGAAAATATTAAATAGTCATTTTTAGATGTGTATTTTCAATGAAAACTCACTCCATGAAAATCCAATAGCAAAATAATTGAAGACGAGCAGAAGAAGAAACATTTGCAGAGTGGCTGCAGTTCTTGGCTGAGGTGACGCCGTGATTCACACTTTATCTCCCATCGATAACGGTCTTCGGAGGGCGGTTCCATACAAGAGAACGCTCATTTTATGTCCCTTCCGCTTGAAAAGTGCATCAGATGACGAGGAGAACGTTTCACTTGAGCAAACATTGAGATCAAGGAGTCTACCACCAGAAAAGTTTTTCTGGTTAGTAGAAATTACACATTTAAGGTGTAATTCCTGTTAACAAAATTCTTCATTTGTGACACACGTCTAGTTCATCTTCTTCTAATTCAGAAACTATTGTCTTCGGGATTAACCGAAATAGACCGAAATAGGAGCTCCTATGGTTTTGGCTAAATTATTGTTTGAATAGCGCGCCGCTCTGTTGCCTCTCGATTTCCAATGCTCTCTCGCCTTTCTCTGTCCTGTACTGCACCTATTTTTTGATAGTTTACACCCGTCACCAATCCTACTTCGACCGAAAAGTGGCACGCCCCTTTTGTAGGCCACTATTTTTTTCGTGTGAGAGAGTACTGGAAAAGAGAAGGGGGCAGAAAATCACTGAACGCAGAGATAGTACGCAAAAGGTGGAGGGCACTCGGCACACTCCGCTTTTTCCGTGCTATCTCGCTTGGGTCCCACCACGCGGAATATATTTCAGAAATGTGGAAATTACATCAACTCAAGAAATGTGTTACTAAAAGTCTTTAAAAAGGGACTCTGACGCCCTTTTTCAACGGAATTGCTTCAAATGAAAAGAGAAAATAGTGCTTCGCTTCATTAAGTTTCGAATGAACCCGCCATACGACCGTGCGAAAAAAAACTGTTTTGCAAGGGAGCTACTGAGGCGTTGGATGGAAACAATATTCAGTAACTAGATCTTGGAATATATTAAGAATATGATGACCGCCTATTGGCTGTTTCTATTGTTTTCATTGTCAAAAAGAACAATTATTGTCTATCCGAAGTATTAATTTATCTTCTTGTAAACCCTATCAAGTTTTAAGGCAACGTTTTTCACTAAGGCTTCTTGCAAATTCTTAGGGTAATCCGTTAAGGAATAATTCCCAAACTTCAGAGTGTAGCCGATCCATCGTGTTCCCCAGTCACTAACAGCCACGTCACGATAATGTCTGAATTCAGACAAAATTACGAAGAGAAAAATAAATACTACCGTATAATGGCATCCTTCGGAGGTACCAAGAATTCACTTGTTCCGGGAAGTAAAGCATGAGCATAATGAACCCACATTATGGCAACTCTTGTGGGGTCAATAATGCACTTTGATGTATCTTTAGGTCCTGGCCAATGAGAGGTATTGTGGAAAACAAGGGTTGGAAGGTCAGATTCAAGAGTTCTCATTCCCTACAGCATAAAGAATTCAACTTAATTACTCTCTCTCTATCTCTATATTTCTGATTGTGTGCTTGTGTGTGTGTGTGTGTGTGTGTGTGTGTGTGTGTGTGTGTGTGTGTGTGTGTGTGTGTTCAGTTTTATTAAAAACCTACTTCATATCCTCGCGGCGCAATCCGATCTCTAAGAATCCATCTCGGCCTGAATACCATCAGACCTAAATTATCCTCCGCCTCAAATTTGTTTCTAAAAATGGAAAAATTTGATTGAAAGCCCTTTTACCTAGCATATTCTGCGATTGTTGTGTCAGAAGACAGAGTAATTCGCTCGTCTAAATCGGTGAAAATTGCATACTTTGAATGGAATCGACTACGGTGCAGACAATCCTGAAACACTCGATGTAGTGGAAATAACAAACGACGACTGTTAAACTGACCATCACTCCCACCAACTGCCAGTTATCTTCACTTCGATCATTCCTCCAATCCAGGAATACTGCTTCAACTTCCCCACTTTTCATGTAATCGTGAAGCAGCTGAAGACAAACGACACTGAGATTCTCTCTTTATCTCTCTCTGTCTCCCTGTCTCTCTATCATTCTCTTTATCTCTCTATTCCCATATTTGTTTCCCTACGCCTCAGATGCATCTCTTTTTCGGTGTTGTACCAACCCTCATAGAATATTCGTCCATTTCATGAACATATACATAAAAATGTTCAACTCCTTGTAGTTTGTAGTGTTCAATCAGCTCTGTCAATAATAGAAATGAACTTTGATTTCCGTAAATGGGAGCCAAGCACAATGACAGTTTGTACTGAAAAGCTGAAACTGGAAATGCTTAGCATTTTTAAGACTGACTATTTTCATTCCTTTCCACACTCGGGACGTACTGAACAATGGGATCATCTGGGTTCTCTGTTACACTGATATAGGAAAATCCGTCTTTTCTGGAACAGCAGTTAACGGAATATTCGGGAAACGACATTCCCGCCGTGGCAGGACCGATTTCAGAAAAGTTTGAGGACAGGAATCGGCAAAAAAGACGTTTTCTGAATTTCATATGATTTTCAACTTTTATTAGTAAAACTTGCCCAAACCACCCTTTCGATTGCGTTGTAACCACCACATGGCTACCGTAATCAAACGCCGATAACAATAAAAGAGGCGTTTTGTTAAAAGTCCATTTTCCCGTGCTTTTCTTTATCAATTTGGTGAAATACTCGTGATGAGGAACACAAGAGGGAACAGAGGATAGATTATCAGGCGGGTTTACATAAGAACCTTGTCAAAAGTTGAAAAAAACTAGATGTAAACCCACTCTTTTCTGTAAAATTCGATTTTTCGGAGTTTTCCCACTTGAGCGGACGACAGATTGTTGTTGGGTTGAGCAAAGTTGTAGCATTATTGCTCAGAGTGAGTAATCCGAGAAACATTACAATGGAAAGGCAAAGAACAAGGTTAATTATCTTGACTGTTTCCATTTATTCGTCTAAAAAAATGTTGCCTTTACTAGTTGACCAATTCAATTGTGTATTTATTCCTCGCCAAAGCTACTTCGGCCGATTTGGCTGCGTACACGGCCTGAGTATCCTATGCACAAAGCATTACGCTTGATACGCCATCAAAACATTGAGACGTTGCGACGAAGTAGTTTTGGCGACAACTATAACTGATTTGTTTTCAGTGGAAAAATCAGTTTCACGGATACAAAAGGCTTTGGCACTTGGTCCCGTCGCGACGGCCAGTTACCTAAGCAGGGGCGTAAAAAACAAAGCACTCGCAGACAAAAGGCGATTCTCCATGTTTTTTTGTATTGCGTATTACCGCTTCCGATGGTAACATACCTTATCAAGCTAAGGGGTTTTGCCTTGAAAACCAACCTTAGCGTAGTGACAAGCAAAGAATCGAGATATCAAATGAATACTGTATCGGTCTGAGACTTTGTCTATTTCGAACAGCTGACAAAACAAGGAATTATTACCCTCGCAAAAGGATAATGACATCAAATCACACATCTGATTTTGTGTATGGTTTGTTTCCTGGAAACGGCACAGGAAATTCAAGGACCGGGCCGACCTGGTCCCGCCGCGACAGCTTGGTGCCAGCGCCTTGGCGACTAGCCAAGTGCTATTGACAGCCGGTTCGCCCATTTAATTTTTTAATTTGTATTTTTTATCTGTTTTCTTTGTTATTTGTTCTTTTTTTGTTAGAAAATATTAATAAAATTTTGTTAGCAAAGGAAAACTCCATTACATGTTAATTGGGATGCTTTTCTTAAGTTAAACATGGAAAATATATGATTTTTTCTCCTTTCTTTGAACTTATTGTTGCATTTGTCTCTATTTCTGTATATAAATTATGTTTAAGGTATTTTGCCGCTACCAGCCTCAAGGATGAAGAAAAAAAGGACAAGGCGCCCCACGCCAGGTATTTTTATTCGATATTTAGTTATGTTTTCCTTTCAGAGGACTACCTGGCTCATTTGTTCGCCCCGCAAGAACTGCAGCAGGATTCCCTTTCCTCCCACGCATCACCTACGGATCCTGTGAGTTATTTTTACTGAAAAAAAGCAGCATTTTCGAGGAAAAGCGCTTTTGAGCGTCTTTTGTGATTGAAAAGAGGTAAATATTTAGTACAGACGCGTTTGTCTACTAATTTACTGAATATTTCTGTTTTTAACACCTATGCGTAAATTCTTTCACATAGTAGAGTGGGTATGTGCCGAAATCCCGTGACCGTGGACCACGATGGCAACGTCCAAAGGCTTCGGCCTCGTAACATAGTTGGTACCACGGGCAAAATTTATCTTTTTCATTTTTTACTGCGGGATCTGAGGCTGGCGTTGCCCCACGCCTACTTGTGAATGGAATAAATAATAAATATTGTTAAACGTTTTCTTTTTTCTTTGTTTCAGATAGACTTCTTGGGCGACATATCCTCCAAACTGCACGACTACATAAGCCTTAACGGGTTTCCACCGACAACTGGAACCAAATTGTGTGGAAAATCTCGGTTGATCGTCTTGCGCATCCACCACTGGCTCAATGGTCTGGGCCAAATTTTGGGAGCCCACCTCCCCGCCTTCAATGACCCTCTGAAGCTGACCGAGTCTGCTACCGGTATTGGACGGAAGGGAATTCAACGCGCTGTCGAATCTGAACCTCCTAATTTAGTCTGTATGTCCGTAGAGCACGATTACGCTATTCCGCGCCCAATCTGTCGTCCTCTGCCTCGTTGTTCCGACATGCCTAACTTGAACCAGTCTTCTGCCGGTAAAAGTCAAAGGTTAATGTTAAAGCTCTGCAATCCTATGATGGTTGAGCGTATTCGTTTTCACATCCACCGTCTTTACAAACAAAGCGGCAAAATAGTTCTTTCGGAACTCAACGAGGTTTTTCATGAAGAATTATCCGAATTCGATTACAAACTGAGCAAAACTTCTCTCTGGCGCCTGTTGCAGGCTATGGGCTTTAGATACCGTAAGGTTTCGAATAGGTCCGTGATTTATGAGAAGCCGGAACTTGTGCAGCTGCGACACACGTATTTATTGCGTGTGAAGGCATTTCGGGAGCAGAATGCGTTTCTTGCTTTCACGGACGAAAGCTGGATTTTTGAGGGGATGAAAAACACGCACAATTGGGTCGACAACACTGTCTGGGGTTTGTGGTTTTAAAATTGATTTTTTCTTATGGTGAAACTACAGATGACCCCATGAAGTACATTAAAATGGGCTGGAAATTGGGGCCGGACCCGGCCGCTTCACGAGGGAAAAGAGCTATAGTAATTGGCACAATCACTGAATCGGGAATACTCAACGGTTCTTTCAAGGTATCACATTGTTTCTGAGTTAATTTCCAATCGTAAACCAAGGCCTGGACAAGCGGAGGAGTGGAAGATGGCGATTATCACAAGACGATGGACGCCTCCTTGTTCGAACAATATCTCCATGATATCTGTCCTCGCCTTGTGGCTTCTGCACAGGGACGCAAGCCCGTTCTCATCCTGGACAACGCGGCGTACCACAATCGTCTTGTAGAAAAGGTACCTCTTCTTGAATCTCTTCATCTGTCTACCTTCAGTTGCCCGGAAAATCTTCTACGAAGGCCGACATTTCTGATTTTCTAAAAAAACACGGCGTCCCCTGCAGTTCTGCTGACTTCAAAACTGATCTCCAGCGAATTCTCCTTGACTTCTACAAGTCTCACGGTGGCAAGGACTCTCTGAAGCACTACGTTTCCGACCGTATCGCAGCTTCCTACGGTGTATCCCTTTTGAGATTGCCCCCTTATCACTGTGTTTTGAACCCCATTGAGCATTTTTGGGCGTATCTGAAGGGAAAATTGACACAAGGGCCAACCAAAAAACTGGAGGAAATGCGACAAAAAGCCATCTCAATCATCGACAACATGCCCGCTTCCATGAAGTCCTCATTTTTCGCCAACGCAAAACACGTGGAAGCTGATTTCATTCGCAAGGAGGGTGTCGTTTTTGTATCACCAGTGCCCATGATCATCGATTTGGACTCCGTAAACGACTCGGACAGTGACGGCAGGAGCAGTGTTTCCTTAGATCAGTGGGGCTTTGAGTCTTCTGATGAAGAAGACGATTTTCTGGAGGACGGCGAGGCTGAGGCAATCCGTGTTCTTTCCAGATACAATCCTGCCTCCAAAAAGTCTAGGAAAACGTAATTCAATCCCTGCGAAGTCCCTATTTTATTTTTATCACATTTTATTGTTACCATATTTTTATATAAATACATATTTTAAATAACTTTGTTTTTAAAATACTAAAAACTGTTAGAAATTAGGAAATTGAAGAGTTTTGCGATGTGAAACGCATTCGCTGTTGCAGGTAACGAGTAATTACGAGATTGGTAATGCGGCGGCGCCCCCCCCCCGCAATGATGCCCCCGTGGCCAAATGGTTAGTACCGCAGACTCATGACCGCGAGGTCGTAGGTTCAATACCCACGGCCGCCAAATTGCTCTTATCCAAACGTTCCATTATTTGCGTGTTGCTTATAAACCCGTCCATTGGAAATATACTATACATAGCTGTCCTGAAACTATGATTTCGTTCGTAAATTAACGGATATTTGATGACAAATATCAAAGAACGAAACCGATGAATTCAATTTTCTGTGAAGAACATCTTGCAGAAAGAGATAGAATTGTCGTTTTAGATTAGGATGTTATATATTCATTTTTCAAGCCTAGATCTACTCTTAGATTGGGTAGCACTTGTTTTGGTAGCAGATGTTGGTTCCAGGGCACAATTCGTTGATGCAAGGACCGATCGCCTGAAATATTGTGCTTAACTGGCCAAGAAATACATACGGTGTTAGGATCCGGCTGAGGGAGACATTCATCTTTGTAGCACCAATGACCAGTCTAAACAAAGATTTGTTGATTCAAAAAATGAAAACTGACAGGGCAGAGGGTGTTGACACAGGGTCCGATGGAGCTACAGAAGATGTTCGTCTGAGAAGAAGAAGCCACGAGGGAGAGCAGGAGCAGAGGGAGCAGGGGAGACATGGTTCAATTGGGTGCTCAAATAACACAAGTGCTTCTTTTATACCGCTTCGTTTTGGTTTAAGCCCCAGATTTAAATACAAATTTTTGTTGATTTGCGATCATCGACATGCGCAAAGTTCAATGTATGCGCGACTTTTTTTTTGAAGTTTAGGGAAATCTGCCCGACAGAACACCATTTCGCCCGACAGAACACCATGGAACTTTTTTGATTTGTACAAGGAAGTGATTTCAGTAGGCAGGTTAATAAACTGTTTTTCGAAATATAATCAAGTGTTTTGAGGAAACTTTATTACTAAAATATCTACGGACAGAAAAATTGTGGGTGGGATGGTGTGATGTCTACTTCTTGTTCTTCTTGTTCTTCTTCTTGGCCTTCTCCTTTCCCTCACTCTCCGACTGCTTGCCTTTCTCGCTCTCCTTCTTCTCACTCTCCTTCGACACCTTCGTCGCAGACTCCTTCAGTCGCTTCATCTTGCGCTCCAGTCGCTCAGCCACCCTCCTCTTCGTCTCCTGTGCCGCACTGATGTTGACTAAAGTCCAATCATTAGCTGAGTTTCTAACGAATTCCTACTGGCTTCATCGTTGAAGGTTCCGTAGACTCCCATCTTGTTGATGGTCATCTCCATGTTGTGGTTGAAGGTCAACGAACATCCTCCGCGGTTCTCATCGGGTCTTCCAGGCGACGACCAAATCGAGAGAATCTTCTCGTTGATGAACTAAACTGCAGTTAATTCAAGTTTTAGAGGAATTAGACCATGAATCCGTTGGTGGAGGCGTTCCTCGCCCTCACGAAGAGCTGGACTTCGTGCTTCGCCACATCCGAAAGATGCAGAAGCGGCTGGAAGGCCTTGGTGAACTCGTAACCACGGGAACCTGAATGTTTGATTAAACAGAGAGAGAGCGAGAGAGCGAGAGAGTTCTCACCGGCGATGGCTCCATCGTGATTTCCGGCCTGGCTAAAGATGAGATCAGCAGCGATAGTTCCCTTTTCCACTTCGATCAGCGGCCGCTTCACATCCCGAATGTGCTTCATCTTAGTGATCTAAACTTCTACTGAACAAAATAAACCAACTTCCTCACCGAAGGAGAGAGTCCTCCATGCGAAAAGAACACTCCGTTCACCGTGGCCGCCAAGGGCAGTTCGGCAAAGGCCCTGTCGATGACTTTGACGAGGCAGTTTGTAACTCTGTTGGTAAAGCGACGGTTCTTAAAGGTTTGTAAACTTTAAAAAATGTGATAAAGTACCGTAATGTTATAAGGATAGACTTCCGAAGCTCCTCGGAGGATGTAAACATGGTTCGGCATGAGTTTCTTCATAGCAAAAATGAGTGCGACCGTTTCCAAAGAGAATGGTTCATTTTCGCTGCTTAATCCACCCAAAAAGAGAACTTTCCTCTTCGGAGGCCAGCCATTCTTATGCATCCAGCGGAACAAATCACTTAAACCGCGTTAACGCACTTAAGGCACAAATACCCGTAGCTGCCTTCAAGGTTTCCGTAGACGTCAATCTCCGGCTGCAACTGAAGAAGAGAAGGCTCTTGGGAGAACAGTTGAGTGACACTGTCGAAGAGATCGCCCAACTAAGTTTAATGTTTTAGGTTCCTAAAAGCTTAATACCTCTACAGGGTCAAAGTCGAAGGAATAGGGACCGTGTTCGATCATCCGCTGAGCCAGATGAGCGAAACGGGAAGGGAACTGACGATTCAACTTTCTCGGTTCTTCTTGGTCTTTCTGGAAGATTACGACCTCATCCTTCTTCACAAGATTCTTGAATTCCTCCTCTTCTTCTTCTTTCTTCTGCTCTTTATTCGTCGTAGACTTAAATAAAGTGTTAATTGAAGGAATGGGACCAGATTACCGCAGTACTGAACTTGGAGGGCATGAGAGTTCCTTTGGCGACATCCTGCATCCTCCGAAGGTTGGGGAACCTCATCGACTGCTCCATCACATCCGGTATTTTCTGCAAAGTGTGTATATGCATGTGTGTGTATGTGTGTGTGTATATGTGTATGTATATGTGTATGTGTATGTGTGTATGTGTGTTTCTATGTATTCAACGCACCAGCATATCTTTCTCAATTCCAATTTGATTCGTGAGGAAAGCTGGCTGTTCCGTCCTCTTCATGCTGTTAGCCTCCCTAGAGTTCAATATCCTAAATTCATAAAATTTCCGGAAAAGGATAAACACCAACGTAAAGATAACGGGAATGAAGCAGGAGATCATGGTGATAAGTCCGATGAGCCATGGCCATGTTGAGGTCAGTCCATCCGTTTTGTCATCCTTCAGTCGAACTGTCGTAAACACAGGTTCCTCCACCTGGTTGCAGTAGTTGTCCATGCAACACATCATAGCTCCTTGGTATTTCTTCTAAAGAATTCTTTCAAACGGAGCTTCAGAAGACACAAACTCCTCTGATGAAGACAGTCTCAAATGGAGAATAGAACTCCTCTTTCTCAGCGCATTCGGCGGGGAGGCGATGGGCGTAGACGCAGCCGTAGGCATCGTAACCTTGTTTTTCAGCAGTCGAACTAAAATACATATTTTTTAAAGAATAAGAGAAAAACTGACGGAATGACCATATAGACGCAAAAGGGGTGAAATCCATTCTTCGGATAGCGGGGACACTTTTCGAAGGAGAAGGTTCCATCCTTGTGACGACCATGTGCGCAGATTACTGCGTCCTGAATTGAATGAAGACTTTGAGAGACAGAGTTAAATACAAAGAGAGATAGAAAGAGAAAGAAAGAGAGAGAGAGAGAGAGAGAGAGAGAGAGAGAGAGAGAGATAAAGAGAAAGAGAAAGAGAAAGAGAAAGAGAAAGAGAAAGAGAAAGAGAAAGAGAAAGAGAAAGAGAAAGAGAAAGAGAAAGAGAAAGAGAGAGAGAACTAGAGACAACGATTGTACCCACATTCAAGAGGTTGTTGTAGATCTGGTGCTTCGAAGGAAGGTTCGTATCGTCATAAGCAGAAGGCAGCTGCGGAGGGTTCTGACAACATAATTGATATAATGTAAAGTTTACAAAACTTACAGCTCCATCCGTAAAATGAAAGAGGAAAAGAAGAATAAGGAGGTGGAGAAGGAACCGCATTCCAGGATACACTGACGGTAAATGACCTCCTCAGAGAACTTTCAGCTTATGTTAATTAATAGAGGGTTGTGTAAATCATCAGAATATAAATGTTAATTTTCCATTCCAATGTTCTTGGAGCCTGAAAAATTAGCATGTATGTGGTTCTGAATCGTTTCTCGAAAAGTTTTGTCCACACGAACTACATATGTATTCTTTCCCGCCAATAGTACTTCGGCCAAAATTTGGTTGAAATTTGGCCAAAACTCAGCCGCCACCCCCCCCCTCTTGTAACCGACTATTTTGATGTTATAATGGGAAATATGAATATCAACAGCATAAACCTTTTTCTCATTTCCACGAATCGGAGAAGTAGATTTGGCGTACCTATAATTCGATTAGTTTGATGAAATCGGTCCAAAAACAATGTTATTTAAGACGCGATGTCAATCTCCAATTTACTTTTGGACATAAATTATCAAAGTTGCATAATCTCATTTTAGGGCTCATTTGAAAGATCTCGACGTACTGAAGAAAACCCCAAAAAACATAAAATACGCGAACCATTTCTTTACTTTCAGTAATGAAAATTGCACAGATATGATGATTTCATGCGGTAATCGATTTACAGAAGCATTCCTAATTACACAGAAGAATTTATTCCATGAATCCTTCCCCAGAAAACCACTCGTCGTAGGTCATTGCCTCCTCCCTCTTCGAGTAGAAATCGAGAGCTTCTTGGCTATCCTCTCCTTTCAGAATCTTACATTTGATCATGAAGTTCTGATTCAACGCATCAATTGTGATTGTCAGAAACTGGCTGTTGTAGACAGTTCGGTACACGGTCTGGGTTTCTCCTCCGACCCATCTCTCTTCGAAGAGGAAAGGAGGCAAAATGGCGAGAACTTCGGGCAGGAAGACGACGGCCGTCGTGTGAATCAACAGAGTGCCGATGGGACGGAGGCCGCGGAGCCATTGCTGAAAATGAGATATTAGTTACGTCATAAACACACCTAGTTTTTCGACCGCGCGTTCGTCACCCGTGCGGCTGTCAAACCACAGCTCCTATCGAAATTCGGCTCGGTAAACCGAAGAGACGTTCCTTCATTCCAAGACTTTTCTGTTTCAACTAGGTGTACTTATAACCGAGATCAAAAAGCTGTCATCTGTTATCGGCGAAGAACTACATCTACAGAAGCATTCGCGAAAGGTGGTGCTGGGAGGGCTCCACCAGTGATCAGGTAGCTCGTTTCATTGGTTGGGGTTCATCGGGATATCGATAGCCCACTTATCCCGCCTTGGAAAACCGATAAGGGTCTGCATGGTCGTTAGTTTTTTGAAATCTCACCCAAATCACCCCATCCCACCTCAGATACTATGAGAACGATCCCTGCTTATCCATCTTGCAACATTCGTTAATTTGAGATCCCGTAAGAACGCCGAGAAGCTTATCTCCGCCGACAAAAGCGTCGCCAGCTCCAGGAGACGCCGCCCGAGCACACGACCCCGCCAATCAATCGATGAGACGCCGACCTCACGCTGTCCGCGGCTGACCTAGCGCTACATGTTCACAAAGTCGCGGAATTCCAGGATTTTGACGATCAAAGAGTCGAATAGCTGTCGAACCTTGAGATTTTCATGAGAACAACCCATCCCCAATCCCCCCCTAGATGGACAAATTGCCTATCTCATGTATGTATCCCTTACTCAGTCGCATTAGCGTACGTAGGTTTGCTATGAGAGCACGGACGCCAGCAAATATTCGTATGGCAACGGTAATATCAAAATTTGAAACATTAGTGGGCCCCATTTTGACATCGAATTTGAATTTGAACCCCAACATGTTCTTTCGCTTTTAGAAAATTAGAGTTTGTCGTTAGAGCCTTAACATCGTTAGCTTTAGGTGCATACCTGAATGTAGGTTCTCAACCCGAAGGCTGTGACCCTCGAATCGCAAATCCTTATGAATGATCCCTTCAGATCCAACAGTTGGAAATCATCCAGTTCGGCGGTGAGGAACAGTCGCTGCAGCTGTCCGAATGCAGGCATGTCGATGAGATCGGGGGAAATATCATTGACCATTAGCTGGCGAACTTTTGTAATCTGAAAAACCAAACAATGAAAAGTCGAAGAAAGAGTTACCTCAAGAAGATGAGCGAAGCTTTCACTTGAAGAAGTTATCTTCGGCTGATGGAACTTCAACAGGCTGGCAGTTGAGTGTGTTCGCTTGAAGAACTGGATCAGGTCGACAGCCTGAGATTCTGTGAAGTTGGCGTCCGGGTGGCTCTAAAATAATATGTCATTGAGGAAAATGTAAGTCAGTGTTTACATTTAGTGCACTATTGACAGTTTTAGTTGGTTGTAAACCTCACTGTTATGGTGTTGAAAAATAGATTTACTTTTATTCGAGCTTTACTGATTGTGACAGAATTAACTGAACGTTTCGACCGGAAGAAGTATTCGGTAAGTTAAAGCGTTTCCATGATTTAAATAGGAAACACTCTCATTTACATGATTTTTTAAACCCAAACTCAGGAGAGATCAAAGTCGAAAAAACTAGATTCGAAATTGGAGGCATAACAACATTAGTAAAGGGGCAGCACCTCGTAAAATAGATTTTCCAAATTTTTATAAGAACAACTTCATTGAAAAGATACCGTTGTCACGATTCTGAAGAAGGCCCCTTTTATATGTTTTGGACTGCAACCGCAACCTGTATAGATGTACACGATTGAACAATGCAAAGGGTGCAGGTGTACAAGGCAGAGAAAGGCGAGAGAGCTCTATTCAAACGATTTTTTATGGCGCGCTATTCAAACGATTTTTTCGACAAAACTTCAGGCGCTCCTAATTTGGTTAATTTTGCTCCAAAAAGATATCATAAAATGTGTATGTTTATGTAAAGAAGCACTTTAAAACTGTTTGTGGAGATGCATGGTCCCGCCGCGAAAGGCTTAGATCAAAAGAGGCGCCGTTTCTGGCTGGGAAACACTTAGTCTACGTTATTACTACGTTATTAAGAGAATGCAAAGTTATCCGCAAAATCATTGTATTTTATTAATCTTTTTATCGAAATAAGCCTCATCTCTCTCATTTTTATCCCAGATTATCTAGTTTACTATCTTTCTCCATCTCTTAGTGTGTCTCAGTCTCCATTTATCTCTTTCGTTCTCTCTATATCTATCATCCTCTGTCTGTCTATCTCTCTCTCTCTCTCTCTCTCTCTCTCTCTCTCTTCAACATACCTGTGACAAGAAGAGGGTTTTGACTTCAAGGACTGCAACATCAAATCGGAAGGGCAGGTCTATGAAATCGTTGATGTAGTCCTTCATGTGGTTCTTTCCATAAACCATTCTGACCTTGTCGATTCTCTGAAAGTGGAACAATAAAAACAAAAAAACTGCCAAACCCCATTGATTCCTATTTCCAGGTGGAGAGCGAGTGTCTGCGCCTTCAAAAGTCGCTTGTTCTTGGCTTCGAGACAAAGCTGCATCATCCCATGGTTACTCTTCAATAACTTTACGAAGCTATCACAATCAGCCTAAAAACGAAAATTAGTTTTAGAAAATAAAGAGAGTACCTTTGCTATGACTTGGGTCTGTAAATGCTGTGGTAGACTTCTTAGAGATAAAGACATGATCTGAAAATGTAAAAGAGTTATTTCGACAATATGAGGAGGAATATAATGTGAGACAAAAGGACTCTTTATCGTAAACGAATACAGTTGGTTGTCTGAAAACTGCATTTCACAGTTAGAACATTTCAAAAAGAACCATAAAAATAGATATATTTAATTCAAGTTTAACTTTATTTAACTTAAAAGTTCCGTTTTGTAAAATAACAAGAGGTAATTAGCCATTTTAGTCATTTTGACCACAAATTAAAAGAAATAAGTGAGATTGAAATGAGATAAGGTTAGGATGAAAGTGGGAGTGAGGAATAATAGCTAATGGGTGCGCGATTGATTGATCATGGCCTCAAATGGCACCTCTCGGCACTGAACGCCCTCGAGAGTTGTGTTGTTTACAACTTGTAGTTTGATGAAACAGATCGTTCTCAGTAGTGAAACAGACAGCTTTTATCGGCTCTGATATTAGATAGAATAAGTTCTCCCGTCATTACAATATTTTAGCATTAAAAACAACCTCCGCGATCAATGATTCGAGAGGAGACTGTTTTTGAACGGCACATGACCGGGAGCGCCTTATTTCAAAAGAGATCTTGCAACCGACCGACGGCAGCTGGGTCAGCCGGGTGACTATCGATTACTGAAGCCATCGCAAGTCTCTCAACTGTGCCACTACAGTTACAACGTTTTCTTAAGATTTCGAAGCATATGTATTCAAATGTACTAGGGAATGTACCAAGAGCGAGGGTGGTTACGGGTCGGGCTGGCCTCTTTCCAAACAATCTCGGCCCGGTCGGACGTCAAAATGTTTGAAAAATGACAAAAAAGTTTTTCACTAACACTTTTACTGGAATTGCGTATTTGTCGTACCTAATGCATCGGCGGGAGATCGAACTAGGATAACTTCGGATTGCCCGTCCGAACACTTTGCCACTCCACTCGGCCATGAAAATTATACAAAATTTATATCGGTTAGTTCGAATCCTCCTCAACACAGTATGTTTTGCATCATTGGAACTATGTTTTGCAACAAAGATAACTTTAAAATAATGACTTTGAAAAGAACTATATAAAAATGTTTTTCGAAAAATCTCGGCCGGCCCTTCCTCAAATTTTCTCGGCCGTGCGCGGGCCCTCTGATCAGCCACCCTTGGCCAAGAGTAGTCTCCTGTTTTCTTGTCATTTTCTGGTGAGCCACGTTAAGCAACATAGTTTTCCGGGGTGGCCCACTACAAGCGGCATGAATATTTACAAGTTCAGGTGCATATGAAAAGCTAGCTTCGATGATGGAATTTGAGGAAACTCTGAAATGATACCTGGGGTACTTTTGCACGCAGAATGCACGCAGAGTGTGAATTAGCGTGTTATTTTGGTTCCCAAGTGGTTTTGGAGTAAGTATGTGAGAAAACTCCATTGAAAAAATGTTTCCTGTTAGTATTCCGAACAACTTATACAGGGAATGCCGTTCAGTAAACGAGTGGTTTTCAAAACGCAGGACAAGCTTCATCGCTTTTCATGGATTTTAGAGCTAAAGGATTTTCGATGGCAAAAACCCGGGATCTACGCGGGTGGCAAAAGGAATCACGCTGAACAAGGAGGATAAGAGAAAAATGCGAGAAAAAACATTTCCTGTTACCATCGAATCAAGTCGAAATTTGAGCATCATAAGTGACAAAAAAACATAAACAGGTGTTGAAAAATTGCGATGGTATAATTTAAGTGTTGAAAATCTGAACTACATTCAGGGGATGAATGTCTGAAACATTCTCATCTTCAAATATGCAAGAAACGGATCAACATGAAGCTTTTGCGGAAGCGGAAGAACTGGTTCATCGTTTGTTTAAAAAAAATTGTGTTATCTAAACGAATGAATCATCTTTTTGCCGGGCAGAAGCAGACCGTCAGAGATATCTCTCCAGAAATAAACATTAGCGCCTTCAATGTACATAACAATTTACAGAACGTTAAACAAAACAACGCAAAGTTTTTCTATATACAATGACCTCACTGTTTGAGTCCGCCAATTCCCCTCTAACCATTTGGCCCCCAAATTAAGGAAGAAGCGCTTAAATCTCAATCGAAAATTGAAGTTTTTCATGTCTGTCTCTCTTTGTTTCCTACGCTGTCTCGCCAACTCTAGGCAGTGTTCCCAGTCAGTTTCCCAACCAATTCAACCAACCATTCAACAAATTATGTATATATTTTATTATCTAGAAACAACTTTTTGTATCTTCTAAACAGCATTAATTCAAACCCAAAAATCATGCAAAAACGCGCCATACGAAAATCACAAGTTATTGAAATAACTATAAGCATCAAAGGCTGATTCGACTACGAACAATCCTTATCAACAGACCAATTCTGGAACATTGTTGAATTAGTCTGCTAATTGGGGTGGTTTCCATGCCATTGGACTAAAAGTCGCTAAATTCCAAACACGCTAGAAAAAAAAGCCAAGGGTGCTTTTTCCGTACCTCATTGCAGGCTAATAAATTTCATTCGTTAAAACCCGCACATTATTCTAATTCTGTTAAATTAACAACTGCTAATATTGTTTGGATTTTCAGAATTATTCGTTTTTCGTCGGAGATGAACTCCTATCAACTGTGGTCGAACTCCAATCTTTTCAATTACAAAGAAGTAAGTTAGACAACGAGAAATTTTGTAATTTCCTTCCGTACTGAATGAAATTCGATAATTATTTTAAATGTTTTGCGCTAAATGTTGAGCTAATTTGGAACTTTCAAATTTTTCTCAATTAGAAAACAATGAGGCACACATGAAACTGGGATTAAATTGAAATTCCTTTTTGTAACTTTTAATTTAAACCAACTATTCTTTCAGAATGCTTATCCGGTCTCCCTGCCTCAGAACTTTTCCAAACAACCACCTTTCACAGCAGCTCAGAACATTTCCGTTTCTTCTTCTAGGCAATTCCCCGTTCGTTCCGAAAAGGGAAAGCCTCGTCGAAGTGAAAAGGAGGAGAAATTCATTCAGGAGGTAAGGAAAATTGAGGAATGACTGCATAAGTGGTTTCATAATTGTACCGTAGCTTTTTATCGATCTCCCTCTCTCTCTCTCTAACTCTCTAACTCTGACCATCTCTCCCGTTACCTCTCCATGTCTTCGTTTCCCTCTCTCTCTATTTCTCACAATATTCTCTCTTTCTGTTTTTTTCTTTCTCTCTTTCCCTCTTTCTCTCTTTCTGTCTCTCTCTCTCTCTCTTTCTGTCTCTGTCTCTTAGTTTTTCTATATCTACTTTCATCCTTCAATATAGTGTTGTTGGAAAAACCTTCTCAGTTTATCTTTTTTCACTGTTCCGTTTGCAGAGGTGCCTTCACATCGCTCGTCAAATTGCGGCCCTCCCTCCACCGAAGACATCGGCTGAGAACCCTGCTGTGGCGAGCTCTCCTTCTCAGAAATCGAATTCTTCTCCTCATGCCTCTTCATCGTCGTCTCTCGCCCCTGTACCCAACGCTTCACATTAGCGCCATTCTTTCTCAAACTCTTTTCCATCTATCTCCCAACCGTCGAGATCCACGGCTTAATTAGTGAATATTCTAAAGTTCTTCCAAGAGGTCCCGTTTTTCAGAGTACATTCTTTTTCTTCTTCTCTGCCGACTTTGTTTTCCTAGATAGGAAAGATGCGCAGATTTGTCATAAGTCGGTTTCGTTAGTGTGATTCCTTCACGGGTTCAAAATAAAGTTTATATGTGAAAAAAGGTTGACATGTTCAGTAAAATATTAGAAGATAAAACTTGTTTTCCTGATTGAGAAAAAGTTGGGAATAGTCATTCAAAGATTTCCATGAGGTTGTTTGTCGTGGAACCAGCCGCAATGATTACAGAGATGAAAAGATTATGCATTTGGAGCCTTCAGTGTGCATATGGTTGAAAACAGACATCACCACGCGATTCTACGCACTTGATCCCTTCTTTAGACAACCGATTTTAGAACATTTCGATTTCAACCATTCCAACTAATAAACTCTCTCAGAGCACAGCGAATTGGTCACAGTGGTAACATGCATTTTCTCGTGGGCCACGCGGAATGTAAAGGACGACAAAGTAGTTAAGAAGAGAATGGAGGAGACAGCAGCTGCAGCTGACAAGGCTATAGAGGAGGTTGAGAAGAAAAACGAGGAAGTAAAGAATGAGTACAGAATCTCAGTGCTTCTCAGACTGTACAGGAATATCGCTAGCACTGCCGCTTTCGGTAAAGATAGAGACAGAGAGAGAGAGAGAGACTTTTTTAAAATTGGAGTATCGTGCGTCTCTGTAAGAGATTGCAACGGACGTCTCGGTAGGTCCTCTACGTTAACATGTATCCGCCAGCTCTGATTTGAAGGGTCACTCTGTGAGACGTCTTTTTGACCTCGTCAAATCACTGTACGTATCAGAAAACACATAGCACACCCACATAAAGATTATGTAAACGTTAACACCCACATTACAAATTACAACCGCCGCGGCAAGCACGCTGCGCAAGTACAGCGCAATTGGTTCGGCGGACCGGCCGCTTCGTATGGGAGATTATGCGGCCGCGGAATTCCAGTGAACAGTAGATCCGCGTTACAGTGGATAAACTTTGGAAGATCTTTGCACAAACCACTGCAACAACCATAGAATGCCACACCCTATGACCATACAATTTCGGTGACAACCGAAAATCACAACCGCGCTACCTAAAGAACCTGAGGAATACTGGCATCACGAAAGCAGCCATCACACGCAATCACGTTTCCACAGCTGGCTCCAAACAGAAGGCCCATGACTGCTTGGCCACTTCTTCGACGTTCTATCCTCTACCGCTTTTCCAAGCAATTCACCCACCGCCGCTTTTCCGGGCCAATGTAACAACAACCCCCCCCCCCCCCCCCCACAAGAATACTGGAAACACCCGCTTGTACGGGGTGCGCCCACTGCAAGAGAACAGTAACATCCAATGACAAATAGAATGGGACGAAATGGCAAACGACGGTGTCAGGCCACTTCCACTGCTACTGTAGACGGTCAGTCCACAATCTGAAAGCAGACAGATAAAAAACCCGGATTTCCATTTGCGAAGAAATGAAAAAAAAGACTTTTTAGAAATGCTAATTATACACATGTCAAGCTACTTCACGGGGTATAAGAATGGAAAAACCACAAGAACCCGCATGTCTCGAATAGGCTAATGGCAAGAGGCGCTCGCAGTCACGAGTTAAATCCCAGCTGCTGACACCGGCAAAATAGTAGAAAACTGGGAGCAGAGCTTGTACCGCAGTAAAACAAATCGACACGCCTAGTCTCACATTGCCATATTTTGAAGAAAAGTCCGCAATAACTAGCACATTTAACAAAACATCCATGACATGATCCTTTAAATAAAAGCCCAAACTTTGACGAAACCCCAAAAGACGTGATAAGGATCATTCTAGAGTATCGGACCCGAGCATGTAGACAGTGGGGAATCCATATCTTCGTTCGACCAGCCTGCAACATCAGCTCTTAGTTCAAACAGAAAGGTAGCAACAAACATAAAAATGTTCCCTAATTCCAGCGGAAAGCGGCATCTGCCAGTCAAAAAAATGCTTGATAAACAGAAAGTTTCATAACTCAGCTAAAACATTAAAAACCCAATACGGCGGTGCAGCGTGAAATTAGCATATCTTGCGAAAGCCAGCGTGAAATTAGCATATCTTGCGAAAGCCAGCGTGAAATTAGCATATCTTGCGAAAGCCAGCGTGAAATTAGCATATCTTGCGAAAGCCAGCGTGAAATTAGCATATCTTGCGAAAGTCAGCGTGACATTAGCATATTTTGCGTGACATTAGCATATTTTGCGAACACCAGTGCGAGAAATTAGCATCATAAACACGTACCGGTAGCTCTTGCGGCGTCTCCTCCTTGTCGGCGTCCCCAGCAGATATTCCGCGCCGAAGCCCGTTCCCTTTCGCCAGTTTCGAAATCTTCCCTTGGATTCGTCAGGTTTCTCCTCAATCTTCTTTTTCGGAGGCGATGATATGAGGAATCTTCTCTCCGACTTCTTCTTTGACTCGGTTATGTCGAAAACCGAAGGATTCGACTTCAGGGCTTATTTTCGGTAACCGAGACGGAGAGATCTGAAATAAAAAATATTTAGCATTGTTGCACATTTAATTTTCAGGAAAGTCAAAATTATAAAAATAGAAAGAAAAAATACCAACCAGTAAAGGTCCTACTGACGGTGGCTTCGTCCCTTCAGCCGTGGGAGCAGCCACGGTGCCTTATCAGTCCTTATATCTCCAGGTAAATGACGCACGGATTACGAGGATTTGAAGCGCATCTGAGTGGATGCTTTGTTCACAAAGTAGTTCTAAAAACAACGATTAAAAAAGAAAAGAAAAGTGTACTAACCAGATTTAGAATCCACGAGACAGACGGCCAGGTCAGGATATTCTTCAAATTACGGGTTCTTCTTCGGCTTTGCATCATCTGTAGACGAATTCGTAGCTCTACTGCATCCACGAAGATCCATTTAATTTCCCGAGCTCTGGAGTGGCCACAATCGTCTTGCGTAATCGATAAGGAGCTTCTTCCGACTGTTCTTTCGTACCGCTGCAGCAGATTCCTCTGGTCCAGAAGCTGTCGTGTTGCCGTGATGAAAAAATAAACATTAGCGGGTAAACTTTAAAAACAATGAAAAGAAGTTGTAGCGTTTGCGCATATTTTTTAGATGGGCGAGATCAGGACAACTTAGCCACTCGCACCAGGTCTTCCCACTATCTGTGGCCCAAGGGTTGCGATAATTTTGCAGTGGCTGATCTACTTCTAAGCAGATACTACTGTAACACCCTAAGTCCTGTTCTCTCAGACGACGGTTGGGAAGAAAACCCGCCGAATGCGAAAAGTGCCCGAGCAGCCGCGGGCTGCCCCAAAACGCAGTTAAACCTCAGAGCTAGCCTCAGGCCTCTTCTCTAGAGGGTGCAGCGAACAAAGTCGAAAAATTTAAATAGAATGGGAAACTCACATTTAACAGAAACTGCGATCGCAGGCGAGGGAGATGGAGGAAATGAAGGATCTAACCGCCGACGGAGAACACAGGAAAGGAAATGACAAATTGACTGATAACATTCACGACATTCTAATTTTGGCAGGCTAATATCATCATTTCGCGTGGCTCATCAGAAAATTACTGTAAGTGCATTAAAACCAGAACACGTTTATCGCTGCAGGACCAATTGCGTTAGTCCTTTAAGTTTTTTGGTGAGCCACTCAGAACCACAGTCATTTTCTGGTTTCTTTGTTGTTTCCCAATTATGAATGGGGAGGTGAATAAAAAAAAACGGAAGAAAAAATTACTTCGGGACATCGCCCACCGGTCCATTTTTTGCAAACTGTGTCGCTAGGCGTGTGATATATCGAGTTGTACTCCGTGTAGCCGGGCATTTGTTTTTACACGTGCATTTCTAAGTGATATGTACCTTCACGATTCTTTCGAGGCGAAACATAGTTTGATCTGTATCATGCAGGTTTGTACTCCAGGGCAAAAGAGAAAGAATGCTTAGTTGGCAGTGATTCCAAACTTGGTACAAAGTGAGCGTTGTGAAGAAAGACGTCTAGACGTAGTAGAGAGTCCTTACTGCCGTTGCCGTCAACATTACATGAAGGAGCTATGATGTCAAGTGCCAGATGGGGGTTGGCCAGAGACGAAAACCACAAGGGGTGATGTGTATCGATGTAATTCGAACAGAGGACTCCTTTTCCCATTAAGATAACATGTTACAAAGGAAGGTATAGAGTTATATAAACAGATCTTTCCCAAAAACATATCTTTCCCAACCAGTGTTTGTAACAAGTAGAGATCAAACTGTGAGCAAACTGAAGAATCAAAGGCGCTAACTGGACTCGTGCTTCGGGCCTCTCAGCCAGGCGTCCTCGATGGCGAAGAACTTGATCAAAATCTCATTTCTCTTCATGCTAATGTCTGGATCCGTTTCCGATCCTTCCACACAGGCCTTTGTCATCTTTGTGAGGCTCTGAAATGTAACACATTATGTAACTAACAAAGAAACACAATGAAAAGACATAGCAATGTGAAAAGAAAGGACGCGTAAAGACAAACCTCTATCTCTTTCTCAATAGAGAAGTCTTTGTATCTATTAGGACACTGCTTCGAGGGAACTTCATAGGGCTTAGTAAATAGAGGCTCTTTCTGAAAATGAATCAGATTGTTGGTAATAGTTGACGATATCTTAGCACGTCCTAACTGAAATGGTTGATACTAACAACTGTAGATTACCCAATAGGTTACTCTTCAGCTTGGAAGGCCTTACAAGGCCAAAACTAAAGACAAATTGTGTTCAAGCTTACCTTCTGTTTCGAATTAGTCGAACATGGAGAAGCTTGGAAAGATCTATTTACGTAGAGGGAATTCCGAGCCTAAGAATAACTATTGTTTTTCATTGAAATAATGATGAATACCATAGTTTTGGGCAGAATGTACTCGAAGAGAACCAGGGGACTGACAATCAAGGCGTCGGCACTCTTCACAAAGGAAACCTGATATTTTGAATTATAGATGTCTTAGCAAGACCTTACCTTCCTTTCCATACCAACGTCGTTCATAGAGTGAAGAGAAAACAGGGAACCTCTAAGATCAACATTGCTCCTATTCTCAACATTGTTATGGCACCACTGGGGGAGAAAAGTTGCCAGTGTTGCAACCGCTCCCAGGAAGTGGTCACTTTTGACCAAATAGCTGTAGCGACCCTTATCCGGAGCTGGCAAGAAAGAAGGGATACAGCTGATCTTGAATTTTGGGCTCCCAATGCTGGAAGAACAACAACAATAATTTGATATGAAGATAGAAGGAATAAATATACTGAAACTGAGACACGACATGGTAAATAGACAAAAACAGACATAGACTCAGAGACACAGAGACACAGAGACACAGAGACACAGAGACACAGAGACACAGAGACACAGAGACACAGAGACACAGAGACACAGAGACACAGAGACACAGAGACACAGAGACACAGAGACACAGAGACACAGAGACACAGAGACACAGAGACACAGAGACACAGAGACACAGAGACACAGAGACATAGCGATAAAAAGACAGTAAGTAATACAGAGAAGAGATACAGAGAGACAGATAGACAGAGAGACACAGAGACACAGAGACACAGAGACAAAAAGACAGTAATACAGAGAGGAGAGTGAGAGAGAGAAAGAGAGAGAGAGAGAGAGAGAGAGAGAGAGAGAGAAAGAGAGAGAAAGAAAGAGAGAGATATCAACATACCTGCCACTTATCCTCTCGTATATTTCCTCGTCGTTCATAAACGTCTGGCATTTGTAGAACTCGCCGTTCTCTGTACCAAATTTAAACGAATACGACTTTCCTGAAACAAATGTTTAACTCTACTCTTGTGCAATTTCACCTTCAGGGCTCTTCCATTGGGTCCATACGACAGGAACCACGGGAGACAGCTCTTGGTCCATCCCTTACTCAGTTGCCACACAGATGCTTCAAAATCGAAAAGATCTAAAGAAGAGTAACTGTTGTAGCACTGGAGAAAAACTTGAGATGGCTTCAGAAATCGATAGTACTGGCAGCCGGCTGTCGCAGCTGCCGTCAGTCGCTTGCAAGGGCTCTATTCAAATTTGGCGCCCTGCTCAAAAACAGTCTCTTCCCTCAGATCATAGATCGCGGGCGTCGTTTTCAGTGCTAATAGTAAGAGATTGCAAAGGGGCCCCTAGGGAAAGATTGATTCAGTTAAGCTTTATTGCTGCTGTCGTTTTAATGCCGTTTTGAGACCCACGAAAATGAAAATGGACCTGTCCATGACGTAACGTACACGAGAGACTGTCATTTTCAATGGTGAATTCAGAGAGTTTTATGATCAACATGGACATGTCCCCTTCTTCATTTTACGTAGGCCTCTGCTTTTAAGAGTTTGTCCTCTGTTGAAAGCAAAATTCATTAGATGCGTCTAATGGTGAGAGAAAGGACACCAACGAAGTGCTCTAGGTCGTAAAATGTTATGAGGTTCAATCAATACCACACTATTTTAAATATAAATAGTTTCCTCGTTTTTAGGGTGACAAAAGTACCCCGTAAATTAATTACAGTACTCCTACAAAACATCGCTAATTGTTTTTCAATGTTATTGGGTCCCGCAACGCTACATGCGGGATAGAATGGATCTTTCTGAAGATTTTTTACCAATGACATTTCCAATTGAATTCTTTTGAAAACGTGGAATTCAAACAAGGCTTGAAACATGAAGAGGATAAAATCGTCGTCGTTCTTCTTCTTCGGTCGTCGTTGTTTATTCCTTTGTGCCTTTGACAGGGTAGCCGCGAGTTTACATTATCACATGTGGTCGGATGAGACGGACCATCATAAACGGTTCTGAAAGGAAATTTACAATCTTCCGCATCAGAAGCTTTATCGTCTTGGTCTAATGACCTGCCATTAAAAACCATGCAAACTTTCTGAAGGCCTTTAATTCTATCACAGATCTTAGCTCTTTCTCAGAATCCTTTTCGACAAATTCGTCATCTGTTTCTCAAGAGGTCTATTGTCAAAGGGCACTGTTTTTGCTCATCGTCGCCGAGACGGCCGTGCCCCCGTCGCAAATTCTGACTCACCGCGTTCGTTCGGCCGATGGGGGAAAGAATCGATTAGCGATGACTGAGATCTCACCCTTACCCGGTCACTTTAATTTAATCTTCCCAAAACATTATTGTTTATGGCTTTGGCTTTTCGAATAAGTCAATAAAACATAAGAGTAAGGGAAAAGTTTCCGAATTTCGTTAGTCACTTGCTAATGAATTGGTTGTATGAACTTCACATGAGAAAACTGTTTTTGTGTACTTCTCGCTAATCCTACTTCGACCAAAAAGGGGTCACGCCCCTTTTTTAGCCTAATATTATGATGTAGTAAGGGGAAATTTGAATTTCAACATTTCAACAGAATATTCTCCCTCGTTTCCGAAAATCACCGAGGTCGGATTGGCTGGCACTAAATTAGGACCTCGTGCTTCTCAGAAAACATAAACAAAATCGCATTCTGTGCATATCTATAATTCCGGATAACCAATGATCTAACTTCCAAAATCACAGCTTTCTTTGGAAGTCCAAACTGTTCCCATTATTTTGATTTGCATGCTTTGCGAGTGCTACGGATGAGGTGGTTTTTGCAATTCTGTTGTTAGGACAACACATCATTATCTTTTACTTGGTCGCTCTCGCTCCTGTTTTTACGATGTCTTTTGAAAATCCTGCATAATCGTGTGCCACAAAAATTTTTGAAACAACCGGCCTCAAGCTTGGACAAAAGTTGACAAGATGGATGCAATATAGAAAATAGGACGCCATTGTTCACTGCGTGTCATGGTTTTCATTTTGACTGAGTTTTTTTCACTAAGCATGGCTCGTGGCCGGCTTGCAAATTTTTTTTTCCTCTGCCCGGGGCGG
Organism: Oscheius myriophilus; assembly: GCA_964057215.1. Taxonomy (NCBI): domain Eukaryota; kingdom Metazoa; phylum Nematoda; class Chromadorea; order Rhabditida; family Rhabditidae; genus Oscheius; species Oscheius myriophilus. Next base: position 10,126,769 of record OZ059905.1, read on the forward strand.
CCAGGACGGGTCGGTTTGCTTCGCCTTGCTTGTTCTTCACTAATGTTTGTCTTCTGAATAGCAAAAGGTTGAAACTTCAAGCAAAACACCAAGCAAAGAAAACATGATAGAAAATGGTCTTCGAGCCCTGGGCTGTATTTTTGGCAGCTTTCAAACTACATAAGGTATCATACGTGACTCCAGCAAACTCAATTCGTTCCATCATTTACATAAGATATGGTCTTTAAAAAGCGTCACATCACTCTCCGCAGACAATTTCAATGTGATTACTTTTTAGTTTTTCTTATGATGTTTACCATTTTAAATCCCTTTTAGGCATACATCCTCATGTGCTCCTTGTCCCCGATGACTTCTGTTGAGTCCACTTCAAGCGGATTTACAAAAGTTGCCTTCCACTTTGGTGAGGAATTCAGTTCAACAATTTACTCCTTATATTTCAGATATCTACAAGTTCAAGGATGGCGACATCGAGGGATTTTATAGGCCTCACCCTTCGGTCATGCCTATCAAGGAGCATATAGAGCTCGTCCAGAAGCAGTGAGTTTTCCTTTGTTTCAATTAGTGTGTGTCTGTGTGTCTGTGTGTCTATGTGTCTGTGTGTCTGTGTGTCTGTGTGTCTATGTGTCTGGGTGTCTGTGTGTCTGTGTGTCTGTGTGTCTGTGTGTCTGTATGTCTGTGTGTCTGTGTGTCTGTGGGTCTGTGTGTCTGTGTGTCTGTATGTCTGTGTGTCTGTGTGTCTGTGTGTATGTGTTTCTGTGTGTCTGTGTGTCTGTGTGTATGTGTTTCTGTGTGTCTGTGTGAATGTGTGTCGGTGAGTGTGGTACATTTTAGTACATTTACATTCCACCCCGCCTGTTCATATTTTAGCCCTATCATCTGCTCGAAGGCAATGCCTTTCCGTCTGCCAATGGCCAACAAGGGGGCCTACTACTTTACCGTGAAGAAGGAGCTTCTGGACAGAGATAAGGATGGTTTCTGGAACATCGGAGACGACTTCATGGGTGAATGGAGTCACTCCAAGGCCCAGCCTCCCACTTTTAAGAAGCAAGATGCCAATCGGTTGATGTCTAGGTCGAGTCAACTGGCATCTTCGAACATCACCCGAAGGGTTCGCTGCCAAATTTTAAAACATACATGCAGATGTGTTTAGGTCATTTTCTCCATTGACGTAAAAGGGGAGCCTGTGTTCAACGTGCACCTTGTCTACATCTTGCCAAAGCCGAAAAACTTCTCGCCATTGTGCCGATTGGCAAATGTAAGTATTCAGCTACACCCACACACACACGTACACACACACATTTCAGAAGGAAGTTCCTGCGGACTTCATTCAAAGATGTCAACAACTTTGCCGTAAGTATCCTGAAGAACGTATGTTCCAACCTATCCATTCAGCAACCGTCTATGAATTTGAAATAGAAGGAGTAAAAGGAATTTATTCCCCAGTCGCCACAACTTGGACAAACGCCGAGCAGAAGCTGGCGTTCCTTATGAAAGCGTAAGGGTTAACGAAAGCGTAGAATTTACACATACTTCAGAGCACGTGCTGATGAGGGATGGATGCTCCAGAAGCGCCCTCTTGCTCTCCCCTCAACTGCAAGCGGATTCTATATGTTTTCCGTGGATCCCAGAGCATTTGACCAAACAAATCAAGACGACAAGGCTTTTAAGGTCGACTTTCTTCATCCCTGGGGAGGTTATCTCTTGCGTTAGTTTACCCAATACTTTTGTGAAAATGCTGGGTTTAGGCGAGATGCGCCGTTTGGTCGGCTGTACAATGGAAATTAGCCCAGCGCACCACACACATTTCCGACAGTGGAGAAGAAGTGTGAGTATTACCTGCCACATTCCTCTGACTCTGTTTTCTTCGTTATCTTTATCACTAACTCAACTCCCTCACTCCCTCACTTCCTCACTCCCTCACTCCCTCACTCCCTCACTCCCTCACTTCCTCACTCCCTCACTCCCTCACTTCCTCACTCCCTCACTCCCTCACTCCCTCACTCCCTCACTCCCTCACTCCCTCACTCCCTCACTCCCTCACTCCCTCACTCCCTCACTCCCTCACTCCCTCACTCCCTCACTCCCTCACTCCCTCACTCCCTCACTCCCTCACTCCCTCACTCCCTCACTCCCTCACTCCCTCACTCCCTCACTTCCTCACTCCCTCACTCCCTCACTCCCTCACTCCCTCACTCCCTCACTCCCTCACTCCCTCACTCCCTCACTCCCTCACTCCCTCACTCCCTCACTCCCTCACTCCCTCACTCCCTCACTCCCTCACTCCCTCACTCCCTCACTCCCTCACTCCCTCACTCCCTCACTCCCTCACTCCCTCACTCCCTCACTCCCTCACTCCCTCACTCCCACTCCCTCACTCCCTCACTCCCTCACTCCCTCACTCCCTCACTCCCTCACTCCCTCACTCCCTCACTCCCTCACTCCCTCACTCCCTCACTCCCTCACTCCCTCACTCCCTCACTCCCTCACTCCCTCACTCCCTCACTCCCTCACTCCCTCACTCCCTCACTCCCTCACTCCCTCACTCCCTCACTCCCTCACTCCCTCACTCCCTCACTCCCTCACTCCCTCACTCCTCACTCCCTCACTCCCTCACTCCCTCACTCCCTCACTCCCTCACTCCCTCACTCCCTCACTCCCTCACTCCCTCACTCCCTCACTCCCTCACTCCCTCACTCCCTCACTCCCTCACTCCCTCACTCCCTCACTCCCTCACTCCCTCACTCCCTCACTCCCTCACTCCCTCACTCCCTCACTCCCTCACTCCCTCACTCCCTCACTCCCTCACTCCCTCACTCTCTCACTCCCTCACTCCTTCACTCTCTCACTCCCTCACTCCCTCACTCCTTCACTCCTTCACTCTCTCACTCCTTCACTCTCTCACTCCCTCACTCTCTCACTCCCTCACTCCCTCACTCTCTCACTCCGTCGTTCACACCAGGATTATCTTCGAATCTGCTTTATTTATAGTTCACAAAGTTTTGTTTCAGGTGACAATCGTCAAAGACGAAAACGGCGTCCTCATTGCCCCAGTTCTCTTCGAGTACTCCATCACGGAAAATCAAAGCATCGTCGAGAGTCCGGAGTTTCTTCTGCAACTCCGCCCGCAGGAAATTTTCAACCTAGCCACTTCGTCCTCGGTCACTAGATTTTAGTTTTAACATAACGAAATGTTTCAGTCTCTGGTCAACCATCCTGCATCAAATGCGCCATCATCGTCAGCTACACATCAACCTCGACAATCACCCCACCACCCTTTACCATCTTTGGTAAATTATGTTGTAGATCGGCGCCTATGTATTTCAGTCTACGCTGCGATCGACAGTCACTGCCCCTTCAGTCGCCGTTGGACTGACCTTGGCAGTCTCCATGGATGGAGAACCCACCGCTTCACATGAGGAACATTCGCAGCCAACTTCCCAGCAGGCCCGCATCTGTACAACTACTGCGTCTTCCGTATGTCAACATAATAACCTCTTGAATGTTTCTGTTTAAGCTTGAATCTGAGTCTGTTGAACCTGCAAAGGTTCCGATCTGTTGTGTTTCGTCTGAGCTTCTGCCAACGGAAGTTCTCCAGCCGATCTCATTTGATTTGTCTGCGGACCATACGCCAAAAAACAACATTGTCTCACAGGTAGCGTTCAAAGAGGACTACAAAAATGATCATTTTAGGCAGAGAGCAATGATTATCAAGATGTTGTAGTGGATCTGTCGACTCAACGCCGTGTTGAGGAGGAGCTGAATGAATCCACTGACGAAGTAAGGAATGTCATATCTACTACCGAGTTTGCCGTCTCAATCATTTGCTAACGTTTAGATGCCTGCCAACACACGACCAATAAGTACTCAGTGTTGTCAAGAGCCATCTTCTTCAACTTTGGAAACAGAGCATTATTTGGAGACTCAGGGCACTGATTCCCACTGCGTTTCTGATGCAAAGGACAAGCCAAAGAAGTTTGTTTCCGAACGGACAGCCAACGACGAGGTCGAAACGGTAAGTGAATATGAATAAGGACACGTTTTCTAATAAGTTCGAGCATGGGGTCGACCCCCGGACAGAATGAAAGGAAAAATTTTTTTGGACTGAGTGGCTCCTAGGTAGTCCACATTTATTGTTTCAGCTCAATCGGAGGCAAAACATTTCATTCTGTCCTGGGGTCGCTCACAGCTGTCAAACAACGTGTCTAAAACGTTATATGTGTATGGTTTATTTAGGATGTTCCGTACTCGGAACCTCACAACAATGGACCCTTCGACGTCCACAACCAAACGGTGGAGGAATGGCCGGAGATGCAGCCGCATGAAGACGACATGTACCTTCATGAAGTTAGCTTGGCTATAAGCTAACTTATCAAAATCATTTTAGGATTTCGATACGGAAATGAGCAAAACTCCGACAAAGACCGTTCAGCACACCGTTCTTAAGGTATATATATATAGTGAGATATTTAGCGCAACTAAAGCACTTATTTTCAGATAAAGGAGATTTCTGAGGCGAGTACGAGTCTGTCTGCCGCGCCCACTAATCGAGGGACTCCCGCTGAGCAGGACGAGAACGGAGATGAGGGTCATTCTCAGGAAAACGAAAATGAAGCAGCTGATACCTCAGTGAGTGCTCCGAAGTTTCCAAAGTTAGCAATTCGTTCTAGGCTTCCCGGAAGGATGGGTCTTTGCCGGTCTCAGAAGCTGAAGCTAGGTCGAACACTCCGAATGATCCAGACATGGAGGACTTTGTCAGAGTGCTCAACGCCATCGAAGCCGTAAGTGAAAATAGAAATTGGGCATTTTTAAACACACGGAAAAGAAATTACAGCATTGCACGATATATTTTCAGGATCAGGACCAGAAACTCACGGAAGCCACTGATTATCTAATCGAGACTAATCGGTGGTGGCTTGGAATGGTCGGAGAGAAAAGCAAAGAAGAATTGCAAAAAACTGCCAGCAAGTACATGAAGAATCTAGAAATTTCCTTCGCGTCCCCGGAAGACGAAGAGGTGGTGGACGACGAGGTGCCTTCTAAAAGGTGATCGTAGTTTCTCCTCTGCCTCTGCCTCTGCCTCTGCCTCTGCCTCTGCCTCTGCCTCTGCCTCTGCCTCTGCCTCTGCCTCTGCCTCTGCCTCTGCCTCTGCCTCTGCCTCTGCCTCTGCCTCTGCCTCTGCCTCTGCCTCTGCCTCTGCCTCTGCCTCTGCCTCTGCCTCTGCCTCTGCCTCTGCCTCTGCCTCTGCCTCTGCCTCTGCCTCTGCCTCTGCCTCTGCCTCTGCCTCTGCCTCTGCCTCTGCCTCTGCCTCTGCCTCTGCCTCTGCCTCTGCCTCTGCCTCTGCCTCTGCCTCTGCCTCTGCCTCTGCCTCTGCCTCTGCCTCTGCCTCTGCCTCTGCCTCTGCCTCTGCCTCTGCCTCTGCCTCTGCCTCTGCCTCTGCCTCTGCCTCTGCCTCTGCCTCTGCCTCTGCCTCTGCCTCTGCCTCTCTCTATTACCTTATAAATATATTTTAGAAAACGGGTGTAACTGAAACTATAGTTCGGCCTTCGTCAATCTAAGGATCGTTTGTTGTTTCTGTTGTATGTACATACATTTGTTGTTTTGTCGGATTGTATGGCTTGAAAATATATTTTCGGTAACATAAATTACCTCTAATGTCAGTAAATATTCATTTCCGTGTTTCAAATGAACATTGTCTTGTATTTTCACTTGTTGATCTCTCCGGCCGTCTTCCATCATGTCCGTCACGTCGCGTTGTCTTCTGCTTTGATGGACGCGCGCACCGCGAGATCAAACGACTCGAAGGAACAGAAATCTCCCCCAACTTTTGTTTTCAACCCAAAAGGCAATAAATATTCCCGCCGCCGCGCGAAACTTTGAGCTTTGCACGTATCTCTCAACTATCAAGGTCATCTCTCGTCTGACGCGATGCGGCCCCTTTGGGTTCCGGTTTCGCGTGTTTTCGGTAGGTTACATTCAGAGAAAATCGAGTTTTATAGCTAACACAAGGATAAGGAGTACTTGATCAATGTGCCGAAAAGTAAGGCCTAATAGGACAAACATTTGGCTTGAAAACGTGAAAACGATGTAAAAATTGTAATTAGGCTTCAAGGCGAGAAGGCGAAGGGCTAAAGAGACACAAAAAGAAAAACCAACTAACGCTATTTTATGACCGTACACAAAAAAACGTGGTATGTTTTATACTCGAAACAGATTTATTTCTGTCGTCATGTCTTCTGAAGATCTTCTTCTACAAATAGGTGATCTGCCGTCCGCTGGTCGAAGGAGGCACGTAGTCCCTGAGAGACACTTCCGAGTGAGTCTTCATCGCGCTCTCCATCCTCTTCGCCTCCTGGTCGTCCATCGCTTTATCCAGCTTCACCGTGTTCACCACCAACAAGTGCTTCTTATCCAGCGAACGGTACACCCTGGCTCCACTCATGGCTCCCTTGTGCTTCTGGATGATGGCGCTCATCTGGGAACCACTGGAGGAGGCAGAGGCACGAGCCGTGTGGAGGGGAGACACGCGCACCTCATCCGAGAGACCGCCAGGGGCAGGCTTCGAGGAGGCTTTCTTCTTTTTCTTGACGATACGGGGAGCAGCGGAAGGAGCAGGGGACTTTGAGCTGATCTGAGTTCCTAAGGGAGAAGGTTGGCAATTGAATCGAAAGGTACCTGGCATCTGGATCAACATATTCTGGATTTCCTTGGCGGTTTTGTCGACGATGGCATTGATCCTGTCGAAGGTGGCGGCCGTCTTCGACATGATTAGATGAGAGAATGAGGATGAGATGAGGGAGACCTGGGAGCGACGGAGACGCAACGGACGGACGCAGGCCGTGGATGGGCCCTGAAAGGCATAAACCTTAACAATATTAAAGGGGGTTAAAGGGCTTCAGAATAGCATGCTAATGCGGTCTTGGCAAGCATTTTGCGCACAACCGTTGTCTGAAGCGGTGTTCGGAAAAATTATTTCAGTTGAAACTTCTCGATCGGCATATAACTCATTTCCGACCAGAAAAGGCCCCTGACTGTCTTTTAGAGAATTTCAGAGGCAGTGAGTGTGCCACCAAAATTCGACCAACTCAGATTTACACTTATACTTAGCCAAAATTAGCCCTTTCGATGACGATTTGAAAACAATCTATATATTTTGCCAAAATTTTATTTTCATCGCTTCAATTTTACTCTTCAAAGTTTTCCCGCATTTTTCCTGAAACACTGCCTTTAAAACGATTACATTTCAACATACGTTACCTGTGAATCGAAAGTGCGAAGGCAAATTATATAAATGAAATAGGTCGAAACATTTGAGAAAGGTATAACTTTAAGTATCACCTTCCCAATCAACTCGTGATACCGAAAAGCCGAAAAAAGCTAAATTGGTTCCTTCTTCCAAACGCATCATTGTCTTGACACATTTATTTCTGCATTATTGTATGCACCCACGCTACAAGATAAGCATCGAAACATTCACACCAGTGGAAGATTAAAAAAACTGTAACAATTGAAAATGATTTTGTTCTTTGCTGCGATGTATTATTCTTTGCTCAGTTGAAATCTTAGCAATGTTTTTGCACTATGACGCATTTTCGTGTTTGGATTTCTCTTTTTAAGAAAATGACGAATTGTTACCAATAAAATCTTGAATTTCAGAATTAAAACGCCTTGTTCTATGGATTTTGTTTAACTTTATCGGCTGGGTTTCAATTTTTTTACTAAAGAAATCACATCATAGATGTTTATTACTTTGGACTCCCTGCATCAGTCAGTGTCCTCGTCTTTTTGTCTCCAAAACAATCTCTAATTTTTGGCGTCACTCTGCAATTGTTTATACCTTTCTCCACCAATATAACTCAGTAAATAAGGAGATCTGGAAGAATCGAGATGTCATACTTCTAATCGGTTTTGATAGGGGTTCAAGCGGAGTGTTGTAATGTGTTCCCTTTATGCTTGGATTCCAAAAGATAGTTTTTCCCTTCGATACGGACCAACACGGAAAATCGCTGCTTTGGCGTATTTTTCTCTGAGCCACTTCATTTACCATGCTTTACCATTTCTTTTGAGCATCTGGAAAGAGCACGAGTCATCGCGGCGGGACCCAAGTGTCAAAGATTCCTTTAACGCGAGATTTCTTTTGGAAAGGAACCCTATCAGCAGTTCGTGTTCGGTGTATTTGGGTCAAAGACGACCTTTGCAAGTCGTCCCCACCCGTGAGAACCTTGTCCCTATTTCGCTTCTTCTTTTCAGTCTGAAACATTGTCAACACATTGTACACCGGCGAGTGACGTCTGTTCTCCCGTTCTCCGCCCATCCATGATCAATTAAAGTGGCGAGCGTATAAAAGATAGCCCCGACAAACAGTCCATCACACCTATCTCACTTCTTCCTTTTTAAAGGTGCACGCGCGCGAGAGAAACGCGCTCCATTGAGAACTTCCAGGGCCTTTTTATCGACTGCACTCGCGCGCAACAAGGCGGAGTGCATCTGTACTCCAGTTGTTATTGGAGTTGTTATGCACCGTTACGGGAAATAAACAAAATGTGAGAGCGAGAGAGAGAGAGAGAGAGAGAGAGAGAGAGAGAGGGAGAGACACGCGAAGGCGGAGGAAGTAGAAAGAAAGAGAGCATAACGTCCACTGAAGATACAATGTTTCTCTCTAACCTCTTCGTCCATCGTTCAGCTCCTGTCACAGCATTTCTGTGCGACTGTTCTCTCTCCCTCTCTCTCTCTCTCTCTCTCTCTCTCTCTCTCTCTCTCTCTCTCTCTCTCTCTCTCTCTCTCTCTCTCTCTCTCTCTCTCTCTCTCTCTCTCTCTCTGTCCCTATCTCTCTCTATCTCTATCTCTACCTATTTCTAGTACGACCACGTTCCAGATAGATTCTAACCCCTGGTCCCCATTTTTTGTCCATCTGGCGCCATTCCGGTTCCCTGCTGTAACAGGCAATTGTCCCACTCGTCTTTCGTGGTTGTACCGTTTGGCTGCTTTCCAATCATTCTCACTCTTCCTTCTTTTCAGCTTGAAAAACATTTCCGTTTCAGGAAATGTCGAATTCTTCGCACTACTTGCTTCTAGCCCTGGTTATGATACCAGGTACCTAATAAAAAGGCATTACTAAATGAGGTTTCAGGTGTTTTTTCCATGTCTCTTCTCGATGCGTACAAATCGGAGAGGGCTATTTTGAGAAGACAAGGACAGGCGAATGTCAGATTCCGTCCCATTATGCACCTCAATGGAAACGATGATTGGGTCAGTTTCTAAAATACAAAATGGTTTCTTTGGAAGATTTTCGTCTACGGTACAGAAATAGCCTTCATTCACTTCTTTCATTACCCCCTCTTTCATCCATATCTCTTTCCTCTTTTCGCCTCTCTTCTCTCGTTTCATCTCATCGCTCACTCGATATCTCCATCTCTTATTCGCTTTCACACTTGTTTTTTTGGTTTGGGTTTGGGGGACTCGATTCGTAAGTCCCCCAAATGGTGCCTCGGAGGCAACATAAACCCCCCTAAAATTTCTTCTTACTGTTTTCAACAAAACGCCGAATTTCGTTGATGTCGCAATGCCCTCACGTCCGCATTTGTTCGCTTTCCATGGATAATTCACCAAAATATGTTTTGCTTTCAATTTTTCTTTACGAGTGATTGCGGAAAGAACTCTAGAGAGAGAGAGAGAGAGAGAGAGAGAGAGAGAGAGAGAGAGAGAGAGAGAGAGAGAGAGAGAGAGAGAGAGAGAGAGAGGAGGGAAAGAGTCAAATATACGAGCTGTGAATCGAAGCACTATTCTTGCAAATTCCCACAAAATAACGGCAACGGAGACAAACGAAAGTTACTCGTTGCAAAGTCTCACTTTCAGAGAAAGCAGCTGGGAGTTGAAGAGTTGACAGACCAAATAATGGACGAGAACGGCATCGTATACGACCTGAGTCCGACGGCCAACGACCGTCTGACGACGTTCTTCAACAACCAGAACCCCCATGCGCGTCTGGGAAGAAAGTAGGAGGACTAGGCAGCCGTTTTCGATACTCACGCTAGAGCCAATCTCAGAGAAATACGTGTAAACCCTCGTTTCCCGGTGTACAGACAATAAAATTTACTTTTTGAGTTAAAATCTGAGTATCTCTCCATCGCAGGAACAGGGCTTCACTTCGTGAGCTTCTTCATGGCCTGCTGCAGTTCGTCGTCGCTGGTATCGGAAGGGCACAGGCGCGACAGCAGTTCCTCCACCAGAGAATCGCAGATTCCAGGGCAGAGCTTAAAAAGGGAGGTTTTTAAACAAATTTGAAGGAAAAATTACCTGTTCGGCCTGGCGGAAGACGTTCATTCCGGCGTCCAAGGGGATCTGCTCGTGTCCGGAACGAGCGAGCCTTTCGAAGGCTGGCAGAAGAACGGCATTCACAGAGCCCTGAAGCGAATATGGAAATATCTACAGACATACAACAATGCAAATTCGTTGTTAGACCTTTAATTAGCATAAAACTCACACTACACTGCCTATTCCCGTTGTCATCCATGCGAACAGTGAATTCTTCGTATTTCGGAGGAGGGGGGCTTCGCAGACTCACGCGGTCGACGCCGGTTCTCTCGGGAGTGAAAATCGGACGAGTGGCGGCGTTTCTTAAATAAATGATGATTAAAAACCCTATTGAAAATACAAACCTCACGGGGGTGACGATGGAGGCGACGCTGCTCTTCCTCTCGGGAGTGGCGTTCGTCGGAGTGAAACTGATCCGGTCGCGAGCTGTCTTCTGAAAAATAAGTAAACATATGTTTCTGTTTTAATTTGGTCTGAAAACAGATTTCTCTCTATCTTCCTTTCCGTCCTTCTAGGCCGCGTACATACCTCACGGCGGGAACGGGCTGGCAATCTCGGTTAAAGACTTTCTGAAATTGAAAACTGCCAAATTCGCATATCAATAAATTTTACAGACTAATTTAGGCAAGCGATAATATGACAGACTAATTTAGATGCGCAGGCCAAAACTACGGTACCCGACCCCTTTACCGGGGTCCAAGTTTCGGCGCCGGGGCATATTTGAATCCCCGTGACCTGGAGACGGTACGGGGGGTCTCAAACAGTCAGGTCCCGCAAGTGAGAGAAGCGCCCAAAATCAGGAATCCCTCTTTTCCTAAGGCCCCCACAATACACAACCCCCCCCCCCAAAACCAAGGTCTCGCAAGCACGTGTCAAGGTCTGGCCGCGTATCAGTAACTGACGGAAGTGAGCCTCAAATTCTTAAGCGGTACGGGTTGAATAGAAGATTGGTCCAAACATTGTCAAGCTCCGCCATAAGCGGCGGTGGGCGCGTCGCAATTTCAAGTGTCCCGTCAAATATTGTTAAAGAGGGGGTCCGCCGTAAATTTTCAAAACTTTTTGTAATAGAAGGGGGTGTCGCAAAATCGACCCCCCGCGGTGGGTTGCCCAAGTATGAACATGGCCAAGGGTTTTAGCAAAACACACACTTTTCTGATGTCAATACGAACCAAAATCCCCGTTCACGTAACCTCCCTTAGTAATTAAGATTTGGCAATAGTAGCACAGCGCCAAATCGTACGCCATGCGGCAAATCGTACATAGTCCACGAGAACTAAGTTTTTTTTTTGAATTTCTTTTTTGAAGCAAACGCCGTGGAAAGTTACCCACCGGGCTAAGAATTTCGAGTTGAGATCTCTGAGGGGTCGAGACGGGCGGTCCTTCGCCAAAGTTGGGCACCCTGGGGCTGACAAGCCGAGGCGCGAAGATCCTAGCCGAAGACTGAGCGGTGGTCAGCACAGTCGGCGCACTGGAGAGTTCCTCAGCCGCCGTCTGAAAAGGAATTCGTGGTGGGGCCAAATAAGACAAACCTTGGTGAGCGTGGCTCCGGCTGCAGTGAGACAGGCGAGGCTCTCGCGGCGAAGGGTTCTGTCGGCTCTGAAAACATTACATTTAAACCGCCTGGGCCGCATCGCGGTCAAAACCAAAGGCCGTGTTAAAACCCGCCTAGTTACGATTCGCCTCATACTTCTGACCGTGGAGAACTCCCATCCGGGGCGCTGATCGTCCCTCTCCACATTGTCGTCGCTGTCAAAGTCGGTGTCCGACAGTTCGGTCTTCCTACAGTAAAACTTTTGCTCATTTTCCCGTCAGGACCCACTTGTCATCCAGGGTACTCAACAGATCCACTAAGATGCTGTTCTTCTTCGCCTTCTTGATAAACGGGTGCGTCAGGAGGTCCGTAGCCGTTGGGCGCTGAAATCTGTGGTTTAAAATAGTTCTAAAAAAATCAAAAAACTTCGTCGGGGTCCTTGTGGACGCAGGTTTCCACAAAATCTTTGAAAGTCCTCGTCCATTCGCCGGTCACCTGAGGCGGCGGATACTTCGGAATGGCGAAAAGCACTAAAAATCTTTTGATTATTGGTAATTGAGTAATTAGCCTATCTCTCATCGGATGCAGGCCAAAGTGAGGCGGTTGGCCGTTAGCCAATTCGATCGCTGTGATTCCAAGGGCCCAGATGTCCACCTGGAAAAGGGTAGTTTTAAGGTTGAACTCAGATCTGCAAGCCACTAACCTTGTAGTCATGGCTCTGGTTTTTTACCAGTTCGGGAGCCATCCAAAAGGGAGATCCGACGAATGTGTTGCGCTTTTTGACAGTGTCCGTCAGCTGGCCGGTCACTCCGAAATCCGCCACTTTGACATCACCGCTGTCAGAAATAAGGATGTTTGCGCCTGGAATCAAAAATATATCAACGATTTTATTACGTTTATTGACTGATCCCCGCGCTTTGCATCCGCAGCAAGACCAGACCCCGAAATCTTTCAATCGCGGCATCCCACCCTATGAAATTACCATACATGGGCAAGCTCCCCAATATGGGGCGGTAGGGGCGTCGCAATTTTAAGTTTTCGGCTGTTTTTCTTAGAAAAGGAGACCCGTCGCAAATTTTCGACGCTTTCAACAATTGAAGGGGGCCTCGCAAAATTGACCCCCGCGGTAGGTTGCCCAGGTATAGAAATTACCCATAGCACGGCAGGATTTGGTGGAATTTATCGTGGAATTTACAGGGTATCAATGATCCGCATGTTCGCGATGTACGGTATCCAAGACGCAGCCGTTGTTTGACGGCAGGGAGCGGAGAAGAAGCTAGAGTAGCAGAGCCAACGCGGGGCCCTCCCCCCAACGGGGGCGACCACCCTCATGGCTGGACAGGCAGTTTGGCGGTTCAATGCTTAAGCCCCCCCCCCAAATTGTGCCTCAGAAGCAACGTAAGTCCCCAAACGATTTGTTGTTGCTATTTTCAACGAAAAGACGAATTACGTAGGTACCACAAGCACATCTCGTCCTCCTATGACCACCCTTACCGGACCTACGCTTGTTCATCTATAGTAGGGGGGCTTGTTAGAAAGGATTGTATTCAGGGTAAAACAGATTTTGAGCCATTTACAGCGGGGATAAGCGAGTCTACGTGAATCTTGTAGCGAAGATGCGAGAAATCTTGCCTTACCAAATGGGTATGGCAGTCCAAAGGCCCGCTGAAACCAATCTACACACCCTTGATATCTCTGTGGATCTTCCTCTCCGCGTGGAGGTACTCAATGCCCTTCAGCGTCTCCCTCAAAATCACAGAAATGTGAGTCTCCTCGAGTTCCACTCGCTTGCGCAGGTCCAGCGCCGACCCTCCTCCCAGGTACTCCATCACAATCCAAAGATGCTGTCCCTGGAAATGGAGCAACTTTAATGTTAACAGAGTTAACCAACTATCACATAACTGCCAAAGTATTGCGTCACGTAGGGCGATGAACACTGACTAAGGACCTGAACGACGAATTATCATGCCATCCAAATTAAATACCAGGATTTCCTGCTGAATATCGTCAATGTCGTCATCGTTTTGCTCCAAATTGATGATTTTGATGGCTACGAGCTTAAATAGTGGTAATTCAAAGAGATAAAAAATGAACTACCTTTCCGGAGTTGTTGTCGATCGCTTTGAAAACCTCGCCGAAGGAGCCACGGCCAATCCTCTCGTGTCGTGTGTACAGCTGCCCTGGGTCCAGCTTCTGCTGCATTGCCGGGCCCTAGAAGCATCGGAATTAAAGGAAAGCTACAAAATAAGAAGAAGTCATAACCGCAAAGAAGTGAGAAAGACGATTGTCACGTCCACCTTACGATTAGTTAGTGTTTGGGGGGTGGAAGTGACAACAGTGGAATGTTCAGATAAAACAGGCTTGTTAAACACTAAACACAAATTAAGCGTAAAACAAAAACTGATAATTTTTAAAATTGAAATGAACACGCTTAGAAAGAAGCAAAACACACAGAATTAATGGAAGAGCGAGAAACTTTGATTAATTTCTTCCAACGACTCAGGCACTCGTTCGCGGAATTCAACCTGTTTCGTTTTGGAATATCTTGGGCCATAAAGATTCCATTGAAATCGGTTGAAAGCAGCTGAAACCGGCATTTTGAATTCTACTTGTCAATTTTATTGATCTTACAATTAAACTAAATCCGACGAAATCCGTTGAAAACTATTTTCTTTTGAATTCCGCACAAACAACCCGAAATCTGCTGAAATCCGTGGAATAAGTTTGGAATCCGCAGCTGGATACCTGAGGATTTTCGAAAAAGAAGGCAGAATTGTCAGGTTTGTGGCGGCCAAGTTTGAGAAACATGGCCTTGTAATGCGAGCCGGATCCACCACGAAATGCTTGAAAATCAAAGTGCATATTCAAAATGACTTCGTTTTTGGTAGTTTAACATTAATTTTGTGCTTTCAATGTAGATGAATGTCCGCTGAGCAGGAAAGCGGAAACTTGTGTAACGAAAAACAACTCTTACGACGGTAGGAAAAGGAAAAAAAGGTAATGAAACCTTTGGGCGAAACGATAAATAGACCTTTAACTCAGAAATGAATGATTTATTAACGAACACATGATAAACAAAAACTAATAAATATAGGAAACACATTCACTCAAAATGGGGTTAAATACGGTCAAAAATGGCCGGAGCCTCGGCGAGGGGGATGAAGTCGATGCGCAAGGCATCATCCTCGTTCAGGTTCGTGACGCGGAGGATCTTCCCGTCCTCTCGGAGGAAGTAATAATTGATCTCCTTGTCGTCACCTCCCATGGAGATGAAGGCCAGAGGGCGGTGCTCGGGGAGGGGGCCAGGGAACTCGATGTGGTACAGGTGGTACTCGCGGAAACAAGACATGAAGACGGCCAGCCGCATGTCGCCACTGTCGAGGGTCCATTCAAGGAGAGTGTCGGATGTCAGGAACTTCTGAAAGAAATCATTATGAATGAGAAGAGACAGAGAGAGAGAGAGAGAGAGAGAGAGAGAGAGAGAGAGAGAGAGAGAGAGAGTCCAACCTGGATGATGGCGGTCAAGTCCTGAGGCTCGACGGTCATGTCGGAAATGGCGAGGTGGGGGATCATGACGTCGCGCAGCAGCCTGCTCTCGGCACACACCAATGAGAGACCCAGGAACTGAAAAAGAAATCATGAGGTATCTCTTCGATGTCATCTTGGATATCGCTTTGACGAGTTGGCCAATTCTCCTGTGGGGTGAGCGAATTAATCAATTATCGAGTTTTCCAGCGACTTGCGCCAAATTTTAAAGTTTGGGTAATCCATAGTGGTTCCCTTATGATGCATTATCATTTCCCAGAATTGTGATCATGAATGGAATCAGCTATGTCTCTTATTCGGGTAGAAAATGCAGTAGGAGGGTGCGTCGCGGACCCTCTAACACATACACCAGCTGGAGAGACAAAGTTTGATTAATACGGTTACAAATCACACCTGGTCAGCGTCGGGGTTCTCACGGGCCGGGCCGGGCCGGGCCATTTGGAAAATTTTGGTCGGCCCGGCCCGGCCCGGGCGGCCCTGGTCGGCCCGGTTGGCCCGTTTTACCCTGGACCACCCAGTCAGATTGCCACCCACACGACCAGGGTTCGATCCCGGTCGGTGACATTCTTTTTTGTACAACTAATATTGACTTAAATGTTAGTAACAAACATTATTAAGTAATTTAAAACAGTTTAAAAATTATTGTACCGATTTATACAAAAATTAAAATTTAATTTTTCATACCCGGGCCGACCGGGCCGGGCCGGGCCGCCCCTAAAAATCCTTCGGCCCGGGCCAGCCCGGCGGGCCGGCCCGTCATTTGAGAACCCCGGTCAACGTACCACCGGAGTATATTTTGCGACAGTCCTCTCTATTAGAAAAACGTTGCAAAATTTGCGGCGGCCTCCCTCTCTTTACAAAAATTTGCGTAAAAATTCCTATTGTGACACCCCCACCTCGGCGGCTCGCAGAGGTTGGCCAAGTATGTTACAAATTCCCTAAGGTCCCCAAAGTCAAGGTTTAATACCCAATTTTAAGGCTTAAAAGTTGGAAATGACCTCCAATCGGGGCTGCGCGGATGGTAAACGGGCCATATTGATTGCTTACCGGCCTGTGCAGAATGGCGTCGACCTCCTCTTCGCTGTAGCTCTTTTGGCCGCTTTCCCATCCCCATCGCGCAGCAGTCACATTGTACTTCTGAAAAGCAAAAAGGCCTTGGAAACCAAAACATTCCTTACGTCGATGATGACCATGGTATCATGGTACTCAATGGAACTCTCCATGCTGATCGCTTCAATCGACCTGATGTCCATCCTCGACAGAAGCTCCATCGCCGTCGGCACATCTCCCTAAGGGACTTATTGTTTCAATAAATTCAACAAAACTGCACCTTCAACGTCAACAGACTGACGTGGATGGAGAATGGCCAGTGCCGCAAGCTGTCCATGTCCACGGAGGAATTCTCGGCATCTGTGGGCATGAGCTCCGACACACACGAGACTCCGGTGGTGCCGTGGGGGTCCTCGTGGAATTCCAGGGAGTGGAGCTTCAGGGGCACCTCCACCATGTTCTGGCTGCTGGGCCGGCGGTAGAAGCGGTAGAGTTGGTGGCACGAAAAGGCCAGGGCCACGAAAGTCTGGGCATCCAGCTGAAAATGGCCGATTACTGAATGATTGTGACCGGGGTTCTCAAATGACCGGCTGGGGCGAGGGATTTTTTGGGACGGCCCGATCGGCCCGGGTATTAATTTTTTTTTTAAATTTGTATAAAACGGTACAATAGTTTTTTTTTAAACTGCTTTAAATTACTTAATAATGTTTGTTACTGACATATAAGTCAATATTAGTCGTTCAAAAAAGAATGTCACCGACCGGGATCGAACCCTGGTCGTGTGGGTGGCAATCTGATTGGGTGATCTAAGGTTAACGGACCGAAGGCCGACCAAAATTTTACAAATGGCCCGGCCCGCCCCCCGTGAGAACCCAGATTGTGAAACTTGGGTTGCATACACGAACCCCTTTTCCCGACCACCACCACCCCCCTCCCCGATAAGCAACACCCATCTATAAACAGGCCAGGGCTGGTCGCGGGCCGGGCCCGTCTCCAAAACCTCGGCCCGGCCGAACGGGAACGATTTCGGTCCGCGGGCCCGTTTTCAAAATCGATTGCCAAGTTAAGGTGATTTTTTTCGTCATCGGGTCGGGCCGGGTTCGGTCTGTCCAAATTTCTTGGCCCGGCCGGCTGAGTCCGATGTTTGGCCAGCCCTGAAACAGCCTAGGTCCCGCAAGCACGCTGTGCGCAGCACATATTGTGAACAGTTTGAAAAAAAAACGCTAAAGTTCGTAATATTTTGAGCAAAACGAAAACAAAACTGAACTGAATCTGTAGCATTTTATCAATTCAACATATCCGGGAGTGTAAATCCGGCTTTTTAGTGTTAAGGATGGTAAATAAACTACGAATATTGTTAAGCGTAATTAGGAGTTACGTTTGTTTGAATTACAAGCGGCGGCGGTGGCATTTGATCGGTGAAGTTGGCGCAGAGCCAGGTTACGCCCCCTTCAAGCGGGCCCGTTTTCAAAATCGATTGCCAAGTTAAGGTGATTTTTTTCGTCATCGGGTCGGGCCGGGTTCGGTCTGTCCAAATTTCTTGGCCCGGCCGGCTGAGTCCGATGTTTGGCCAGCCCTGAAACAGCCTAGGTCCCGCAAGCACGCTGTGCGCAGCACATATTGTGAACAGTTTGAAAAAAAAACGCTAAAGTTCGTAATATTTTGAGCAAAACGAAAACAAAACTGAACTGAATCTGTAGCATTTTATCAATTCAACATATCCGGGAGTGTAAATCCGGCTTTTTAGTGTTAAGGATGGTAAATAAACTACGAATATTGTTAAGCGTAATTAGGAGTTACGTTTGTTTGAATTACAAGCGGCGGCGGTGGCATTTGATCGGTGAAGTTGGCGCAGAGCCAGGTTACGCCCCCTTCAAGGCCTTTTCGAGTTCATGCGCGACCTTTCCAATTGAGAACTCGAAATGCCTTTCAATTCAGCAAAGAATAGCTAAATTACGGCGTTAACCGCGGCTGTATTTCGAGAAAATCGTCTCCACCGGAGACGTGGGAATGGAATTTTGCTAAGAATGTGTCCCGCCACGAACGTCAAGTCAATACGTTGATTAACGACTACATGCCATCTTTTTTCTGCGAGTGTCGGTAAATTCGGTAAATTTCCAAATTTATGCGAAAAGGCAGTTTGGCCAAAATCCTCGCCTGCATTTTTTGCTGCTGCGAAAAACAACCGAACATGGACATAGCCACGCCTTGAAAAAACAAACGCCGATTTGTGTCCAAAACATGCCTAAAACATTTCACGGAAAGTAAGTGAAAACGCAAGCAAGCGGCCCCCGCTGACGCGACGCGACCGCTTGCGGCCCAGCCAAGTCTGGCAATTTGCCAGCGATTAAGCGGAGCGGGGGCCTGGATTGTTTATTTTCGAAACATTTTCTCTGCAATTGATGTTTTCTTATCTTAATTAATTGGTAAGATCACCCCAAGGAACGACAAAAGGATCAGAAGGCGAGATCCCCTAACTACTATAGATTCTGAAGGGCCGCTTAGACTTAGCAAAGAAAATCGGATAATTGTGTAATGGAGAACAACGTACTACGATAGAAAGAGGAAAGAAAAACGTCGATGACACCCAAGAACAAAAAACGCGTCAAACAGCCTAATTTTTAACCAACGAACAGTCCACATTACGCAGTAAACAACAGTTGGTTTAAACGTTTTTGAGGAGCCACAGCGCTGTAGCGATTTTCTAGTGAGCCACGGGAAACCACAGTCATTTTCTGGTGAGCCATGCGAATACACGGTCATTTTTGTGCGGCGAACAATGCATTTTTGTGCGGTTCTTCCGCGGTTTAACGCGACTGCTCCCATTACTTGCGTCTCACCACGATTGCTCCCAGGAATATCTGTGAACGTTGCATTATGTTACAATTTTTTGGACCATTTTTTTTAAATTCTGGCTTTTTATACCGGCTGTTCATTGTTTTAAATTTAAACAAACTGAACATACAAAAGTTTATTCAAATTATTTCCCCCCCCCCCCTCTTTTTCCATTGGTTTTTATTTATTATTATTTTATTGTCATGACAACCGTGTGTGAATTGCAGGTTTTCTTAGGGCATGTCAAACGCCGACTCTACCGAAGCCCAAGGAGCAGTAGGGTGTGTTCTCTTTCAGTTTTTCTTCAATTTTGGGTTTTAGAATCGAACTGAAGGAGACAGAGGAAGTTTCAGGCTCCGTCCCTGCCCAGAACATCGAGGTATGGCATTAGAATCAGCGTGATGTCTTACCATTTGGCGTCGGAATAACCTTCGGATGCATAAATGAATCTTATTTTTCTTTGAGATATTTGTCAAAACCGTATGTTCAGCCTATCGGGACCGAAAATACTGCTGAAAACACGGAACCCGTCGACGAAACTGCGAAAACGGTATGTATGGGCGTTCAAGCGCTAGAAAACCGTTGTTTTTATTCTTAAAGTCAGCAACAATGCTGGTATTACTGTTGTAAACGAATATCGATTCCAGGACAAATTGCTGGCCGAGCTGCTCGATTTCGGATTTGACGAACTGACCAGTTCCATCGCCCTCCGCCGCACAAATTACGAAGGGATTGAAGAGGTTTGTGCATTTTTGTGTCATTTTATAGTTTTTTGATGTTTCAGGCGATAAACTGGATCGTGGACAGGTCGAATCCGTCGGATTTGGAGGACGAAGACGAGAGTGACGAGGACGAAAGCGAAGAAGAAGACGAGGAAATGGGAGCCGCCGGCTCCTCCGTGACCGACGCTGCCGCCATTGTGCGCGCCCTTCAGAGAAGTAGGGATTTAAAGTTTTAATTATGATATTTGTGGTTTAGACGCCAGAACGCACAAAATGGTCTTTGTGGCGAATATGGGACTGAAAATGGGCACGGGCAAGCTGGCCGCTCAAGTGGGACACGCCACGCTCGCCGTTTACAAGAAGGTTTGTCTGGAATTACTTAATCTTCACCCCATGAAATGTGCAACGAGTACCTCGTGGTTTTTGTTAAGCCTCCGAATGTGAGCGTTGTATTTGTGGAGCATGGCAAACGGCAAATTGCTTCAGGCGATGGCTGACGAGACTGGAAAAGCGGGCATTGACTCGTGGATGCAAATGGGACAGGTGAAGATTGTCGTCAAGGGAGAGAGCACGGAGCAACTGATGGATCTCTTCAAGGAAGCCAAGGATAAGGTGAGAGAGAAGGGGGAGGTATGAAGTCCGTACGTTTCAGGGCTGCTTCGCATACCTTGTGCAGGATGCCGGTTACACTCAAATTCCGCCAGGCTCTCGGACTGTTCTGGGCGTGTTTGGGCCCAAAGAAGACGTGGACGCCGTTACGGGGAAGCTTCGGTTGTTATGAATATGTTTTTACAATAAAATGTGTTTTGACATTTTTTGGGCACACTTTACAACCTTTGACAAAAATAGACTTCTTTTGTGAACCTCCGTCTCGAGTTTTGATTCAGTGATCGCTCTCGTCGCCTCCATTTGTCAGAAGATGAAGCCCCAGGTCTTATTCACTCCCCTTCCCAACTCGATCTTCTAGATGTTGCTGCGTTTCGCGGCAAGTTAGTGGAGTCATGTCCTTCATCTGCTTTTCGACCAGATTTGAATCGGGACATGGGTGTATACGGAGCGTTAATGTGAACGATTCTTTGGTCCCGCAAAGAATATTGCAAGCGACGCAGACTTGTTTTGTTAAGATTTTCGCCACAAAAAGTCATTTACGCACGGTATGGAGAGCATTCAGAGCCCCCGTCTGACTGAGGCGGTCATCGGAATCGGCCTGTGGAGACGGTTCTTGGCGGCGGTTTCGGAGGGCTGTAGGAGCATACATGCGCACATCGCCGGCGCTTAGGGCGTGGCGAGACCCCCGCCCTTTAAAAATTGCCTATCGGGGAACCTAGCGATACCTCGCATGTATATAAAATTCTTCCTGGCGAGACTCCCCGAGCCGTCAATATCGGACTGACGCTCATGTATGCTGGAGGAGTCATTGACATTCCCTGCGTACGGTAGCCGTATATATCGCTGTCACCTTTGCACAGTTTGTTACCGTGTCGACATTCACAAGATTTGACAACTTGTATCTGAGAATTCGACGGAGGGTAGTAGACGGTCAGTACGTTCGAGCTTGCCTCTCCAGGGTAGGCATCCAGACATGCCCGAATGGTATTCGTTCCCCCAGGAGCGAGTGTACAATGCAGTTGTCCTGGGAACCTGTTCAAACACCCCTCTCTCTCTCTCTCTCTCTCTCTCTCTCTCTCTCTCTCTCTCTCTCTCTATCTCTATCTCTCTCTCTCTCTCTCTCTCGCACGCGTTCGTAAACAAGAATGTAAACGAAACATTCATTTGTACAATTATCTTCTTCCCCACACGTATGGGTCGTGCATCATCATGTAGCGCATCATCATCCTCCTTCTCCAGGCCCACGGGCTCATTCCCCAGCCGTAGCCGCCGTAGCCTCCTCCGTAGCCACCGTAATATCCACCGCCGTAGTAAGGATAATATCCTCCGTAGCCCCCTGAAATTGAGAAATTAGCTAACCGAAACAGATGTCGTGTTCTTGAAGAGTTTTATTTCGGATATTTACTTACACTGAGCATTGGTGAACTCGAAGACTGCGAAAAGCAGAAGAGCGAATATAAGGAAATGTCGCATTTTGACCTTTCCGGTCCGGAGACGCCTTTTATACACGACTGCTTTACACAACCACGGAGGCACATAAGACGCGCGTGGCACTTCGGCGAATTTTCAGCGATTAACGTCATTTTCTGTGCAGAAGACGACCTTGGACAAGAGGAAAACACGGAGAGAGAAGAATGGAAAGATGGTTCGATGGTCTTTCAATCTATGTTTCAATTACATGGGCACACCTGTCTATCTCCATCACGCACTCTCTCACACTCACTCACTGCTCTCTCTCTCTCTCTCTCTCTCTCTCTCTCTCTCTCTCTCTCTCTCTCTCTCTTTCTCTCTCTCTCTCTCTCTCTCTCTCTCTCACGCACTACCCTCTGCCCCTCTCTAACTCTCACTCACTACCCTCTCTCGCCTGCTTCTTAATGTCTATCTTAGTCGCTCTTCGCCTATTCGTACATTTCTTCTCTCACTCACTCACTCACTCACTCACTCACTCTTTCACTCTTTATTCTTTAGCCTTTATCAATATCTCAATCAATGCACGATCAACATAAAGTCATCCAACAGGCCCGCGGAGTACTCGTTGGGACCAAAACATGACGAAGGGTTCCATTCTTCGGTTCTCCTGGAACGTATTAGGTACTATAGGAACTAATATCCAGCTGGAGTCAGGAGTGTCTGAGACTGAAATCACAGATTGTTTTCAAATTCAAAGTCAAAATGTTCGCTGTGCTTTTATCAACAAAAACTACAGCGGAGAAGTGGAACCTGCGCATCTAACACAAAGAACGTTCAAAAGATCAAATCAATCGCCAAAGTAGTTTTAAGTAGCCTTGATGTCTTTTTGTCTTTGGTGAGTCGATCAACAGAACAATTAGAAAGGACAATAGGCGACCTCGCAATCAAAAGATCGGCCTTGACGACTAGATTCATGAACTCATTATTTAACTTTTTGTATCATGAATGCATAAACTTTAAAGGCAGAACTTTTGGGAATGTCCATGACTCTACATAGACGAAAAACAACTGTTCAATGGTGAAAATCAGACAATTTTATGACCTATTCATTTTCATTCAGACTTGAAATAGCGGAACTTACGTTGTATATCAAAAGAAAAAGATTTGGTGACTAGAAATAGAAGAATCGGGTGAAAATTCATGAAGGATCCTTCGTACGTCAAGCAGGAATGTGTTTCTTGAGGTTGTGCTACTAATTACATCCTTTCACGAACTAGTTGTCAAAATATCAAGGACTACGGCTCACTGATTATGCGTTTTCAGAAGGGTTCGGGCTGAATCCAAATGAATGTGTAGTTTAGAACATTGGTTTCTGATGTGTGGGTGTGTGTGTGTGTGTGTGTGTGTGTGTGTGTGTGTGTGTGTGTGTGTGTGTGTGTGTGTGTGTGTGTGTGTGTGTGTGTGTGTGTGTGTGTGTGTGTGTGTGAGGGTGTGTGTGTGTGTGTGCTTTGATGTTCCCTTGTATATTATTGCTTGTACATATTCCGATTGACCTCTCCTTTACCCCGAAACCAGTTTCATTTGTCTGTCTCCATCGCCTCGTTAGAAGTAACCTCCGTCTGAATGAACAAAGGCGGTCACGTTCTTTGCGCGAGTGTAAACTGGTCAGTGACCTTCAGAAGCGGTACGCGGCAGCGGTTTCGAGGAACAACAGACGGCCACATGACGTGTGATAAATGACATCTACTTCCCGAATTCCTTCTGATGATCCAAAGAGTAGATTAAGAAACTAGGTTGATACTCAGCAGAAGGTTGTGAAATTTTCAAACCTTAGACCTGAATGTATCCTCGTCCGAAGAGTTGACGGCAGGCTGAGCTAGCCTACCTTTCAATTTGCCTTACCAACTTGGTTAGATCCCCCACACAAACATTTGTGCCGAAACAGTATTTCTCCATCCTCTCCCTTATCCTCCGTATACGGCAAACGTGGACTTTCAAAAGACGAATTTGTGCTTTAGAAACTAAACAAAGTGAACCCGTGGGTTGTACAGACATTGTTGCTGTGAATCTTGATGTACACCTCGAAGTTATGAGAAAGCAAGTTCTAATGACGAGATACAGGCCCCTTCCTATTAAAGGGAAAAATGAAAGAATATGTGAGGTGTTCATTATGTACACATATGAGATCGGGATTCTTCTTATTTTCCGTACATCATGTAGGGGTTGTACATTCCGTACATCATCCTTCTCCTCCATCCGCCTCCGTATCCTCCGTAGCCCATTCCGTAGCCTCCGTATCCGCCATAGCCTCCATAGCCTCCGTAGTAACTAGGGTATCCACCGTATCCACCGTAACCACCGTAACCCCCTAAATTACAAAAGTACTC
Source organism: Oscheius myriophilus (assembly GCA_964057215.1). Taxonomy (NCBI): domain Eukaryota; kingdom Metazoa; phylum Nematoda; class Chromadorea; order Rhabditida; family Rhabditidae; genus Oscheius; species Oscheius myriophilus. The sequence continues at coordinate 10,151,170 of OZ059905.1, forward strand.
CCAGTTTGTTGATTGGAACTCACACTGTGCTGAGACAAAGTCAGCGAAGCAGAAGATGAGTGTGATAGCGAGGAGAGAATGAAGGAGGAAAGACATGGTCAGTTTTTGGATGACCGACAAGCGGCTTTTAAGGGAGAGCCCAAAGCACCCGGTTGACGTCGAGAGGGAGGCGGGACTTTGGGAGATAGTGTGGACAAGGAGGAGAGGCGGCGGATCGGTTTGGGCGACAGATTGGCGAATTCGGCGAGAGCCTTGACCTCCGGAGAGAAGGAGAGAAGCTTGGTTTGGCGAATGGGTTGGGGCGGTTTGGCTAACGGATGGACATGATCTGAACACGTGTTTCGGCTGTTTGGTCAATGAACGAACAGGCTTCTTCCATTTTTTATAAGAAGAAAAAAAACTAGCTACATAAAATGAAGAAGAAGAAAAAGGTAGAGCCAAAGTGATTACGTTACCCTTTGTCTTACTCACCTCTCCCTCTCTCTCTCTCTCTCTCTCTCTCTCTCTCTCTCTCTATCTCTATCTCTCTCTCTCTCTCTCTCTATCTCTCTAGCTCTAGCTCTAGCTCTAGCTTTAGCTCTATCTCTCCCTTTTTATCTCTCTGGTTCGATGTCTCTGGCTCACTTGCTCAACGTCTCTCTTCGCCTCTAACTCACTCAAAATGTCTCAATGTCTCCATGCCTGAAGCCTGAAAATCTCTCACTCTTTTAATATTTTAGATATACTGAGATATACAGTATCTCAGTTATTCAGTTATCTTTATACGCCTCTTGTCTCTCTTGCTCTGCTTGTCTCACTCTAGTTAAGCCTCTTTTCCTCCGTCCACTCCTCTATGTGTGCCACTTTCTCGTTTCTTTGCTTTTAAGTTTCAGGTTCTTTTGAACGTTCCTTCGAATCATTTGGGTGACATATTGGCCAAGCAGGCAAAGGACTTTTTGAACTTTACTGTAAACGAAATCGTCCTCGCCGTGTGACGCTCCATTGACGCATTTCCCCGTTCGTCCGAAACCTATTCCTCTACCACACTGTCTCATTGCTCCGCCCCCTTTCTTTCATTTTTCGCCGTAGGTATAAAAGGAGCGCCAATGGTTTAACAACAACAAAACAACGATGTCCTCTCTCCTTCAGTCTCTTCTCGCCTTTGTTCTCGTCCTCTGCCTGGCCGAGTTCGCTTCTGCCCAGTGTGAGTTTTTGGCTATATGAACAATATCAATGGTTTCATTTCAGGGGGCTACAGTCCTTATGGCTACGGAGGATATGGAGGATACGGTATGGGAGGATACGGTGGATACGGAGGATACGGTGGCGGATGGAGGAGGAGGATGATGTACGGAATGTACAACCCCTACATGTACGGAAAGTAAGAAGACGATCTCACCATGTACATAGCAATAAATGCTCAACTCCTACTATTGTTTAATATTCAGAGAGAGAGAGAAAGAGAGAGAAAGAGAGAGAGAGAGAGAGAGAGAGAGAGAGAGAGAGAGAGAGAGAGGGTGATAGGCCTAGAATCCTTTCTGATCATTAAGCGTCATAAATCGAACTACTTCCGCGCTGTCCGCTAGACACCGTCTTTGACGTCATGATATTTCGCCGAAAAGATGGTGTTAATCTTTTTTTGTGAGACCTAGATAAAATGTTGATCCACCCAAGAAGTGTGTGTTTCTTTTGGAGATGTTGTTTTTATTATTGTCTGCCATATTAAAGGCTGATCATGACGAAGGCCATGACGTGAAATGAATGTTCATCCTTTGGAAATACAACGGAATTTTCTTTAAAAACCACTTTGAAAAGGCATTTTCCCTCTAATCTATTCTCGCTGATCATCAAGCTTTCCACTGGAATTTCTAGGCAACACGAACACTTCAAAATTCGATTTACGTACTATTACAGCAGGAGTGAATTTTCTGTGCCGTTTTTGTGTGAGATTTTCAAGTTTTAGTAGTAAAACTCTTTAAAACCTCCAAACTCTTTAAAGAAAATCTTAAAATCCTGTTTGTCTGATAAAATTGTGTTTGTTTCGATATTTTTATTGGTCGTCTTCGATGCGGATGCCGAAAGCCGACGTGCTGAGGGAGTGAAACACCTTAGCCTCGATGTCTTCGTCGCACCCGGCGGTCCCTGACGAATCATCGTGGATGAAACCAACTCAACCTTGACGGGTGACGTTGTTAATGAAATCCCTGACAGAGACCACCCCAGCGCAAAACTTTTGAGCCATCAACCTAGCAATAGAAGCGCAAGAAGAAAATTAAGAACGGACAGACCGGTATCTCTCTTACACACCTTCTCTCCTTCTCTCTCTATCTCTCTCTCTCTCTCTCTCTCTCTCTCTCTCTCTCTGAATATTAAACAAGATTAGGAGATGAGCATTTATTGCTATGTACATGGTGAGATCGTCTTCTTACTTTCCGTACATGTAGGGGTTGTACATTCCGTACATCATCCTCCTCCTCCATCCGCCACCGTATCCTCCGTATCCACCGTATCCTCCCATACCGTATCCTCCATATCCTCCGTAGCCATAAGGACTGTAGCCCCCTGAAATGAAACTATTGATATTGTTCATATAGCTGAAACTCACACTGGGCAGAAGCGAACTCGGCCAGGCAGAGGACGAGAACAAAGGCGAGAAGAGACTGAAGGAGAGAGGACATCTTGGTTGTTGAAATGAACAGGGAAGGGTCACTTTTATACGCCACGCGGTGAATGAAGCAGGGCGGGGCCACGAGACACTGTGTAAACCGTAGAGGGGTGAGACGAAAAGACTTTGGCAAATGGTGCGTCATAAGGTTAAAGGAACACTATCTTTCACGTCATAAGAAGAAGTTTGGCTTCTTCTTATGACGTGAAAGATAGTGTTTAATGAACTGCTTTGAATAAAATCCAAAGATACCCTTAGCACTCCAAAATAAAAGGTTTTCGGACTCATCGTGAATCCACGCATTTTCGGCGTCTTTCGCCAATATTCTTCAAAAACTAGTACCACTTCAAAACGAAAATAAATATGGTAGAAGGGGTCTTAGACATCAACATCTGAAATTGTTCTTCGTCGGGGAAAACTGAAATGAATTCGTCTTGCAAAATTAGTCTCTTCGAAGAGGAACATTTTCTGAACTCATTGTGTCGCCTTTTGAATCTGGTTGTAATCTCCACGATTCGGATAGAATTTGCAATAAAACAACCCCACCGCGTGCGATTTAGTTGTGAGACATAAAGAAGCAAAAAATTTAAGGGGATACCGACTTACACCAATCTTTTCAAATGGACCTAGAAGAGCCGGGAAGAAAGTAGCGTTTGTGCAATCGGGTACTACAACTTCCAGCTGTCTTACGTAGTTTTTATGGGAATGAACGATATTAAAACAGAAAAAAACATTTATATAGTTCATACACCATAAAGAAATCCCAAAACAGGGTGATGTTTATTGGTGGTTTTGATACGATCCTCACACGTTGCGCAACTTATTCCCCTAGACCACGTATCCCCACTTCCTACTGAACAGAATGCGCTTCGGCTGGAACTTCGGGCTTTTGATGGTCATCTCCATGAGGCGACTGCTGACCTGAGTGAACACGCGCACCTGTGGCAAAGAGGGATTTCGGAGAGATGACATTCTTCTGCCAAATCTTGGAAGTCATAGACGCCTTGGGCACCGAAATGGCCGTCTCCTATGCGGATACCAAAACATGAAGGAAATGGGAGGCACCTTCTTAGGCTCGACGTATTTTTCGCACTCGGCGGTTCCTGACGAACCGTAGTTGATACCAACTCCACCTTATCGGATGACTTTGTTAAGGTAGGGACCACCTCAACGCGAGACTTCGGAGCTCTCAATCTAGACAACTTAGGCGCAAGAGGCGCAAGAAAAGAAGTAAGAAGGGACCGACGAGGGAGAAATTTAAGTGTAAAACAAATGATTACGCTTTGTCTCTGTGTCTATGCTCTCTCTCTCTCTCTCTCTCTCTCTCTCTCTCTGTCTCTCTCTCTCTCTCTCTCTCTGAAAATTGAACAATAGTAGGAGTTGAGCATTTATTGCTATGTGCATGGTGAGATCGTCTTCTTACTTTCCGTACATGTAGGGGTTGTACATTCCGTACATCATCCTCCTCCTCCATCCGCCACCGTATCCTCCGTATCCACCGTATCCTCCCATACCGTATCCTCCATATCCTCCGTAGCCATAAGGACTGTAGCCCCCTGAAATGAAACTATTGATATTGTTCATATAGCTGAAACTCACACTGGGCAGAAGCGAACTCGGCCAGGCAGAGGACGAGAACAAAGGCGAGAAGAGACTGAAGGAGTGAGGGCATCTTGGTTGTTGAAAAAAACAGGGAAGGGTCACTTTTATACGCCACGCGGTGAATGAAGCAGGGCGGGGCCACGAGAGAGTGTAGCCAATGAATAGACGCAGAGTAGGTGTGAAGTTTGGCAAAGACTGCGTCATTTCGCCTGAACAGATACTGTCGGGGTTGATGTGTACAAGTTTTCATTGACAGTTTTTAAACTTTAGATCTCAGAACTTTGATTCCCAGTAGAGGGTTGGAGTTTTCAGCAATGCCTCTATTACAGGTTTAAGTTCCTCTTAAGTAAGGTCCCCTAGTTCCTGGAAATAGTGTAGATACGCACAGTTTCTAGGATTCCTTGCAGATTCTATGGTTTCAAGAATAAGTTCTTTATTCATACTTGCCAACACGAAATTACTGTGAGTCTATATTTTAAACCCAATCAACAATGGGAGGATAGAAGGGATCTATAGGTTTCTCAAATATGTTTTTTCCTTATTTGTAACAATTGTAAAAGAGAGTAATGTATATTGTGATTCCATATTTAATGTTTTCGCATCTTCCCCGATCTCAAAGTTTCATTGCAAATGAAAGTGACAACTGTGACCGTAGTACCATTTGAAACTCTTTGAGAAACTCTTTTTCAATGATGTTTTGATATGTTTTCTCCCGAGAAGGAAAGCGACTGTAAAGCGTCCATTGTGTGGTCACTCGACCTTCACGGCGGGGCAAAACGTTGTCTGAAATCATTACAATAAGGAAAAACGACCGAAAATCAGTAGTGATCTTCAACGAAAAGCTTTAGAGTTTACTCTTGTGACTCTACGTTTAACGCACATGCAGACTAAGGCCTTCAAAGAGGTAGATAGATGAGAGAAAGAGAGAGAGAGAGAGAGAGAGAGAGAGAGGGAGAGAGGGAGAGAGAGAGAGAGAGAGAGAGAGAGAGAGAGAGAGAGAGAGAGTAGCCAAGTGCGGAATATGGATGGGAGCCCGACTTCAAAACCATTGGATTATGTGAAACGACCCATACCACTAAATAAGGTAGAGTTTAAATCTAATTTGGCCATGTGTAAACCTTCTGTAAGTATATCGCCTTCTTTCCAGACTCACGTGTACAATAAGCCTAACGTCATGAAAAGAACACAATGCGCTACCTTATGACGCACCATTTGCCAAAGTCTTTTCGTCTCACCCCTCTACGGTTTACACAGTGTCTCGTGGCCCCGCCCTGCTTCATTCACCGCGTGGCGTATAAAAGTGACCCTTCCCTGTTCATTTCAACAACCAAGATGCCCTCACTCCTTCAGTCTCTTCTCGCCTTTGTTCTCGTCCTCTGCCTGGCCGAGTTCGCTTCTGCCCAGTGTGAGTTTCAGCTATATGAACAATATCAATAGTTTCATTTCAGGGGGCTACAGTCCTTATGGCTACGGAGGATATGGAGGATACGGTATGGGAGGATACGGTGGATACGGAGGATACGGTGGCGGATGGAGGAGGAGGATGATGTACGGAATGTACAACCCCTACATGTACGGAAAGTAAGAAGACGATCTCACCATGTACATAGCAATAAATGCTCATCTCCTAATCTTGTTTAATATTCAGAGAGAGAGAGAGAGAGAGAGAGAGAGAGAGCAACATAGAAACAGAGATAGAACGTAAGCGATTATTTTACGCTAACATTTCTCCCTAGTCGGTTCCTTCTTACTTCTCTTCTTGCACTTATTGTCTAAGTTTCTTGCCAAGATTGCCAAGGTTGAGGGCTCGGAAGTTTCGCTTTGTGGTGGTCCCTACCTTAACAAAGTCATCAGATAAGGTGGTGTTGGTATCAACCTGGATTCGAAAGGGCCCGCCGGGTGCGAAGAAGGCGTCTGACTGGGTTAAGAAGGGGCCCCAGCACCTCGGCTTTCGCATCCGCATCGGAGACGATAAGTTTCTGATGCCACCTCTCTGAAATCCCCCCCTGCCACCGGTGTGAGGTTTCACTCAGGTCAGCAGTCGCCTCATGGAGATGGCCTTCGAAAGCCCGAAGTTCCAGCCGTAGTCGCTCAGTTCAACGGAAAGTGAAGGAATGTTGTTTAGACGAGTCATTATTTAGTTAATGGCTAAGGTTCGCAGCTAAGCAATGAACTTATTTTAAATATATCTTTGTTGTATTACCGTTTTAATTCACAGGATCCACCGTGTTTTAATTGTTTAAGTATCATTCGTTTTATAAAAAAAGATGTGAAAGGAAGACAGTTGGAACTTAGATTCAAGGCGAAGATAAACAAATAGAGATCTGTTGACAAGAATCGAGTGAGACGGAGGCAATACCAGTAGAGTGAGGTAGAAAGAGTGGATCATAAGACACCTATTGGCACAGTCAATCATCAAAGAACCGCATAAAAGACCGCTTCGGGAGGAAGGACTGGAGATGGACCGTCGGCTCGCGTTGGAGAGTGGCCACACACGCCCTGCGTATAGCGAGGAAATTGAAGATCTTCGGGTCCAGGAGAAGGTCCAGAGCCTGTTCCAAGCAGGATTGGAAGTCCGGGTGGCCGGAGAGATATGCCTCGGCGTCCACGAATTCCATCTTTAGCTTCTTATTCTGATACTTCATGTACATGTGGTAGGGGGCGGGCCCCGTCACGGCCTTCAACGCCATCATCTGCTTTCTCTTCGGCGGAACCTTTTCAAAGGACCGAACAGTCGTCGATTCCACCGCATCGCCATAAGGATCGTAGTTGCGAATGGCACAGCTGTAGACGACCCGCTCGCCTCCGTGGTCCAGGGAAAATATGTTGTAGGCCTTTCCCACATCAGGGAAGGCGAATTTGTAGATTGGCGGTGATCCAACGCAGCCTAGGTGGTCCTCTCCTGAGCCTCATGTCGGAATAGGCACCGCTGATCGGGCTCTTCCGCCACGTGGCCTCTTTGGCGAATATGATGTTTCCGAATCGCTCCAGGTGGAATGCCATCGACTGCTCCAAATTGGGGTTCATGAGCTTGAACATCAACTGTTTGATGACGTTGCGCTGAGTTACCAAACGCACATCGGGGCCTAGAATCTCGGACACACTGGAGCCCAGCTCCCTGGACATGAGGTACTCGTTCATTGGGAATTGTAGGGAGTGGAAGCCGAGTCACAATCTGGGTAAAAACCGAGCTGTTCGTCGAAGGCAAAGTTCTCTTCCTTCCTCGTACGCTCCCACAGCGCCTCGTCGAACGTCCGTGCCGTGTCGACGCCATTGTAAATGTTGCCAAAGTTGAGCCGGAAGCAGTCGACGAGCGCTGGCCGCATGCAGCCTCAAACTTGGGTAATTAAACCATAAGCTCGATTGTGTTCTCCAGGCGGCCGAAGCCCACGAAACAGTTTCTGTACAGTGCCTCTGAGGCGGTTGACAGGCGGTTGGAGCCTTAAGACTTCTGATACATAGTGATCCAACATTTCTCTTAACGCATTTCGCTTAGAAACCTCGCAAACTGACATGTTGATGTGGAATCGATTTTCGCTACGGGACCCTTGTAATGAGGTGGACGCATGCAGGGTTGTCTCTGGCCTAAAATTTGTTTGTCATTTCTGTTTTGATTGAATTATTTTTTTTGCAAAAAGGTTGGGGGCCCACCCCAAAATTTTTTCCGAGGGCCTTATTTTACACTAAAAACGTGCCTACATATGTTTTCCACCACGGCGAATTCAGAAGTACCCTTTTTATAATGTTTTTGGTTATTTATTTATTTTTAAATAATGGGTACTATCCACCTATCTTACCCCGATCCCGAATTTTTTAAACCTAAAAATGCCTCACAATTTGTCTACATACGTTTTCGACTATGCTACGTTGATAAAAAGTAGTGACTATGTTCGACTACGACTTGGACCCGACCCAGAGAAACGGCGGAACTGATTCCCCGACAATTCCTCTGGCATTTGCTACATCGCGGCAAATTTTGCCCTGCGTTTCTAAAAAGGAAGGGATGCGTGTTCGTACTGGCGGGGCCCCCACCCCGCCTCGCGTTTTTGGGGTGCCCCGAAAAGTCCATATTGCGCAGAAACCGGGGTCGCAGACGTAAGAATTGCCGTGATGGTTGGTGAACAATTTGAATTCCTCCACAAACTGCGACAATTCCTCCGCCTAGCCGCGTTCGCGTGATATCTAATTTCAAAATAAAATCCTATTTAATATTAATGAAATGCGTCCATGTACTTTTTTTCCTTTACTTTCCTTCTGTGACTATTTCTAGCATGGTTTCCACAACTGGATAAATTTTATTATTATTTTTCAGAAAATTTTGTATATTTCGATGAAATGGCGGCCGCCTTTCATCACCAGGTGATTCTGGTTAGGATTGAAGCCAACGCCTTCGTTTTCGCCGGGTTCGTAGATTTTTGAGATTATGTGGATTCATTTTCTGTTAAGCTCCAACAGAGACTTCAAAGTTGTCAAGGATGAGAATGTCGCCGCTCTGCAACTGGGCAGCGTTGTTATGATCGAAGAGAGAAGCGACGGAGCGATATTCTTCAAGGAGCGCATCGAGGAGGGCTTCGCCAGGGGAGAAATCCGCGGAGACGAATTTTGGGTGATTTTTTAAAATCATTTTTCGTGTTTAATTGGTTTCTTTCAGGTGGAGCAGAATGTCAAATTGAGGTACAGCATTCGCCACTGGGTGGGATCGTCGGATGTGGGAAATATGACTCTGCACAGGAACATTGTCTGGCCCGACGGAACCGTGCAAATCCCCTGCGAAAAGGTCGCTCTCGTGAAGAGGTTTTCTTCTAAATCTTTTTTTATTCGTTTAAATTCAGATTGGAACAGGCTCTGGAAATCGACGACAAGATAGTTCGCTGGCAATTGATGGAGTGTCAGTTTTACTGAGGGCAAACGCGTCTAACTCATATTTTTAGTCCTCCCTAAATCTAAGACGTATGTTCCGCCTAAGTCGCCGATTTTCTCGACTCTCACTGCTCCGGCCGTCACTTGGGATACTGAAATGGATTATAATCACACGGTGGGCTTGATTTTGGGAACTTCCCTTGGCAGTCCTGTTACTTCTATTTGTATCTCACCCCTTTTTCTAGGTGGAGCGAGTGGGCATCGTGACCCGCGTTATGCAAGAAGGGGGCAAAATCGTCGCCTACGTTTTCACTCCCAACATCCCCTGTACGGATCCTGTGATCGTCTTCCCTCTCGGCACGCAGCCGCTGCAGACGAAGCAGTGGATCATCTTCAGAGCTCCGTAAGGCCTTTATCTATTTATTTGCCATGATTCGTTCAGATATTATCTTCCGAACAAGCACCGCATCATGCAATATCGCTGCATCGACGCCCTGCTCCCCACGAAGGATTTCAGCAATACCATCAAGGCATTGATAGTCTTTTGCATTAAATTGTTGTTTTATAGATCAAAGTGGAAGACATGGATGTGCCCGTCGACATCATTTGCGACCACGTGGTCGTGCACCATTTGCTTGGGGGAATCTACGACCCCAATGGACTCCTTCGTCCCGGTGAGCTTTATTATGTCAGTTATTACGGTGTTATTCAGGAGAGAGGATGAGCTTCGTTGTGCTGAGAAGGAAGCCGGACCCGCACCCGAAGAGAAAGCACTGCGTGTGGTTCGTATCCACTATATTGGATCAAGTGAAACCCATAGTCGAGATTCCGCTGCAGGTGAGTTTTTGTTATTTTCTTTATCCCAACCCGCGGACAGTTTGCGCGATTTTTATAGCTTGAGTGTTTTTGTAATAGTCACGCTATCAAAGAATGCTATGGAATTCTGCCTGATTAAAGCCATTACATTTTCAGGTGCATTTTGCCGCCGACGAGCCCTTGGCTCAGAATTCTGTCGAATACGTTGTTCCGGAGAAGCATTTCGAGGCGGGAGATGCTCCTGTCGCCGCGCCATCTCAGGAGTCTCCCCATTTGATATGCAAGAGGGACGAGGCGAACACCTTCATCACCGAGCAGACGGTATGTTTTCTTGTTTATCATGTTCGTATGGTAGGTTCAGACTCGCGTGACGCGATATTACGGTGTCCCGGAGGGCTGTGACGCCGTGATTCTCGCCGGCCATGTCGAATTTCACGTGAAAAAGGAGTCTCTGGCCTGGAGGTATCCGGATTTCGGTCAAATTTTGGAGAAAGAGACCGAAAACGTAAGAATTCTTCTATCAAGGTATTAATTTCGTTGTTTAGGGCAAGATTTGGAGTCTGGTCGCCGCTCCCGAGACAGTCCAGAACATCTTCGACATATACTACGATCTTGAACTCAAAGATGACGATTTCATGAAGCACGACGCCGATATCAAAGGTTAGTTAAACTTCTGTGGGGTTTCAGTTTACGATGTTGCTACTTATAGACTTCTGGAGCAACATGATCAACATACTCTCGCTTCTCGCCACTTGGAAGATGGACCCGATCCAGAAGTTCCTCGTGAGGGAGGCGCTGTGCCATCACTGCTCCAACAACGATTGCTGGCGTTGCGTCAGCCGCATCGCCCTGGCCGCCATGACGGGCGTGCCTTACTCCGTAAGTTGTTTTTAGAGAGAGAGAGAGAGAGAGAGAGAGAGAGAGAGAGAGAGAGAGAGAGAGAGAGAGGGGTCACATTTGTCCCATATTGTCTCAGTAACCCTATATTTCCAGGCCACCATCACCCATAACGCCTTCTGCGAGTGGAAGAAGAACTGCCTGCTCGTCCTTGAGCAGCCGGCCGCCGAAGGCGCCTTTGACCTCCCGGAACTCGTCGCTTTGATGGAGAAGATGGTTGAGTAGCCGCCAACCAATGTGCATAATTTGAACTGTTAACATGTGTATATGTATTGCAAATAAAACTGGTTTTTTCTGTCAATTTTTTCTTTAATATTGGGGTCCCCAAGCAGTATTTCTTCTCGGAGCAGTTTCGTGTGCTGCGCGGTAAGAAATCGGCCAACTTGAATATCTACGTCAAGTCATGTCGCGAAATGGTTTCGGGAATCACCCACAGCCTTCAGAAGCACAACAGGCCAATTTTATTATATTTTCACTACAACTTGCCATTGTTTTGATGTTGTTCTTAAAGTTCAGCGCTGTACGTGACGCTCGGGCCGTATACGGTGGCAAATCGACAGGGAGTAGGAATTTATTGAGCCTTCATTTTTGCCTGTATCCTGGTTTGTGCCATCGCAGCCTTCTCGTGTCCGAAAACAGCTCTCACGAAAAGCCTTTAAAGGGCCAGGCCGAGGAAAGTGTCGGCCCGGTTCGTAAACTTGTCAAATTGTTTTTTTCTAATTCGTTATTTTAGCTTACGTTAAAATATTAAAACCCCGCAAAAACTTTTATAATACTTCTATTACACATTTTAAGAGATTCTAAGTTAGCAAAAATAAAGTGACCCGACCGAGATCGAACACTAGTCGCCTGGGTGACAGTTTGACCAGGTGGTCCGAATAGAAGGGCCGAAACGGGCCGACGATTTTTTTCAAGTCGGCCCGGCCCGTGAGAAATATGACTGAAGATGCCCATCTCCTCATGTATCACCCCACTTAATTTCTCTACTTCTAGCAGGAGTTATGTTCAGAAAACTTCTCAAGTCACCCGACTGTCATCACAATAGCACGCTTTTTCACTAAAAATCCAACAATGCGATAAATAATCTTTATGGCAACTACAGACAGGAATCACAGAAAGGAGCCACCAAAATACAGGAAAGAAGACATTCTTGTTACAATCCGAAAAGAAGAAACTCTTAATACAATCCCAGTGCCTAATCGACGAGAACCAGCTCCGTGAGTCGCTTGATGTCCACGTCGAGGAGTTCCTTGGCCACGTCATCGCTCTTGTTTTTAATGCAGCTGACCACACCCAGCTGGCAGGAGACCAAGAGGTCGTGTACCGGCTGAAATCACACATTGGGGCTGGGTAACAAAAGAATATCACCTTGGGAACGATTTCAGCCAATTCGGCGACGAGACGCTGCACATATTTGCCCGAGGCGGCGGTGGGTTTGCCATTTTTGGCGAGAAGGAGGAGAATGACGGAGAGGAGGATGGCGGCTGGCTCGGTGGTCTTGGCCACGGTCTCCTTCAGCTCGGCGATGTAGTTGGCGGTCCATGCCTCCCTAGAACGTCTATTTCGCCAATGTCAATGAGGTCCCGCAGCGAAAGCAGGAATCATCCTTTTAAGCAAATGACATCAAATGGAACCCACATGGCCTTGTCGTTGGGGGGACGGAGGTCCAGGCCGCAGCCACTTCTCGCCGAAACGCCTTCCACCGCGTCGTGGATTTTCTCGAACTCTCCAGATTTGACAGCTTCGTAGAGGGCGCCGACAGTCGCCTTCGGTCCAGACGCCAGTCCTCCCACCACTTCATCTCGTTGCTTCAAAATGGAATTTGAATTTTCAACTATCAAAATCCTACCTTTTCGGTCAATTTCTCCGCATTCTCAACACCTGAAGCATGGGCCAAAACAGCAGCGGCCAGGTCCACTCCGAGTGTTTTGATGATATGGGCGGTAAGATCACCCGAAAGTCCTTCTGAAAATAGGGATTACGAGATTTGGCTGGGCATTTCACACCTGAGAACTTGGAAGTGGAGGCCTCCAGACTGCAGAGGGAGTCGTAGATGGTCCTGGCCTTGGCGTGGATGGCTGCCAGTTTCTTCTTCTCCGACTGAGCGTCTCCGGTGGCCATCGTGGCAAGCAAATCGGCTACCCGCGAATGGAGCTTGTTGTTGATCTCCGGGTGGATCTTCTCTGCGATTACGTCTACGATCTCTTCGGGAACGGCACCAGAGTCAAGAAGCCATTGCTCCAGCATCTGGAACGGGTCGGAAAAGAGACTTAGAGAGAGAGAGAGAGAGAGAGAGAGAGAGAGAGAGAGAAAGAGAGAGAGAGAGAGAGCGTACCTCAGTGTCCACGGAAACGGTAGTAGGAGCCCTATCATCGTCGGCCTTCGCTGCCTTTGCCGACTTGCCACCGGCCTTTCCTCCCTTCTTCTTCCCCTTCTTGTTGTCTCCCCAATCTTCATCTTCCTCTTGAGTTTTCTTCGCAGGACCCGACTTTTGTTGTTTTTTCTCCTTCTCCAGGCGATCCACCTAAATTCTCGATTCAGCCTTCTCTCCCGCTCTCCTACCTCTTCCTGGGCCCTTTTCTCCAACGTCTCTCCCAACTCCACCACAGCCTTGGTCAGAATCGCCGACGAGAAAACAAAGCCAGCGGAAGCATTGAGGTTCTAAATGCGCCGTTGTTGCACAAATCGAGCGCAAATGCCAACCTTGTCCTTCTGCACGGCCAATGTGCAAATTGCGTCGATATCAGTCATTTCGAGGGGAACCTCGGTGGACTGGAGAGTCACCTGAACATCGCAGACGCCTCCCTTTCCAGCGAGTGCTTCTGAAGAATGAGAAAATGGTTTGGCTGAAAACGAACTAACCCTTGATGAGGGAGAGGAACTGATCCAGGAGATCAGGAGAAATCACCAGCGAAGGCAGAGTTTCCACAGCGGCTCCATCGAGAACTTGCAGGATGGCTTGCTTGTTGTCACCGAGACCCAGTTTTCGCAGAACCGAGAGCTCTGGAATCAGATAAACTTCTTTCAAAGAGACCTTTACGCACCAATGTACTCGTTTTTCTTGAAACTGTCCTTGGCGTACATCTTAACCCGTTCCTCGAACCTCTTCGGAACATAGAGACAGCTGGCGGAAGAACGAGAGCCCATCAACCGGCCGAAAACCTGAACATTCCATATTGAAATGCCAAGAAAAGAAATCACCATTCCCTCCTGAACCAGTTCATCGAAGGCGGTCCAGAACCTCTTGGGCGTGAGGCCGACCTCTCCAAGGATGAAGGAAATGGGAGTGGGCCTGGAATGGACAATAGTGGTTGAAAAAAGAAGAGTAATACTTGGAAATCGGAATGATGAGGGCGCTGAGGATGCGTTTGTGGTGTTCCAGATAGGCCTTGGTGTAGAGAGTGTCACCGTCGAGGATGAAGCCGTCTTCTTCGGTGAGATTGTCGAAGAGCAGCGACCGAAGGAGATCCTGAAAGGATTTTTAGAAATGGAAGAGAAATTTGTCGCATTTGAAGAGATTGTGTAGTTGGGGCGCCAAACTACTCCGCAGTTCGGGACAGTAGAGCAGTGACTAATACACCCCGCCTTGAACAGTTCTGCCTCACCTGCGACAGATCCCAGTGCTTGCACATAGCAGCCGTCGTCTTCACTCCATCGGCCTCCATCAGTTTAGCCAGTTCCCTCCTCAGTTTGTGGACGTATTCCCTAACAAAATCATAAATTCCGTTCAATTCTCTAGGTCTCACAACGAAAACAGTTCCCCATTGCTGAGAACGTATCCCTCCTCTTCCTTCGTAACCAGTCGTGCCGTCCTATCGATGTGTTCGTAGTCAATGTTGAGTGCCGTAACGATGTCCGTCAGGGCGGCCCTTCCCCCCACCGCTTCGCACTCGTTCTTCACTTCCGTTGCCAGGTGTTTGTTCGTCACGTACGCCTTTCCGTCCCTCGTGAAAACCACGTCGATCATCCGCCGACCGATCAGCTTCGAAACCACTTCGATGCAGTTCGCTTCGGAGAGCCTAAATGAGAAATCACGACCGAAAAATGGAGTTCCTCCGACAATCGCCATAAGCGTCAAAAACTACAAGCTTTGCTTGATTGCTATCAAATTGTCTGTAACTATACACTCAATTTTGGAAATTTTCGGGGTATTTTTATGCGCTATACACTACCATCACGTTAGATTAACCGTAACCTTTTCGTCGAACAATTCGCGCACACACGAAAAAAGGATACTCGTGTTCAGAATGTCAAATTACCCTTCTTGATGCTATTTTTTCGCCAATCGCCATTAAAAACCAAACGAAACCCACTTTTTAGCCGCCTGCGAGAACTGCACTCGCTGCAGATCAGCAGCCAAACGCTGGATGTCGGCCCACGTAGTCATCTGAAGCTCAATTCAAACATCACAATTGCGATTTTATGATGATATGTTCGGAATCAACCGATTTAAATCCAAGAAAAAACAATAAATTAAATAAATAATATTTATTAGCGGGGTGAACACGTGCGTTAAATGTACATTATCACAGCGAAAAGGCTTTTAAAATCACCTCAGTACCCAGAATTAGTACTATTTTTTAAAACAAACAACGACCGGTAACACATGAATAAACGAGGGAGGGCATCTTCAGTTAGGCGGAACCTTCGCGGACGGCCGTGGGAGTGGCGGAGCCTGAAGCGATTATTTTAACTTGCAAGAGGAGAGGGACAGTACCGTTCAAAGTGGAATCCTCAGTGGACACAGGAGGAGGCGAAACTGAGGCGGAGACCAGGCCGTTTTCAGAGAGCGAGGCGGAAGAGTCACTCTTCTGGACAACGGAAGAAGCGATGGCTGAAAAGGAGAAAATGAGTGAGATGAGCAATGTCTGGACTCGGGGCCGGACGCCCGAAACTTCATATCCCCAGGTCTACCTTATTGTTCGGGTTTCGTTCTAAAGAACCATTACAGTAGGGAAATATTAAGGATGTTCAATCCGCCTCCCTAGGATTGATGTCCCATTTTTAACAGAGGTGACACGGGGCCGGCCCTCAGGGCCTTGGCGTCAGCAGAGGGCCCTAAGCGGCCCTGGGGCCAACAGAATAAAAGAGAAAGCGCGGGAAGTGAGAAAGTGTGAAGTCCTTAACAAATTTCAAATTTTCTCTTTTCCCGCGCTTTCCAAACTGTTGGCTCCGGGGCCGTGAGGGCCGGCCCCCGTGCCACTCCTGGGTTTTAGAGGGCAGCGTGTCAGCGAGACCGTAATACTAGGGGTACCAAAGGGCAGTTCGAATCCCAAAACCATGTTTTGCGAATGCTTTGATGTCAATAACCATTTTCTCGGATCACTTACATCCCAGGAAAGTCTCCGCACTGCTGCAGTGTTCATTGGAACCCAATTTTCCGTGGTAGTGTCTCAAAAATTTCTGGGTCGCAAAATAGCGCATTAATAGAGGTCCCCCTTTTACTCGATATATCCCATTCATACATGGTCAAGGTACAGATATGATCCCGTTCGTTATGTGTGTTCTGGAAATACTTTAACAAGCTACAGACGAAGTGTGTTTTTCGGGACCACCACATACCCTATCCGGCCTATGCCCCCCCCCCCACCCAATGAGAATATCGATTCGGAACGACCGCCGACGTGAAAAGTTGCTAACTAGATTCACCTTCAGGATCGGGTCGACAGCGATCGAGCACTTCTAGCAGCCCCTCTACTATCAACCCCCGTCCTTCAGCAAACGACCTGCATGCCTCCAAATCGTGAAAGACCTGCAACACAAATATCTAAAAACAACATAACAAAATCACCTGGATCTTCATTTTCTCCTGGTCGCTCACGCCGTCTGCCCCGGCCGTGGTCTGTTTCCGCAAAAGACGAGAAGTATTATGCACATTGGCGCTGTCCACAACCTAAATTCCGGCTTATTTCCTAATATTAAACCAAAATCTCAACCTCAGCCGCCTTTTTGACGAGAGCTTCGAAAGACTCGGCGATCACTTTGCCCATGACATCGGAAGAGTCCAACTCGGCCGTCTGAAACACACATTTCCAAGAATATTCCGTAGATCACCTCTAATTCTTTCTCCAGAATTTCGATCTGAGTCAAAGCGCTGGAAACGTAGGCGGAGGCCGTGGTGGGAACCGGCTTCCTCGTCCATCTGTACTGCTTCGGAATGTCCGCAACGGCGTCCAACTCCTTCGAAACGTGTCTGGCCATGATCTCCGTAAAGTTCTTGTCCAAAAGGGAGCACTCCTTGTCGATTCGGGCACCGAGTCTCGTTAAACACTGGCCGAAGAGACTCGTTTCCACTCCAATGTCCCTAAATATCTTAACTATCATGGCAAAATTGGAGGCGCAAACGGCAGTGCTCACAATTCTTCATTCGTAATCAGGGCCATCTTGGCACCAAATTTACGAAAGAAATGAATATAAATACCTGAGGCGGGTCCAAATATGCTCAAATGCCAGGTCAAAAACGGCCGAATGAACGGATTTCAGGTCCGATCGTACGTAAAGGAGGCATTTCCACGAGGGAATCCCATTGATATCTCCCTCAGACGAACTAGCCGACCTGAATTGTCCAATTAAAGTAATATTGTGGAACAATAACTAACTCCTGCACGTGTTTGGCCCAGGAAATGTGTTTAGCCAGCATTTTCAGCGTAAAGTCCCACATCTTATCGATCAAGGGCGAGAGGAACACGTCCTCGCTCCAGACAGTTTCGATGGCTCGAAGGATTGTGGCCGAAAGCGAGGATTTCACCTTATTGTCCTGAAAACGAAAGGTTACAGAATGCAAACCGAAGGGAGAAACCTCGGAATCCTTGGCGATGGAGAATTTCTCAGCCGGCGTTTCTGCGTCAATCTGACGGGTGAGTTTGAAAGTGACCAGTTTGAAGTAGACGAGGAAATTGAACTTATCACGAATGTTCTTCAACAAAAGCCTGAAACAAGACTGAGAATATAATAGACTGTGAATATGCAAGTTA
The DNA here is from genome assembly GCA_964057215.1 of Oscheius myriophilus. Taxonomy (NCBI): domain Eukaryota; kingdom Metazoa; phylum Nematoda; class Chromadorea; order Rhabditida; family Rhabditidae; genus Oscheius; species Oscheius myriophilus. The sequence goes on from OZ059905.1 coordinate 10,168,963, forward strand.
AGGACGACATCAGGTATTTTCGGTAACTATATAAACGGATCAAGGAATCACCCTAACTGCCTATAGTCCAGTAGTCCAGATATGCGAAAAAATGCCCAGAGTTACGGTAACTCGAACTTTTTTCGGGTTTGACAAACAGCTAATTCCGTCTGTACGCCGCATGTATGATATATGAGCAAGCGCCCACAGTTTGGGTTAGAGCATAGATGAACAAGCGCCCGTGTATTCGGTAGAGGGGGTCGCGCCGAGCTGAATTTCTTCCTAGGGGGACTCGCGCCACACGTCTCATTTGTAATGTGGGGGGTCGCGCAAAACGGACCCCACAGGTAGCTTGTTCATGTATGGGTTAGAGGGTCGCGCCAACCGGGTCCCGTGGTGTAGCGGTTAGCACTCAGGTTATAAATAAATGTTAAATGCCAACCGGGGGGAGGTATGTTAGGGTCATCCTTTGCCAACCTCCGCGAGGGGCCGCAATTTGATTTTTATCCCTTTTTTGTAAAGGGAGGGGTCCGCCGCAAATTTTGGAACGGTTTTGTAATAGAGGGGACTGTCGCAAAATATACCCTTGCGGTAAGTTGATCAGGTATGGGTACACTAAAACGAATTTCGTCGTGGGAAAAAATAAGTTTACAGAAGTGGGGTGTCAGAATATATACTAGGGTTGAACGACAGTGTACACCAAGACTTACTCCAAAAGATTAAGTTGGAGGGTCGCGCGGGGCTCTGCCAGCATTTTCGGCGCGTATATATTAGGGCACCGCCGGAACGACCCCCCCCCCCCCCCCCCCAATGTTGAGATGTCGACGTGAAAGGCTGTAAAGCAGCATCATTTGACCGTACGCCGCTATAGGAAACATTAGACCCACAACTGTAAATTGCCATTGACGGTACAGCTAAGAGTTACGGTGGCCGGTGGGCATGCTTTCCCGGTGGGGTAGGTACCTTGTTCATGTATGCAATACCCCTCCGGTAAATCGGGATCCACAATGTTTCAACTCGATCTAGCAACGTTAGAGGTCAAACTATGTATACGAATTCATTAAACCCTAACGTACTCTACGACACACTTGTCCCAGACTTTCATTATTAGTACAACATGACACCATCACGGCGCGACCCCAATACCCAATCTTCGATCACCGTAAGCACCTTAAGTTAATATATGAAAATTACTTGAAAATCACGTAATATTATTTTAACACTACTCACCGAGTGGTAGAAGAGGATGGCCACTCGCTGATGAAGGTTTCCGTGGCGAGGTAGCACTTGTGGAACATTCTGGTGTCCGTGGGCACGATGACCATGCCGAGACATTTGTCCATGAACGTCAGAACGAATGTCAACAGTGTCTGATCGAGGAAGGCTTTTACGTGGCCGCTGAAGCGCATTCCCAACACTTTCTCCCATTTCTGACGAGTCTGAATTGAAGTGAAATACAGGGGTAATTATTTAACGAACCTCAGTCACTCCGTTCAGTACGGAGACAAGCAGTTCGTGAGGACTGTCTTTGTGGACGACGAGGCGTGGATGGAGGAAGTCGGCTACAACGGCCGCCGTTAGGGAATCCGTCGATTTGGTAAGGGAAAGCACGGAGAGAACCTAAAGAAAACGATGGAATTGGTGACGAACGAAAACAATTTTGCTTTTATGATAACTAAACAAGTGAAGAGTGCAAATTCAACACAATCGCAGAAAAGTTATGGGAAAGCCTGTTTTCGGTAAGATGTTAGCCGCTTTTCCGGGCTGCAGAATACGTGTACTGACGTCTTTTTGTGGCTGCAACAAACCGGCACTGCCGGCTCGGCGACACCCCGCCCTTTAAAAACAGGTCTTTGTGAGAACCAAACTAGACCCTGTATTAGCAAAATTCTGAAAATAGACACCCCATTACCGTGAGTGTCGGAGTAGTGCCCAAATATGAGCGGAAGATTCCACCACTGCATCAGGTATGATGCGTTCCATTTCAGTGCTAATCTGTCCCTAATTCTTCGTAAAATTAAGTGGAAATGGCCTAAGATATTCATCTTTAGGGGGTGGATTCAAAATATCTAATCGACATATTTGCAGCACTTTCCGACAAATAAGATCCATATGAAAAGTCAACTCACAAATGCGGTAACGCCGGTATACAAATGATAGGCAGAATTTTAACAAATAAGAACCAATGAAATGCCATTAACAGTGTAATTTATAGGGAAGTTGGAACCGGCATACAACAGTAGCCCCTATCGACTCTTAAACCAGAAAAGTGGCAGTTATATGCAGTAGCAACCGAACCGAAAGAACTTTACGAACCAGATTAAACGTGAAAGAACCTACAGTAAACATTTATATAACTCAGAAGAAAACTAACCAAAGGCAATGAGGAGCAGTTGCCGCTGGCACTTTTCACTCCCTCCTTGCACATCATCTGCTCCAACCGAGACAACGTCTAAAACAACGATTACGACTCACAAAAATTCCCCAACCTTCGTGAACAACTGCTTCTCCTTGCTATCCTCCTTCAATTCATCCAATTTATCGTAGGAAGTTAAATCCACAACAGAAGAGGCGATTTTTTCGAGCCTGAATCCTTTAAACTGAGGGAACTCAGAGAAAACGCCACCAGAGGACTCCAGTCGCGGGCTGATTCAACAATTGGTGGAGGCGTTGAAGGGCGGAGAGGAAGGCGATTCTGTCGCGAAGTTCAGTCTATTCTCCACAATTAAAACCAAGCAATTCAAAGAAAAACCTGTCGTTTCCTATTCGAAGTGAGCTGTTCGCAGCGGAGTTCGATCTGTTCTGCCGTGCCAACCGATTCCCCGGTAGAAGTCTCGAAATCCGACCAAATCGTCTGAAAAACGGTTTTTTTTAATAAAATGATAACGTACGTGCAGGTCCTTGTCTATTTTGTCAATAGAGGACTGCAGTCCGACGAGGTTCGACGACAAATGCACGAAATCCGCGTAATCGTCATTGATCAGCTCAATCATCGAGTGCTGCACACTCTTCAGGTACAATCGAAGGTCCTTCTGGATCTGTTCAAGACCTGCTCGCCTGTCAACAACAGAATTAAGAAACAAAAATAAAATAAGAATACCTTCTAGCCAGATTCATAAACCGCTGTACATCGAAATCCGGCCGACTGAAGTGGTTTTTGTTGAAACAGAGTTTGGAATCGTCGATGGTCAAGGCAGACGGCGCGAAAATGCGCGGCGATGATGGTTCCGAAGACTCCATCGCGGAATTAAGTACCCTAAAGAATGAGAATTCACAAATAACACACGCCGTCGCGCCCAAGGTACTCGGGGGGCGCCATTTTCGGCACTCCGCTTCTGCCCGCGGCGCGGTCAGTGTTGAACAGAGCATATAAACTATCAATTTGACCAAAAATGGAAAAATGTCTCGTAAGACTTTTATTCCCAAGTAGATTATTAAATTTAGAACTCATAATAAGTTAAAAATTTCAAAAAAATCATAACAAGAAAACAAAAAAATGAATTTGAAAAGTAGGAATTTAAGTCCTAGCATGTGATAATTCAAATAACCACGCTGCCGCATTTGCCGCATTCGTGCCGCGACCCCGAGATTGTTATAGGCTGCAGCCAAATGGGGGTTTCGGCAACGGGCCAGTGCTGAATTTTGGCGAATCCGAGTACTGTGGAATCCATTGCCGGGAAATCCCGTGAACAATAAATAAAGAAATTCCAACAAAAATACTTGCTGAAACACCGAAAAATATATGATTAAGTGTCCGAACAGAAGTAATCAAAGCATTTAAAGACTGGAAACACTCGAAAACACACTATAGAATTTTACATTTTTAATAAATGGTAAATTTCCGAAGAATATTGTAAAGTACAGCCGGCTGGCAGATGTGCCACGAATCACCCCCGCCGCATGGTTGTTTCTCCTCGAAACATCAAATCGCGTTGAGACCCAGTGCAAATGCGTTTGTCTAAAGAGGACGAAACAGAAAAAAATTGAATTATAAATACAAAATTTACATATGGAAACAACACATTTTTTAGTGATTAGCATGGCTAAAAAATTTTCTTTCGAATCACCATTCAGTTGTCGGCCAAAGGAATGCTCCTGTTGTACGTTTTAAGCGTTATTAGTTTATCGTTAGCCAGTGACGTGGATACAGAACTTGACGAAAAAATATCGTTTTTCAATGATGCACTGGTGCGGAAGATCGAGTCCGAGTCAGTTTAGCTTTTCATCTCTCTCTCTCTCTCTCTCTCTCTCTCTCTCTCTCTCTCTCTCTCTCTAACAATGTCTCTGTGTTTTTTTAGCGATGTGGCTCCCCAGGCCAGTCAGGGCCGTCTCGACGAGCTCCGCCACAAGATCGGTGTCCTAGCTGTGTATTTCCGCCTCTTTCGTCAACTGGTTCCGACACCCACCGGCCGAGGGTAGGCTGTTCCTGCCAGCGCTCACTTCTTGCGATTTCCAGCTACACCCACATATTCCCGGAGCCTCAACTTGAGTTCAGTGCTGAAGTGGCCTCTAGCTGCTCGAATGGCCTAGACAGTTGTTTAAACTACATCTCCAATTATCTGAAGAAAGTACATCCATGGCTCACTGCAGAGGATCAAGCCAATCCCGAAACCGAGCTGAGGTTAGAGCTTCAGATCTATTGGAAACAATTGTCACCTTTAGTCTCGAACGCATGAAAGGAATAATCAACGACAACGCGGTATCTCTCGAAGTCTCTGCCTCTCAGGTTAGTAAGTTAGATTGAGAGAGAGAGAGAAGAGAGAGAGAGAGAGAGAGAGAGAGAGAGAGAGAGAGTGTGTGTGTGTGTGTGTGTGTGTGTGTGTGTGTGTGTGTGTGTGTGTGTGTGTGTGTGTGTGTTTGTGTGTGTGTGTGTATGTGTGTGTGTGTGTGTGTGTGTGTGTGTATGTGTGTGTGTGTGTGTGTGTGTGTGTGTGTGTGTGTCAATGTCATACGAATGTTACAGGTTCTTTGTTTCTTCACTATGAAAGAAATCTCCGTCTTTGAGTACCTTCCATTTTGTCGTTATCGCCCAGCTCCGTCGAATTCCACTTCAAGATCCGTGGGTGCTAGGTTTTTTCTTTGACGGCATGTGCAAACAAGGCAAATTGCCGGAGCACCTGTGTCCCGCCGTGGTTTGTTTCCAACGGGATGTCAAGCATTCATGGACTTTTGGCAATGGGTCCCGTCGCGATGATCCCTTGTAGACATTGCAATTTTTCAGCCGTTGTGGCCTGCAAAATTGTTCAACAGTGACCCTGCCTTTATCGACGAATTCATCGGGGATCCATTCGTGTGTGCCTTCCAAAGGTTCTTGCTTCAACCACCTCCATTCACCCCTTTTCTTCAGTTTCTGTCCCGATCCCTGCTGCCGAGATGTGGATCCCTCGAGTCTTTTGTTCACGGAACGCGAGTGTATTGAAAATGTGTGCAGGGATCATCGTTTGTGCTCAATTGAGGTACTTTTTGTGAATTCTGCTGCACTGAGTGATTCAACCAAATGGTCTTCTGGGAGTTGAATCATCAAGAGAAGGTCCATGAATCAGCGAGTGAGAAATGAACATTGCCCGTATCCGTGGCAAAAAAACATTTTCCGTCTGCGCCTTGGCGATTTGCACTCTCTGTCCGCCGATTTTGCAGCTACAAAAACGCCATGACTCATTATGGGAATATCTCTTTTTAAGAAGCCATTGTTTTCAGCCGAAGCTGAACGACGACCTGATAGGAATACAGGGAAATAAATGGAATATTAGTTGTCCCTGCGGACAGGGACTCTTCTTCCGGGCGGATGTTGGACAGTGCGTTCATGAAAACATTTGTGGCAAAGAGGACAAATGCGGAGGTTTGTGTGATTGTAGAAGAGTGAGAGAAGAAATAGAAAAGAAGGAGAGAAAAAAATAAAAGAGAGAGAGAGAGAGCGAGAGGGAGGGTGGAGAGAGAGGGGATAAACTCTCACAGCAGATACAGAAAAGCAGGCCCCACGTTTGCACACACACACACACACACACACACACACACACACACACACACACACACACACACACACACACACACACACACACACACACACACACACACACACACACACACACGAGAGAGAAAGAGAGAGAGAAAGACGATCGTTGCTTTTCAGAGAACGAAGAGTGCATAAATATAATCACTGGAAAGGGCTTTAAATGCATCTGTCAGCTAGGTTTTGTCAGATCCGTAAGTCTTCCTTACTTTTCACATTTTGCCCAACATTTTCAGTCCAAAGGCTGTGTTCGCTTTGGTTTTTCTTCTGACAACTGGGACGGACCGGCCATCTCCGACCAACCATCTGCCTCCAGGGTTGCCCAGGCTGTGACTTGCCTTTTGATATCCGCTATCGTCTATTTGCTGATGAAAATTAATTGACTGAACTTTTAAATATCATAGTAATAATAAAGAATTTAAAGTCATTCTGCTGTTCGAATCAATGTGCTCTGTCGCGCTCTCTCTCTCCCTCTCCCCTGTCTCTCCTCTCTTTTCTCTGCTTCTCCCTATCTTAAGGTTAGTCCCTTGCCTATGTGAGTTTTCCCTCTCCTATTTTGTCTCACTATGAACATATTGCCAGCTTCTCCCGCGTGTCTCCGCTTCTACCGAGAGGTGCAGAAAGCGGGCGGACGCATTCGAATCTCCCGCGATGCCAGGTGCCGCCGCGGTCCATGGCGATACGACGCACCACCCCATCGCAGCCTCTTTCCACCCTCCCTCTGCCTCCGCTCGTTCCCCTTCGATTATCGTGTTTTCTACACATTCGATCCGCTTTAAGAAAGATGCTTTAGATCGAGAAATCACAAGAAAATCAATGATTACCGATAAGTATTCATTCCCTTCGGGATGAAATGGTAGTTTGGCGTGGAGCCTCGTGGGAAATGCGCACAATCGGGCTGCCGCCTACAGGCCGGTTCCATCGCGCGTGGGGGAAGTGACAAACACAATAAACGGGGAATGATACCCTTGGCTACTCAATACTATGCCAACCTTCGGCTGAAACACACTTCTTTTGATAGGGAAATGTATTATCTTTCTGTTCAAATCTCAGAAATCTAATGGACACCCTAATACATCAAAATACATCAAAACAATTGCAAAAGAAAACAATCGGCATTTGAAACGTTGAAAGTTCGTCAAACAAGTGCTTATGTCGTTTGTCTATCATGAGAAACAGCTTGGCTATCATGGTTGAGGAAGCTTGCTGGTTCACGCAAGTTCAGTAAGAAATTTCCGACTCCAAAAGTACATGACAGTCTTTACCGCCGTCATGACCTACGATCTACCTTTGTGTGAAAAGAGAGATCCGGAAAACATAAACGTTGTTCTCCAAAGCGGCCTATTGTTGCCAAGATCGCTTCAAGCCGCTGTCTGTTTCTAAGGTTGAGTCCAACCGGTTCTTATCTCGTTCGTATGCTAATCAGTCCCAGTATATTCTGACACACATGATAGGGCACGTCAAAGGGCCCTCTCACTGTCCATCGTAGGTTGTTCCAGGTTGTGGTGAGACTGTAAAATGTAAAAAAACTGTGTAAAATATGATCTTGTGTTTCCGCTCCTGAACCCTTGGAATGTTGCGTTGAAACCGCGGCGTGACACTTATCGCTTGCCCTGAGAATGTGCCCCATCGAGAGGCCGAAACGCCAGAATGCCAGACGCTTGTTGCCATAAAGTGCCGGCTTTAAGCTGGAAAGTATCATAAATAGCTACAAAGGGTTTGGATTATTAAGGGTTAAATCAACAAGAAGTCTTAGGATTGGGTATCTCAAGCATATTTATCACCATTGAGAAATGTCGCTGCAACCCAAGCGAAAAATCGTTGTTTCTCAAGCCCCGCCATTTCGGTTGTTCTTCTTTTTTTTTCGTGAAAAATCACTTGAAAGTCAGATGTTACTGTAAAATGAACCTCCAGCACAAAAAAATCCCAACTTTCTTCTATTAATGTTTTAAATCTTCGCTTTCCGCAGCGCTTTGGCATACACTCGAAAGCGCACCTACCCTGTGTCACTGTAGCGTCCCCTGCCGCTGTCCTCCCTTTCTCTCTGAACTACCCCTTTCTCCCTAAACTCTAACACTAGATCTCTCCTGCCTCCCCTCCCACCTTCTCCTCATTCCTTCCACCTCGTCTAGGCCTCCGCCGTTCTGCCAGAGGCATCTTCCCCGCTGCAGCGCTTATTGATTTTCCGCCCGCTGGCCACACTCCACTCCGTGTCGGCGCCGGCTCGACCTCACCGCCTCTCGTTTAGTACAACCTCCCCTCCCTCAGCCCTTGTCTCACCTTATCCCCGAAGAGATTTCTCTTTTCTTCTCCTGCTGCCTCTTCCGTACGAGACCTTGTCCAGCTCCCTGCGCCACCTCATCCATTTGTCAAATTAACACCTTCAACTTTAATTTTTCTTATCACTTTTTCAGAAAACAGCTCAATTTTGCAGCTTAAAGCGATATATAACATACATAACGGTGTATTTGATAAACCTCCGTGTGTCCAGTGTGACACGTGATGTTAGGACCCAGCATGACCGTCATGCCCCCGTGGGATGAACCAAGTTTTGATGGGTTTCGCTGGTTTCTAAGTAACTTTTGGGTGTTTTATCCTAAAAGGTTGACTGATTTCGATAGAAAAACGTCAAAAGGAGTCAATTACTTGCCATGGTGATGTGCCACCTGGCTGAACCATGCAGGCCTGATTAGGAGGCGGCGGATTAGTCTGTCGGGCATAGCATGCGATCTCCCTAAGCGGGTCTGTTTCGATTTAAGGATGTGACAATACATCTAAACTATACTTACCTCAATCTGGTCCAATGAATCGTTCCGCACTAGGAGTTACTAGAACTCTATGCTCCTCGACAAGAATAGTTGCGCATTTGTCTGTTTTGCTCGTGTAACACGGCGAATGGGGTTTTTTTGCCCGGCCCTTCATTCTGACATGCTTCAATAACGTTATAAAAGTATGTTAATGCCTTGAAGGTCCCATAAGAAATATTTCTTTCTTCACAATGTCATATACTGTCGTTCTGAAAACTCATGCTCGTCTGTTTCAGCCATGGCCGAAGTGGAATACTCGGCCGCGGTGGCGTTCAATCCGAACACGCGGAAATACTCCATCGTCACGGATATCGAACTGGTTCCCACCCTCTACAAAGGTGTTTTTGTTGGATATTCAAGCAACCAACTCCTTTTAGGTTCGTTCGTCGATGTGGAAGGCAGTCAACTGACGGTCGTCGAGATGTGCGAGTCCATGGAGGAGGCCGAAACGGTGTGCTCGTCGAGGTCTTCCGACCTTCACAACGCTCATTTGGTTAGTTCGATAATGGGTTTTGGACCAAAAGGGCCTACCTCAGGAGGGTTGAGTCGGAATATAGTCGCCTTAACACTTGTTGTGACGGTAGATCTCCAATAAAAGGATATTTGAGAGGGAGTTAGGGACTATTTTCGTGAAATTCTACTCGAAGAATTAATTGTTCTATGGGCTGCCCTTGTTTTGGACCCCTAAATGTAAACTCACTAAATGACGGACTCTGCCTGTTTTGTGGAGGGTGTATGTTCCCCTCGAACCAAATAACTGGCTCATCCCTATCTGCTATTTTCAGGAGTACACAGGGGAAGTCCCTCTCTTCTGCTGCAAGGAGGAACCTCACGATGATCATGAGGTACCCCAATCACAATTTTACTCAACTTTACCCTTTACCTTCAGATGGGATGTGATCAGACGCCGGAGAGTTCTATGGAGGCCAACGGCTTTGCCCCCACGGAGGACGAGTTCAGCCGTGAGTCCCTTTCCATTTTCTCTTTTTTATTATGTGGTTCAGATGAGGAAGAAGAGGCTATGGATAACCTCGAAGAAATGCTTCAGAACATGATGGACGAATTCGCCGACGACGTGGTGAGGATCAACATGAGATACAGCCAGATCAAGAAATTCCTGGTGAGGTTTTTCGGCACGGGACCCGACGGATCGATCACGAACTCCTATGACAGTCAGTTTTGTTTTATACAAATAATTATTTTTTTTAAAACTTGTATCAACTTTTTCGTTTCAGACCACGACCGCCGGTTCATGCTGCCTCCCAATAACCCCCGCAGTCTCTTTGCCAAGCGTCCTCGTGAAGATAGATGCAGTCCCAGCTACATTGATAAAATAGTGGAAGAGGCCAGGTGGGGTTTTTCTGTTTTTCTTTATCATTTCGTTCGTCAGACGGTCCTACGAGCGTGAAGTTGAGGAAGCGGAGGCTGCGGCCCAGAAAAAAGCGGCGGGGACGAGGAGGTCGAACAGGGTTCAGCCGCAACCGCAGCAGCAGGCCACCAACACTACTGCCAAGGGTTTGTTCTTTGGAGAAAATTTAGATTTCCATTTCTCAGGTCTGAGCTATTCCTTCATTACCCGTGCCGAGGAGGAGCGCATTCTCCGGGGCTGTGGAAATGTCGCCTCCACCTACGCACAGCGCCTGGCCAAGGTCGTCTTTGCCGATTCCCTTCATTTGTACTTCAAGGTTTGAGAGGATTTCAGTTATTTGGAATCGGGGAATTCAGGACCAGGAGCCTAGGCGACGCGAGTGGCTTCACCAGGCGGTCGACTACCGCTTTCCCTCGGAGGACAAGAACACGAACATGCTTAAGTGGAAGAACTGCTCCAACGCCATCAATAAGAATTTGCGGGACACGCAGAAGGAGAAGCGACAAGAGTCTGTCAAAGCTTCGCGAGAGTGTGAGTTTTTAGGGAAGATAAAGTAGCCTCTACTTGTCGCCCATTTGTGGCCCCAAAAGTTAAGGGTGGGTCCGTCAACTGTCAGGCGGGGTTCTCACGGGCAGGGTCCGGGCCATTTGGAAAATTTTGGTCGGCCCGGCCCGAGTCGGCACGTTTGGCCCGTTTACCTTTTACCACCAAGTCAGATTGGCACCCACACGATCAGGGTTCGATCCCGTTGGGGACATTCTTTTTTGTGCGACTAATATTGACGTATATGTTAGTAACAAACAGTTTTAAGTTATTTAAAGTAGTTTCAAAAATTATTGTAACTATTAATACAAAATTTAAATTTTTTATACCCGGGTCGACCGGGCCGTACCAAAAAAAAACACCCTCGGCCCGGGCCGTCATTTGAGAACCCCCAGTTAAGCGGTGTTAGGCTTTATTTTCGTGAAATTCAGCTCGCAAGACCAGAGTTGAAGGGGGCTACCCCATTTGTGGCCACAAAAGTTAAGGGTGGATCCGTCCATTGTCAGGGTCTCCCGAGTTAAGCACTTTGTATGATACAACCAACGGGCTAAAAGCTGAACTGAATCCGGCTCATTGAAAATTATCGGGAAATTATCGAACCTACCGTTTTTATAAATCGTCTCTTTCAGTGAATTACACGTACGTGTCTCGCGAACTGGAGGAGGAGTGCCTGGACCGCGCGGGCAAGGACCCCATCAAATACGGAGAGCTGCTCGCCTTCTACGTTTTCATCGATCAACAGGACAAGTTCTTCAAGGAACACGTATGCACTCTCTGAGCCTATTGACAATAATTTCCCTTCAGGACCCTGTCAAGAAGGACTGGATCAGGGAGTGCGTGGACAGGCGGTTCCACGTCAACGACAAGGAGAAGGCCGCCCATCGCTGGAAGGTCGCTTTTTCTTTTTTGAGCCTCTTCTGAAAAGGCTTTTACAGATTGTCGCTGCTGCATGCAACCGTAACCGTTATAAGGTCGTCGGTCCCGACGGGAAAGAGGACATGTTCCCATACTTCTCGCAGGATATTGAGGAGGAGTGCTTCGAACAGTGCGGTGATGTGCCCGCTGTTTACGCGGAACTCATGAACAAGCACCTCTTCCCCGACACGCCTCATCTCATGTTCAAGGCACGTCCTCTTAGGAAACTGGAAAGAATTCCTCATTTCAGGACCAGGATATTGGCCGCCGTAACTGGCTGCACGATGTGCTCGACCGCCGCTTTCCCACTCCGGACAAGTTCGACCACATAGCCAAGTGGAAGACCTGCACGGCCGCCATGAACAAGAACAAAACGGAATGCAAGTTTTTGCTTTGTGACGGGGCGAAATCTCTTTTCAGCCGCAGTTCAAACGCCCGTGGCTCCGCCGGTCCGTAAAGAAGTGGCGAAAGTGAAGCGCCAGAGCGAAGTGGCCGCCGATGGTTACAGAAGCTCCGAGGTTTGATTCACAGCCGCCGTATGGCTAAACAATCCCTTCAGGAGCCTGAGGCCAAGCGTCCCCGTCGGACGATCACCGTTACCAGCAAATTGGCCGAAGCCAAGGCCACCGACAGCAGTGCGGAGAACTCTCCTGTTCTGAAGCGACGCTCCGTGCACAACAAGAAGGAAACCACTCTGCCGCCGAAAAGTGAGATTACTCTTCGTTTTTATTTTATATAAACTTTTTAGCTGAGCCATACTCGAGATATCCGTTCGTGACGCAGAACGAGGAGTTGGATATCTACGACAATTGCAACAATAACGCCCAGACATACGCCAAAATGATGGGAAAACAACTGTTCGCCGAGAGCCTCCACTTGTATTATAAGGCTAGTTTTATGCATCGGCTATGTTGACGGCGTAAACACTACAAATCCTCAAGATTATATAATAATGCACAAAAAAAACGAATGTTGTTATGAACAGTGCAATGTCAGTAAATCACCCGGGGCTTCGAGTACTTTGCCGCATGCTTCACAATGATTTTGTTGTAGGAATCAAAGGGCTCGCGGCGAGCGTTACGCGTAAGCGGTCTATCTTTTCGTGTTATTGGGGCGAAATGCACTCAATATCCCGTGTTCAACTTCCTTGGACGAGATTCCAAAGTTCGAGAACTCCCTGGTCAGTTCCACTGGAAAATTTTGGTCTATGCGGTGAGGCGATCCCTGGACATTATGTGATTTTGGTAACTACGTAACTTTGTAGTTAAATGTAGCTGCCGCTAATTTGGAATCATGCCAGAAAGTTAACACCACATTGTTCATGTCATCATTCATGGGTCCGTCTCTTGCGTCGTGGCGAGACCCCGCCCTTTAAAAATGGACTATGGGGGCACCTAGCGGTACCCCCTTGTATAGATAATTCTTCTTGACGAGACCCCGAGCCATCATAGTCGGGCTTACGCCCATGTCATGCTCTGTTCCTGTCGAATTTTCCTGCTCAAAGCAGTCTTCGACAGAGCATGCTTTGAATGTTACTTCGTTCGCATTTGAAATCCTTTTCGCGCCTGGGGCTCCCTTTGCATTCTATTTCGGGTTGTAACTCTTTTATTTCTGTCAGACTACTAATTTTAGGTGCCTCCCTATGATCATCCATGTGTCATGAGGGAGACGGTGTAGTCGTCTGTTTGTTTCATGAAAAGCGAGAAGATGGTCTAATTAGTAACTGGCCCTCACTCAAACTCTTTCTCCACAAACACACTCGGGGGTCGTGCTCCATTACAGGTCCCAAGAACTCTAACAAGCGATTGATTAACTGATATTTCATTACACAAAGAGAAGTTGGGAGGAAATCTAAGGAGGAAAGTAGAACACAGCCAGTCGCCGAGAGCCGCGCTCTGCGGTCGGCGGAGACGCCCACTGCATGTAGTAAACCGCAGTCGAGGGAAAAGCATGACGAAGCCCGGAAGCCGGGCGACATTTCTCACGGTCGGAAAGGTGGGAAACTCTGATAACCACCTGCTGTCCCAGTCAGTTCCATAAATTTCAAAATAATAATGAAAAAGTAAACTGAATTTTATTGTAAGACCAAGTCATTTGCCTTCTTTTCCTCAGTCTTTCGGGGGAACCCGAGTCGGCGCATTATCTCGTCGGTGACCAAGAGGGTGATGGTGTTGGCCAGAGACACTAGTCTGGGATCCTCCTGAACTGCTTCTTTGGTCGGTAGGAACGAGGCCAGACTGTCACGACTCGATGCGGGCTCGATAGTCCACATCTCACCCTGGATACGGCAATTTGGGTTTAATACTCTGGGTTACGGTACCTGTTTGATGAGGGAGGAGAGGTCCGAATTGAGGCTGTCTTCGGACATGACCGGATGATAGGGGGTGAACGGGGAGAATGACAACCTACGTGGGGTTCTACGTGACAATGATGGAACATTTTAAGAGCGTTAATGAACATTTTCGTTGCAGGACCAGGACCCGGATCGTCGCGTGTGGATGAGGGAGATCGTCGATTTCCGCTTCCCGACCGCCAATGCCGCCGACCAAAAACAAAAGTGGAAGAATGTGTGTGCGGCGATTAACAAGAACATGCCCTCGAAATAGATACCGGTCATTTCTACCTCAAAAATCCCTCAGTTTGTGATCTTCCACCCGCTTTAGTTTGTTTTATACCTACAAAACCTCCACCCCGTGACGTCATTCCTTCTTCCTCATTTCGTAGCTTTCCACAACAACCCGGGTTATTTGTAAAGAAGCGGCTAGCCGTTGAAAAAGAGACTTTCGCCAGACGAGTCGCCTATTTATTTTGCAAATGTTGTAATTGTTTTATTTTTGTAATTGCGGTAATAAAGTGAAATCTGATCAAGATGAGAGGGACTAGGGGAAAACCAAACGGTTGACTTATATTAGCATCCTTTGAGGGAACCTATATTATTTGACGAAACGGCTTCCGTGTTTTACGATATTCATGCCTGTTGTTTAACAGAGATTACGTTATAGCTGCAAGTTGTTTAATTTCCTAAGTTTGACGCGTTTAGTGTTTGAGTAAACTCATTTTCGCGTTGAATGTGCTATCTTTCAGCTTTTTGAAATACCGTTCACGCATTTTGCTTTGGTTCTTGTGTAAAGTAATGTTGAGTGATCTTAAAAAACTAAAACAGTTGTGTATGGCTGTGTTCCAATATCTAGTTACCGCCTTTTCATCTCTATCTCTCTCCGTCTCTCTCTCTCTCTCTCTCTCTCTCTCTCTAACCTATATCACCAGTCCCATACTTAAGAATGGCGGATATCGTCGCTCTAGAGATCGAGACGAATCTCTGCGAGTACCCATACGAAAAGCGGTTTCCCTCCTCTCTGAAGCTTTTAGATTTCAAGGTTCGTTGTGATTTTTCTTCAGATTGTTACATTCACTCAATTTCAGAAGAAACTTGAGTTGATCGTAGGCGCCGAGGCCAAATCCATTGGCATGAAGCTTCTGGGAGCAGATGGGAAACTGGTTGCCAGCCTGGCCGGAGATGATTCCACTCTCAAGGAGCTGGGAGTGAGGACTGGTTGGTTTTTAGTTCCTTGGTTAATAAATCTTATATCGTGTGTAATTTATGCAGATCTTCGCAGGTATGCGTGTATTTGTGGAAGATTTGTCGGGTCAGAACGTGTCGCTCAACGACGACAGCATGGTGGAGAAGTACGAAATGAGCGAAGCTGCTTACAGCCAGCGACAGGGTAGTTTCGAATGGATTATTGCGTAACTATTGATTTCAGACACTGTCCGTACGTGGAAGAAGGCGTTAATCGCCGAGAATCAGCCTCCCGTCGGACCGACACCTGAAGAACTTTACCTGAAAGCAGCTGACTCTATCAATGTATAGATTTGGAGATTTTTGAACCAATTTTTTCTTGAAGCTCGATGACCGCTGTGAGGTGACAACGAAGGGGAACTTCGGAAGACGGGGCTGCGTCGTTTTCAAAGGAACTACACAGTTCAAGGTGAGATTTTGTAATTATATACGTATATACACAGTTCTTGAATAACAAAATTTATATACGCCGATTTTATTATAAAATCTACCCGTTTCAGACAGGCGTCTGGATCGGTGTGCAGTACGACGAACCCGTGGGAAAGAACGATGGCAGTGTGGAGGGAGTGAGGTAAACCTTTCTTTAGTACTTCAAAAGAGTGCTATTTTAGGTACTTTACCTGCGAGCCCCTGCACGGAGGATTCGTGCGGCCGACGGACGTCCGTTGCGGCGACTTCCCAGAAGAAGGTTTTGACGAGATATAGATTCACTTACGCATGTCCCCATTTCCCAGTGTGAAATATTCCTTTTTGTTTCTGTCGTTTGATAAATACAGGGTGATGATAATTGGAAATGCAATCTTCAGGGGCAGTCCCGGAATTCACCAGAAAATTAGTGTGGTTCCGCGTGGCCTACCAGAAAATTAGTGTGGTTCCGTGTGGCCTTTCAGAAAATTAGTGTGGTTCCGCGTGGCTCGGCAGAAAATTAGTGTGGTTTCGCGTGGCCCACCAGAAAATTAGTGTGGTTCCGCGTGGCCTACCAGAAAATTAGTGTGGTTCCGCGTGGCCTACCAGAAAATTAGTGGTTTCGCGTGGCTCACCAGAAAAATAGTGGTTTCGCGTGGCTCAATATAGTGTGCTTCCACTAAGAGCCACGCGGAACCATGGTTCCGCGTGGGGGGGGGGGGGGAATTCAGTTAAACCCCCCAGCCAATTCAGTTGCGCCCCCCAAAATAGCCGCTCGGTTTGGCCCCCCAGGCAATTCAGTTGAGCACCCCACTTCAGGTGCCGGATAGGTAATTCAGATAAACACCCCACCAAATTCATTTAAGCCCCCCATAACTGAGTATCCAATTCCCAACGCTTTATTAGCGTACGCAGCTAAATTTGTGTTTTTAGGATTTTGAATATTATTTCACTTTTATTTTTTATTATCTTTTTTAAATAGTGTTTTGTTTAGTTTAAATCAATTAATATTATTGATATTTACCCAATTTTGTTGTTTACATACATTTTATCGTTTTATTACGTTTTCCTCATTTGAGTTATACACCATGGGCATTTTTATTGATTAAACTATTTATTTTTTCTAAACTTGGCTAAAAGACTAAAAAGTTACCGATAATAGGTCTGCTTAGAATTTTTATCGTACCTTTCGGTGTGAATTTGTAATTTAACTAAATTTTCATATGGGTGGCATAACTGAATTAGATGGGGTGTTTAACTGAATTAGCTGGGGGGGGGGGGTTAACTGAAGTATTCGTATGGGGGGCATAACTGAATTACACGGGGGGTTTATCTGAAGAAGTTCCGGGTAGGCTAGTTAAGCTCCCCGTTTCAATTGCGGGGGGCTAAACTGAATTCAGATAAACACCCCAGGATACATAATTCAGTTACGCCCCCCACCTACGGAAGTTCACAAATTCGCTTTGATTGGGGGGCCAAACCGAGCGTGGGGGGCCATACTAGGGTGGGGGGCTTAACTGAATTTTTCCCCCGCGTGGCTCTTAGTGGAAGCAGTGGGAACAGGAGCTAAGATTAAATATCAATTATTATTGTTCAAAACTTGCTATGCCTGAGGCAATCCCGGATCGCACATTCATGGCCATGCGGACTGTGACAGTCGGCTGGTTCATAATCGATATTTCCTGTTTGTTTATTTTGTAATTTTTTTCTTCACTTTTTTCGATTAACTTTATAAATTCGTTCATTTTACGTAAGTAATTTTAAGCAAATATTTATGATTTTCAATATTCACAAAATTCGACCCCATTGCCTGGTACGCAGTGGCGCCAACTGCGATTATTCAAACGGCAATGGCCTTGGCTTTTGTCCCTGAATTTCCTGTTTATTGCTTTTTATTCGCTTTTCATGTGTTTGCGGGTTCCGATTATACTATTTTTTTTAAATTATATTTTTTAAATTAAAAAGGTTGTGCATTTCACGGAAGGGCTCCCCACATTGAACGGGTTTCGTTGCAATCAATTTGGCAAATCGCAATGTTTCCAAAGTGTTCACACAACATTATTTTGAATAGTTTTTTTTACGATTGTTTGAATTAACTTTGACTTAAATGTGACCGTGAAAGGTAATTGATTGATTCTTATTTTCGGCGACCGTTGTACAATTGTGGGCTTTATTTACAATCCAATATTTTGATCTAGAGCTTTAATATTTGCATTTGATTTACTTTTTTTTTTCTTTCAAAATTCTTATTTAAACATTTTTTTTGCAGGGATGGAGGCGCAGTTGGAACCCCAGGGTCCCTTCTTCCAAGTGATGGAACCTCCCACGTCTGGTGACGTGGGTCCCACCGATTTCTCCCAACTATTCCACGTCGATCCCAATCAGGTTGGTTCAAATGTGATTTTTTTTTAAAAGTTAAATTCAGTACTCTCACAAAATGGCGAAAGTGGAGAATCCGGGCGACATATCGCTCTTTTCGCCTCCGCGCAAGGAGATCCAGCCTCCAGGTGAGTAATTATCTAGTTTAGTTTTATTTTCTTTTATTCTACAGAAGATTTCGGAACAGCGCGGCCACAGCAATTGGGGACTGTCAGATCGAGGGCAGTCCTCCAAAATGCAATCGCGGCCGCTGCCGCCAGGATTCCCGAGAAGATCAACACAGACACAAGGGCCAGTGTTCTCAAAGGTTAGCACTATCCCCCGTAACTCGGCTAATCTTTTGTCAATATTCACCTTTTCGATTTCATACTACCTGTTTAAGGACCGACTTGGACTATCCAGACGCCCCAACAGCCTCCCCACCAGCTGCCTTCCTTCCACAACCCTCCCTCGATGGGCACAAATCCTTTGAATCCCGTCAAACACTTCAAAAAGGTACGAGAATTCTTGGCTTTTAACCCCGTCTTCAGGCGAATATATTATCCGGTGGTTCTGCTCCCCTTTCTGCCCCAAAAACCATCCAGTCCGCCTCAAGAGTGTTCAGCGACGAAAAACCCACTTGTTCCAGGAATGTGATGCCTGCTGTGAAAACCGAGAGGTACGTATTGCTGAGATTTTGTTTGATTTTTTTCTTGCTAGACCAGATCTGAGGAGAAACAGCGAGGCGGAGGTGGCTCCGGAGGACTTTAGACACTGGTTCGCCCATATGGAGAACAAACCGGCGGAGAGACCGGCTGTGAAGCCGAAGAGGAGGTCCCCTGTGGCGGCTAAGGTACATTTTTTGGACGATGTCTGAAATTGTTTTGACATTTAACATTTATTTATCGGAATCGAGACAATGTATCGACTGGTATTACTGTAGTTTCGCCGTTTGCGCCTCCACTCTCAACTGTCCGCGCGTACCTTCTGAAATTGTTCGAACAAAATAATTTTTGGTGCCCACTGTAGCTCTACAAATTTAGATTCCCGTGGGAAACAAAAGTCATTCTATAGAGGCTTAATTACCCAAGTTTGAGAAAACATCAATGGAAAACGCAGAGGCGAAGCGTGGACGCCAGGCCCCGCGAGTCCGTTGGCCCCAGTGGCGACGCCCCCAGTCTCAATCACACCTAAGCAACCTACCGCCGGAGTATATTTTGCGACAGCCCCCTCTATTAGAAAAACGTTTCAAAATTTGCGGCGGGCCCCTCTCCTTACAAAAATGTGGGTGAAATTCATATTGCGACAGGAAGTAGTGGTTGTCGGGCGCTTCTGGAACAACCACAGTCAAGAAGGGAAGATTGTCGATCGACCCCGACGATTTCTGTTTCTCCCCATATTCTCTCCTTATGGAGATCGGTGACGTCGATCCGCAAGCGCTGGGCCAGGGGCGGCAGCCGTCAAAGGATCCCGAAGAGCTTGGAGAGGATATTGGAACCGATAAATACGAGAAGAAGCGTGAGGATGGCCGTCTTCTGACTCCTGATCGCGAGCACTTTGACGTGAACGGAAAGACTGTCCTCAGTTTGGATGGCGCTGCCATCGCCGGGGCGAAGCTGATCATCGACGAGAATCGAGCCAACCGTAGTATGTGCAAAAAGTTAAAAGAAGATTATGGTATCGAGGAGGACGAGATTCTATGTAGAACTATCAGTTATAAAGGGATCGAATCTGATAATTGCCAGAAGCTAGCTGAAAATCGCAAAGCCTCGGTTGTCGAATCCCTCATCGACTTTAGGAAACAGATCCAGTTCAAGAGCAACGTTCTGCAACACATTGCCGAAGTCGGTGCTAAGAAAAGTAGTAAATCCGACACTCGTGGTCTGAAGCATAGCTGGATGTGAGGTGCTTGTTTATAATTGGGCGTTTGGTTGAAAATGGTAACACAAAATTAATAGGGGGCTTACGCTGCCTCCGAGGCACCATTTGGGGGGCGTACGCATTAAGCCCCCAAACGCTCATTGACCAGCTGGTCTGAAGAAGTCCAGCGATGCCGAACTCAACCGCACGCCGCCCAACATCGTAAATCCTCTGGACGGGGATAGAGTTATCGACAACTACGCCCTTAAGGTTCATCTGTCCGTGAGAACAACTGCAAGCGTCCCATTCCCTTTAACATTCACCCCTTCGACAGTGAAGACGAGTCGTAGCCGTCATAGTTCTCACGGGCCCGGCCGACTTGAAAAAAATCCTCGGCCCGGCCCGCTTCGGCTCGTCCACTAGTCAAACTGTCACCCACACAACCAAGGTTCGATCCCGGTCGGGACACTTTATTTTTGCTAACTTAAAATTTGTTCAAATGTGTAGTAGAAGTATAATGAAAGTGTTTTCCGGGTTTAAAAAATTGACATAAGCCAAAATAACGATTTAAAGAATTTTTAGTGTGACAAGTTTACAAACCGGCCCGAAACCGTTTTGGCCCGGCCCGCGGGCCGGCCCGTCATTTGAGAACTATGGTAGCCTTGCATGACCCCACCCACTAGTCCTACGTGTAGCGCGTCACTTGATCTCTGGCTGTTTATTCTATACAATAATTGAGCATGTCATAGTGAATTCATTAAACTTCTAAAGGTGTGCGCGGTTTTCTAAAAAAAAAACCACATCTTAATCCCAAGCTAATGTTCTTTTTTTCAGGACGGCGTGGACGAGAATAATAGCGGGGAGTACGTGAAGCCAGGCTGGTCCTACTCCTGTCTCATTGCGTTGGCGCTTAAGAACAGCCCTTACGGTTACCTAACCGTGTCCGAGATTTATGCCTTCATAATGTGAGTACTCTTTTTTTATTTCTGAAATTATCTGTTCAGGTACTATTTCCCCTTCTTTCGAACGGCGCCGGAGGGCTGGAGGAACTCGGTTCGTCACAATCTATCCCTCAACAAATGTTTCATGAAAGTGGAGGTTTGTAGAAGGAAATTTGAAGAAAACCATTTGTTTCAGCTGGATAATGCGGATGCACAGGCGAGTCGTCGCTGTTCGCTTTGGATGATTGCACCGGAGAGAAAAGAGAAAATCACTCTAGACATTAAGAAATGGAGGGAGAGGAATCCAGATCCGGCGGCCGCCTCTCACGGATTGGCCTGTCCAGGTGCGAATAAATTCTTTTCCTTTACGAATTTTCAAATGCTAGTTATTGAGGCTGACTTGCCTGGATCCAAAATTCTCACGAGAAGGGCCGGCTCGCGGGGCAAGCGGGCCGGGCCGAGAAAAGTGTGGCCCGACGCGGTGTGTAAACTTGTCAAATTTATATTTCGTTTAATCGTTACTTTAGCTTATGTTAAAATTTTAAAACCCCGCAAACACTTTTATAATACTTTTAGTACACATGTAAACGAATTCTAAGTTAGCAAAAATAAAGTGTCCCGACCGAGATCGAGCCTTGGTCGCATGGGTGACAGTTTGACTAGGTGGTCCGAGTAGACGGCCGACGATTTTTTTTATGTCGGCCCGGCCCGTGAAAAATAGGCTTGGATCGGTGTTGAGGGATCTCATTTTATTTTGGATACCACGATTTTTATGAGACTCGTTTTTCTCGAAGTATTGACAGACACGTGCGAAAAGGCCAAATCTCTTCTTTCGGGTCGTATCGTTGAAGGGCTGTTTCCCAAACACCGCTAAAATACATATCTGGGCAACCCACAGCAGGGGTCCATCTTCCGACAGCCCCCTCAATTATTCAAATATACAAAAATGTGCGACGTGCATTTAACAAAATTTACCGAAACTTAAAATTGCGCTTACCCTACCGCCGCTTATCTAATGCATGACAATCTTAGCACGTCGTTTGCAGAAATATAGAAAGGTTAGTTAAAGAAAAGAAACTAATTTCAATGCGCCATTCGCACAAATGACCTGGTCCAATTGAGGAGAGTTGCGGATGTGAGCCAGCATTTTTGAACGAGCGTTTTCTGTAGCGAAGTTGTTCAACACAGTTCGATTAGGATGCTTTACGCATTCGGCTCAATTTTGATTCAAACAATGCAAGAAACTGTTTGAAACGAACGATAAAGAAACAAAGTAATCGTGTGGCTAACGTCGCCTTAACATTTTTCACATCTAGTTATCCTTATAAACCGTATTTTTTTCAGAGGACATGGACGCATTGGAAAATGGAACAAAGGGAATGCCTCCGATGGATTCAAAGTCTAAGCCGATCTACGACGAGGCGAGGGAGGCACGACTGCCCGAGAGACACGAACAACTGATGAGAGTGATCCTGCCCAAGACGACGCCCATTGAACCCACCAAAAACACTCGAGCGGTTCGTTTTCCCTACTTTCCATGATAAGACCGTCCTTCAGATGTCGCCAACGCGTGAGTTCTACGGAATCTACGAGGATTCATACCCTCCTCTGGACGTTGATCCGATGAGGCTGGCTGCCGACCGAGTTTTCTCCGACGACCTCGGAATGTTCGAGTCGGATCTTTTGCAAAACGACGTGGAGATGGAAGTAATAGAGGATAATAAGGTATGTTTGTGCATTGGAACGACACGTTTAGGCATTTCAGATGGAACATTCGTTCCTCTTCAGTCCGATGAAGGACGTCGAGGCGGCGCAGGAAGTCGCCAACTCTCCCTTCGATCTGGATGTTTCGCAGCATGGAAAGTGAGTGAAATCAAAAGAAATTGGGAACTTTCTGCTTGAAATTTTCTTGAAACTGCGTACGTACGCGAAGAGATAATTTGGCTGGCCCGCTTAAGGAGCTTTGAGCGTTATTGACACCCGCTGTAGACCACCCACGGAGTATGTTTTTGTTAAAAATGTTTGGTAAAAAAAACAAATATTCATACATTGACAAGCTCAGATAAAAGCGGTGGTAGATCTTAAGTTTTCGGCGAATTTGGTCCAGAAGGAGGCCCGAAACTTTTATAATCTGTCGAGGGGAGAAAGTGTCTATGGCAAAATTGATTGGGTTGCTAAACTTTGCAAATATAGTTCGTGCCAAAACTACTTCGGAACAACGTGCCAATGTTTTGATGTTGTGCCTAGAGTAAAGCGTGCAATATATGATACTCAGGTCGTGTACGCAGCCAAATTGACCGAGGTAGGTTTGGCGAGGAGTATAGCATAAACGTTCACGAGTTCACGGTCTGATCCCACCATACCTCGAGAGGGTATAGTCAACTCGCTCCAGGTCCCCAGAAGTTAAGGGGTTAAAGGTAGTGTGTCACCAAAATTCGACGTTCTCAGAATTTTAAACTTATGCTTTACAAAATTAGATCTTTCAAAGACGACTTCATAAATGTATATATTTTGCCAAAAATGTGTTTTAGTTGCTAATATTTGACCCTTCAAAGTTTTCCCGCGATATTTTTGAACTGAAATTAGCATGCCGCTCTCTTCTTTTCTAATGGTTAAAATGGATCTCTCGTCTCACGGTACGCTGTGTACAGGTACATGAGTTCATTTTTCATTACACACTGCCTTTAAGTACTTTTTTCCCGGTAAAATCAATCGCAAAGATCCAAAGTTAATTGGGACTACCTCATATTAACCACCAAATATTAAGGGTGGGTACGCCAAATGACGGACTCTACCGACGTATCCACCCACCAGGTCAATTTCTTACGCACATGACCAGTGTTCGACCAAACCATTAGCAGAACATTGGCGCTTTATCGTTAGCGCAACCACTTTCTGGAGTATTATTCGCACTTCCTTCGCGGAATACTGTAATAACTACCAGCGGGGTGTCAGAATGATTCAAAATGACTTTTCTGACCGTTCACTTACCCCCGCCTTTGTGCAACAATAGCCTTGACTGGTACGATTTCGGTTTTAAACCTTTTTACACAGTTCCAGGGCTGATCTCGGGCCGTTCTGGGCCGGGCTCAGCCCAATGTTTGGCCAGCCCTGCACAGTTCAGTGCTCGCCTCCGTATTTCCGTATTAAGGGATGTTGACATTTTCCTGCTCAATATTTTCATTTAACGCGTGTTCCAGATTCCACGGCTGTTTCGGTTCCTTCGATTCGGCCTTTTCCGCCGTGAACGACAACTCGCTGCTAGTCTTCTCCCGCACGCCCACGGGCAGTTCGGCCCCCGTCACATTCCCCGACAAGCTCTAGAGCTACAGTAATCCCTTTCCCTAGGATCCTTTCACTTCTTTTTCCTAGAGCTGTATTTATGCCTGTGTATTCCCTGCGTGCTATGTGCTATCTTCTAATAATATCCAAGGTTGTGTTGTAATTATTTATTCTTCCCCGGGTATATTTTCTTTCCGCCCATAGGTCCGAATACTGTATTTAATTAACACACTTGTATATTGATCTCACGGATAAAATCAAAAATTTCTCTTCTTTTTTGATTAGCATAGTCGGTGACCGATTGACTGTCGTTTTTGGTTAAAGGGCGGATGGGATTACGGTAGTTTAAGGCCCATGGAGCATTTGGAGAAATTCCGCGTTGTCAATGTAGGTTTGCTTGGGGTTTTCGTCAATGTTTTGTAAATAGGCCCCTCGAACCGTCTACTACATTCCGAATTTCATCCAAGCGGACGAGGAGGAGGTTTTTCTCAGCTGCATCAACAACGCCCCCCAACCCAAGTGGAAGGTGAGAGGCTAAATGGGCAAAAGAGAAGGGGAAAAGGTTTATTCTATCAAAAATAAGGCGAGAATTCCGTTAGAAGCTGAGTGTTACATTGAAAACTGGTTTTGTAACGCTCGGAAAGCATTTTCAACTAAAGTCTGTGTGATCGTAGGGTTACGGTGGATTGTTAGCGCTCTGAGCCACCGCAAGGATTGCACGGCAACACGAGCCGGATACTACAACAAGACGTCACGGCGATTCTTTCTATAGGATCGAGTGTACTCCGCCCTGAAGAAGAAACTGGCGTCACTCCGTCGCGACACGCACGCTGCGTATACCTGAAGGTCGTCGACGGCGCCGGTAAAAGTTTGGCGGGGATTTCAAATAAACCCCGTTCGCGAAGCCAAACCGGTGCCGACGTCGATCTTCAGAGCTTTCTTAGTGGGACCCAATATACACGGCGTGCGTGTCGCGACGGCATTCCGCCGGTTTCTTCTAAAAGGCGGAGTACACTCGAGAATCCTCTTGACATCCGTGGTTGGTTCGTCGGAAAACGACATCCGCGGATGTATTGTCGTAGTGAAAATGCGACAACACATCCGACACTCCATACGACAACGCATCCGATTCTTTTCGTCGCAGATTTTCTTTTGGATTCTTAAGTTTTGCTCTGTTTTGCAAGTTTTGAGTATTAAAGGCAGAGTACCGCGAAAATAGCCAGCCGGCCCCGCCCTTTGAAAAATCGTTTAAGGGGGAACCTAGCGATACCCCCCTCTTATACGAAATTTTCCTAGCGAGACCCCCACCGCGTCATAGTCGAGCTGACGCCCATGTATGGTCTACTTTACGTGATGTATTTGTTCATTTTAATTTTCCCGTTCCTCTGCCTTTAATTTGTTTTTTTTACAAAACTAAGCCACGCCCACTTGAGTTTAGTTTAGGGCCGCACGGGTTCAAGCACATTCCGTCTTTAAACGAAAAGCGACGATCGCCACCTACTCTTCTTTCAGAATCTCTCGAACCGTCGCCTGCAAAACTACGGCGGAGTCGTCGGAAAGAAGGCCCTGATTCCGACGGATGATTTCCCGCCCGAACTGCGGTACCTGATGAAGAAGATCGACGACCTCAACGTATTCCCGAAGCCAGTGAACCATGTTTTGGTCAACGAGGTACCCCAGCCCTATTTATCTAAGCGAAGAGGTTACAGTACCTCTCCGGACAGGGAATCCTTCCTCACACCGACGGACCCGCCTTCCACCGCATGGTCGCCACCGTAACCCTCGGCTCACACGCTCTCTTGGATCTCTATAACCCCGTGGACCCTCAGGTATCGTATTATTTTGTCTTACAGTGATCCTGGGACTTTAGCAGCCTGCTGGCGATGCCGATCGCTACGTGGGGTCTATGCTTCTACAGCCCAGGAGTTTGTATCTGATGACGGATGAGGCCTACACGGATATGTTGCACGGGATCAAGGAGGTATTCGGGTTGCCTTGCTGGATGAAATGGGAGATTCAGGTGGAGGAGGACCTCATCGACGAGAAGGTCTTCAATCCCGAGGAGAACGGAGGAAAGGTCCTTGTGAGGGACACCAGGTGGGGAACTCACACATCTCTCTCTCTTTCTCTCTCTACAGAGAGAGAGAGAGAGATGTGTGAGACATCCCTCTCTCTCTCTCTCTCTCTCTCTCTCTCTCTCTCTCTCTCTTTATCTGCTCCCTTTCTTTTTCACTCCCTTTTACATTTCAGAGTGTCCGTGACGATCCGCTGCGTGCCCAATGTGTCCAAGTTGGACGTGATGTCGCTGCTGACGAAGAAGTAATAATGTCAATATGGGTGTTTTTATCAAATGGAATGAATTTTATTATAACGATTTTTAACCCTTTCACGACCAAATCGATGAATAGACTGCTGAAAATACCAATGAATGATATTCCTGTGTGATAACTGCTTTAACACCGGCAGATTTTGATATTTGGGACATTAACTTGAATCGGCGATGAACCTGATCGCTGAGAGGCTGAGGCCGTAGGTGGAAATATGCACACAATCGTTTACAGAGCGCACAAATAATACGCGTGACACCCCAAATGCAAACAAACGACAACGGACGGATGGTCCGATAGACGACAAAGTTCTTCAGATATGCTCGGCCCTTGAATACGCGAGAAACACTTGATAACGAGTGTAAAACATTAACTATATCAATGTGAGACGAGCAGAGGCGTAGATAAGTAGGTAATGTAAAGAGCTGGCCGTCGCCCGTTCATATGCATCCTGAGTCAGATGATGCCCCACGTCAGGAATCGGCGCCCACGCCAAGAAGCAGTATATAAGCGACAGAATCGAATGATCGAGGCTTTCGGCAGCTTTCCATGACAGAATAAACCATCTTCCCCTCCTACATTTACTGTAAGGTATAGCAGAGGATAGGTAAAGTAAAGTATAGCAGACAAGTAGATAAGGCGTAGTATGTGTTTCAATGTAATAGCTTGTTCGTTCGTTTTGAAGCTAAGATAAACAAACACGGACCATCTCGAGGTACGCTGTGACAGGGATAAAGTGAACGTGAGAACGTGTGCTCACTATGGATTCACGTGAGACGCGAAACGATTGCTAACAATGATTGATAGTAGACTGTTTTAACTCCCTTGGCTTATGATACATCCAAGATTTCTGCGTTTCAGATGAGAATGTTCATTGAAATGGGGAAAATACAAATCTTTAAATTGGAAAAATAAAAACAAACTGGGTCCTGCATCGTCGCATTGGATACACACAAGGAGCATCTCCTGCTTGGAGGAGTTGCTCCCATCTCTGGAATTCTTCCACTACCCAAAGTCTTTTACAGTTTTGATCGCGGAATGTTTCCGTTTCTGACAGTTAGTTCAAACCTATTCTGTCATTTGGTTCCGTCAATGACCAATCCCCGGGCGCGCAGAGTGAGAGAAAAATAGAGAGATAGAGAGACAGAAAGACAGAGAGTGCCTCACTCTAGGTAGGAGAACAAGAAACACATAAAACAATTGATACCTGATACAGAAGAGAAAGAGAGCAGTCGCGGTAGAATAGAGATAGAGGCAGAAGGAAGTAGTCCAAGTAGAGGCAGAGGCAGAGGCAACGGTAGGGAGTGGAGAAGGGGACTGATTTATCAACGGACTTCCGGCCTTTTATAGCATTTTCACGGGAAAAAGCCATGTTGTGATCGCTTTTTTCGGTAAAAGTGGTCGAAACTGGGTCAAAGGGCGGATAAAGCGACTTTCCAATTGAACTACAATGCATGGCAGCCTATCGATTTACCTTTGTTATGCATTTGCAAACAACTCATGGATAAGGGATAAGACCTAACTATCTAGGAATGAACTAATATTGTATTCTTTTAATTAGACTTCTAATTGAATCTAAAGTTTTAAAACCATATTTGGCTCTAAGTTCCTTAAATCTGCAAACAGTTTTAAATAAGTGCGTTGCGATTATATTTTCTAAAAATTCGTTTGCAATTACATTTTTGTACAACATTTTAAGCCTGCTTTCAAAGTCTGAGATCAAAGTACAACTTCGGAAAATTCGAACTGTTTCCCCAGTTATAGTATTTAAAATTAGACTTGAATGTACGTTGGAATTATTATGTGGATAACGAATTATTGTAAAGTTATAATCATCCGTTTTATTATATAGTTTTGTTTCTAATTTACCATTTGCCAAATTTATGGATAAATCCAAAAAGTCACATTCATGGTCATTAGAATTTGTTTTACTGAGATTCAAAGAGGTATGATACAGAGATGCATTTTTACTTAAAATAGAGTTTAAATTGTTGCCAATAAACTCAATATCATCCATATATCTGGCTATAAAAACGTTACGTTCCGAATAAAGATTTTTGTTTTCTAATACGTATTTTACTTCCATAGCCATCAGAGTTAAGTCAGCTAAAACTGGAGATGCATTGTTTCCTTGCGGAATTCCTTTTTCTTGCTTAAATAGCAAATCCTGGTATTCAGTAAAACTATTATTCAGAATATATTGTAACAATGATATAATTTCAGAAGCATGAAAAGTGGCTTTGTTTGGTTTAGGTGAATCACTATAGTAATAACTTTTTCCAGTTTTAACTAAGTAATCTTTTTTTTCGCCAGAATTTTTAAAACACACGTTCAAGTGAGTGAGTGAGTGAGTGAGTGAGTGAGTGAGTGAGTGAGTGAGTGAGTGAGTGAGTGAGTGAGTGAGTGAGTGAGTGAGTGAGTGAGTGAGTGAGTGAGTGAGTGAGTGAGTGAGTGAGTGAGTGAGTGAGTGAGTGAGTGAGTGAGTGAGTGAGTGAGTGAGTGAGTGAGTGAGTGAGTGAGTGAGTGAGTGAGTGAGTGAGTGAGTGAGTGAGTGAGTGAGTGAGTGAGTGAGTGAGTGAGTGAGTGAGTGAGTGAGTGAGTGAGTGAGTGAGTGAGTGAGTGAGTGAGTGAGTGAGTGAGTGAGTGAGTGAGTGAGTGAGTGAGTGAGTGAGTGAGTGAGTGAGTGAGTGAGTGAGTGAGTGAGTGAGTGAGTGAGTGAGTGAGTGAGTGAGTGAGTGAGTGAGTGAGTGAGTGAGTGAGTGAGTGAGTGAGTGAGTGAGTGAGTGAGTGAGTGAGTGAGTGAGTGAGTGAGTGAGTGAGTGAGTGAGTGAGTGAGTGAGTGAGTGAGTGAGTGAGTGAGTGAGTGAGTGAGTGAGTGAGTGAGTGAGTGAGTGAGTGAGTGAGTGAGTGAGTGAGTGAGTGAGTGAGTGAGTGAGTGAGTGAGTGAGTGAGTGAGTGAGTGAGTGAGTGAGTGAGTGAGTGAGTGAGTGAGTGAGTGAGTGAGTGAGTGAGTGAGTGAGTGAGTGAGTGAGTGAGTGAGTGAGTGAGTGAGTGAGTGAGTGAGTGAGTGAGTGAGTGAGTGAGTGAGTGAGTGAGTGAGTGAGTGAGTGAGTGAGTGAGTGAGTGAGTGAGTGAGTGAGTGAGTGAGTGAGTGAGTGAGTGAGTGAGTGAGTGAGTGAGTGAGTGAGTGAGTGAGTGAGTGAGTGAGTGAGTGAGTGAGTGAGTGAGTGAGTGAGTGAGTGAGTGAGTGAGTGAGTGAGTGAGTGAGTGAGTGAGTGAGTGAGTGAGGGAGTGAGTGAGTGAGTGAGTGAGGGAGTGAGTGAGTGAGGGAGTGAGTGAGTGAGTGAGGGAGAGAACAGTAAATGAAGATGCACGTTTTCCAGTTCCGATCTTTTCTAGATTTCCAGGAAAGATTTTCCTTTGGAATTTTGGAATCCACCAGACAAATAACTACTCTCTGTTACAAATGCATATTCCCATAGTTAAACAAAATAGAAAGATCCGCAACAATGTCCGATAAAAGTCAACAACTAGGTCAATCGCGTTGCTACACAACAGAGAAAACAGCGGCTGCTATCACACAAGATGCGTCTCTTTCTGACCACATGGGCACTTTTTTGCAGGTATGAAATATATTAAAAACTGCACATAACAAGTGTGATCTATTTTTAACACGGTTCCATTCAAAATAACGTCATTGTGTTTTAAAAAGATAAGATATCAGATCAGGACCACTCTGATTTGTTATTATCTCTCCCATTTCACAAGAGATTGGTTGTTTACTCTCTTGTCGACTGTGTGCCATGTTGGCAGCATCACTATGGCAATGATTTTCCAATCTTTCGGGAAACCTAGACTACACCACGGATATAATAACGGTCTTCATCTGTTCTTATCATTTTAACTTTTCTCTTCCACAGATTAGTTGAGGAAACACCCCGTTGAAGGAGCAGTAGCGGCCGTGCATACGAATTCGGGTTTTTGAAATTTCCAAAAAAAGAGTTCTATTAAAGTAGAATTTCCACTGGCACCGAAAACATTTTCGATCGTCAGGATCCATATAAATAGTTTTAAGTATAAATTTGAGGGAAAGAAAGAATTTATGTAGTATAAAGTTCAATTTTGCTATGTTCGGGGAGCCATATCGTAAAAAATGAGAATCTTTGAACTTCAGAAGAGTTTTTTTTTGTAACATAAATTGAGTATTACATAACGTGAAACACTGTTTGGTGATCTCTTTCTTTGTTTTTCTAGTGTGTGCCAAAAATCTTCCACAGAAAATACCAAGTTACTTTTTTACCAAACGTTTTTCGGTTCGTATCGTTTGAAACATTGTTTGAAAATACATTGCAATGAATTTCCATGGTGTAAATTATGGCTTATTATTAGTTTAATTCAGTGTGATGGCTGCTGACCCAGCTGCGAAGTTCAAAGAACACGAGGTGGTTCCCGACGTTCTTCCGACGCTTCCAGCCGATTTGGCAGCCCTTGAAGTCAATTATAGCAATGGACTGAAGGTAATTAAAAGATTACAATATCCAAAAAACTGTCATTGGAAAATCTTTAGTTGGACTTTGGAAATGAACTAACACCCACTCAAGTGAAAAACAAACCGACGGACATTTCATGGAAAGCTGACTCTGAGGCCCTCTACACCCTCGTTATGACAGGTTTATTGAGCTTCACAAGCATTATTTTAGAGAAATATTTCAGATCCTGATGCTCCCTCTAGAGCGAATCCAGTGAGGAGGGAATTCAAGCACTGGGTTGTTGTGAATATTCCTGGCAGCGACGTGAACAAGGGACATGAACTGGCTGGATATGTGGGATCTGGACCTCCTCAGGGAACAGGTGAGAGAGAGAGATAGCTAAGAGGAATAAAAAAGAGAGAAACAAGATATGCATCATATTTAAACCTCAAAATGAGATATACATAATTGATTCAGGCCTCCACCGCTACATCTTCTTAGTCTACAAGCAGTCGTCGAAGCTTCCAGAAACCCCCACAGTTCCCAGCACTTCAACTTCCGGTCGTCCCAACTTCAGAGTGGCTAAATTCGCTGAGGAAAATGGCTTGGGGTCGCCAATTGCAGGAAATCTCTACCAGGTTAGAACTTTTTTTAGAATAACAAAAAAGTTGCTTTCAGGCTCAGTACGACGACTACGTTCCAATCTTGCATGCCAGTTTCACCCAGTAGTACTATTCGGTTTATCTTCTGTTTGATATAATATATATAATTATAATCTCTCTATGAATTTAATAATTTTAAAACCAAACTTCAATATCACCTGCCGTTGTTTAAATCAAGATCCAGGCAAACCTTTGGTTTGTATTCGCACTTTTTGCTGTTTGTGGAACAGCTGCCTTTCAAGGGGATCGATTGACACTGAAAAATGTGAAATGTATATTTTTTGAAGGGTTAAATCACAGCAGTGTGTCCTGATTTTGTGCAAGTGTGAGATACGGCCATCATCAATTTGTATTCATCAAGAAGATTATCCGAACTGAAGCTGTCCACCTGAAATACTATTTTAAGAGAGTTTTTATTTTAAAAAGTACTTCATAAATTGCAACATCATAAGCATATTTGTAATTGTTGATTCCACCATGTTTGCAATAGAGGGAGTATTGCACTTAGAACTCTGTAGCGAAGAGAAACGGAAAGAAAAAAGAGAAGAAAGATCATATTTTGGAAAAGTGGAGATATACTAGTTTATAAAGAAAGCTATGAATATTTAGTATTTATACGGGGCAGACTGCGGATTGTACTAAGAGAAAGTACGACTGGTGTGAGCGTATTGCGAATATGGCGGACTGGAGATGGGCAAGAGCGGTGACGGAGTGGCACCCGAGAGGACCGAACCGAGGAAGAGGAAAATTAAGGGTAAGATGGAGAGACGAGTTCCAGCAGAAGATTGGCCCGACATTCCTCAGACAGGCATCCGACAAAAAGACCTGGTTTGATGTCATGGCGCTGCACGCCCATATATAACTGTTGAATAAAGCGTTAAACAGAACAGAAACAGAACAGACTGCGGTCATTGATCAGTAGACAAAGAACAATAGATAATGATAGAAAACTGTTTCACTCCAGACAACAAAAAATGCAGCAAAGCGAAAAGTACAGACAGAGAAATTACTTAGCACATTACACAAACACACATACACAAGCACACGACACACACACTCACACACACACATACACACACACACACACACACACACACACACACACAGACACTTATTTCTTCCGACTGGGATATAGGAATCAGTGTACCAGTGAAGTACCGTAGATACAATCTCTCTTGAGACTTCTAACTCAAAGGAAGATCGAAAAAGTGTAATCGAGCCGAATATCCGCTAATTCTAAGACATTCTTCTTTCCAAACTGGTGTTCGGTTTGTTTGCGACAAACCGTGGTCTGAAATTTTTCACCACTCAGTTTATAGCTTGCTCGCCCACGTCACCTCAGACAGCACATTTCTCTGCGCCGTATCGCGCATTCCGTTTAACGATTTATGCGTTTCACCATCCTGGTTCTTTCTACAAAAATGATATTGCCCACATTTGCACTCTTCTTTTATTTTTCGTTAAAAACATTCTAATAAAATGTCTTCTCTACAAAAAATAGTTTCAGATGCACCCCTTCAATTCAATTAAACCTCACCTAAAACTTTCCGTTGTTTCTAAGGTAAGAAATATCACAATTTCAGGATTATTCCTTTTTCAGCTGGAATTCGGCGCCTTCGTCGAATTCAAAAAGTCTTCGAAAACCGCTCTACAGCTATCTGAGTTTTCCAAAAACAGAAAACCCCTGTTCATGAATCAACTGACAATTTCTGAAGACGAGATATACCACAGTCCTAATGTTAATTATTTTTCCTTTGTGTATGGAAAGCGTATTCCAGATCTACCGAGTTCCGTTTGCATTCACCTTGATACTCTCTTCATAGAGGTTCGACAGACAATTTCAATGTCGTATCTATGAAATTATTTCAGAGAGCCACTGAAAAGGGCTGCAAAAGATTTATCGAAATGTGTCAAAGAGCAGAAATAGTGGCTGAGAGTTTGAAAATAATTTTACTCCCTCATTTCTACGGGAGAGAAATGTTTTGTTCTCCTGAGCGTTTCAATCAACTCATTGAGGTAAACTGTTTGTAAGTTTGAGCAATCGTTTTTAAGGTTACGAAGGCAAAGTCGTTCAAAGGAAACTTGAATCCAAGCACAGATTTTATAATACAACCTGCACTGATTTCCGTAAGAGTGAGAGAGAGAGTGTGTGTGTATGTGTGTGTATATGTGTGTGTGTGTGTTTGTGTGTGTATGTGTGTGTTTGTGTGTGTGTGTGTTTGTGTGTGTATGTGTGTGTTTGTGTGTGTGTATGTGTGTGTGTTTGTGTGTGTATGTGTGTGTGCGTGTGTACTGCTTAAAAAAGAGAAACATTCAGATTGAAGAAATCATCATTCAGTCTCCGGAGCCTGCTCCTTTTGCTTTAATCTATTCGATGAAATCACCTTCGTTGTCATTCGAAAACACAGAAGCTACAATAGCTGATTTGAATTCACTATTAAAGGTATATACTTTCTACAATGCAAATGTTTCTCAAACTCAAATTCAGCAATGGTATGACGGTGTGCGGAAAATGAACAAAATCGAACTCATGGGAATAGAACGTTTTACTTACAAAAGCGACGCCCTAGTCTTTCAAGGACTTCCATTCAGAACAGTCTGGACTGACATTGAACAGCCAGTAAATTATACAATTGCCAGTCGACTTCAAAGGGAAAAGCCGGAACATCTGAGAGATCGATTCTACGTTGTGGAGAGACACAAAGAGACATTGCTCGTTTACCTGTCCTCCCAAACATTTCTGGCAGAAGTTGTTGAAGATGTCGAAGAGGCTTTGAGACTTCGTTGTGCATGGTAGATAACAAAGAAATGTTGCACATAAAGTTAGTTTGTTTTGAATATAATTTATGTTTGTGGGGGCAAGCGCACTCTTGATCCCGCCTATGAACCCTTCACGCGTCACCCGTAACGGCAGGCTTCCGTTGGTTACTATGATGCAGTTTGTTGGTTGTTTCATTGCGGCTTGATCAGTAAGACCCCTTTGTTAGCTGTTCCCAGGGTGTGTGTGTGTGCATGTGTGTATGTGTGTTTGTGTGTTTGTATGTGTGTGAAACGTAAGAGACAGTGTTAGAGACACGTGTGTCCCGTTACAATGTTGGATTTCTGCTTTCTCCCTACCTCAAGCATTCTTTTCTCCATACATCATAACACAAAGGTGTCATTCTCTTATTCCTTTCGAAGGTTGCTTACTATTTGTTACTACGTTTGACCGTGTCAGTGTTGGGAAATGGTTTTTTATAGTTTTTTTCAACACCTCTTCCTTTAGCATGCCCTCTGTGCGCGCGACAGATCACGGGTCGTCGCGATGGGACAGACTGCTTTCAGCTCAATTTTTGCTTTTAGGACAGACTAATCGAAATAGCAATGTTTACTCTCAATAAACTCAAGTATCACTCAAAAGAGGAACTCCATTGACCTTCTTCTTGTCAAACAAGTCGCAATAATCATCGTTAAGATAATCATCTTCATCGTAGTCATGTTTGAACCAGTCACACGTCCTTTCAGGGCATACGCTATGTTCATAACAAAAGAGATTTTTTCCTTCGTTTACAGCCTCTCCAACTTCTATGAAAATAGCGTAGCGTTGTTCCCATCGTGGCCATCGGAACGTTTTGTGTCCGAGAACGTGGCCTAGGAGTTCCTCAGAATTGCAGATACTTTTAGACAGCGCAATGTCGTCTTGTCTGTTTTCATTCGTTTCATTCGTTTTCCATTCCGGATTCAAAAGAGAATGGAATCCTTCTGGAAAAACATTCTGAAGGCGATACTCCGTGCTGTTCAGAGTTCCCAGAATGTGGACAAACTCCACTTTGCTATTCTCTTCTGGAGTCAGAACCTCCGAAATCCCTGGAATGGCCTGCAAAGTGGCTTCTTCTGAATCACTTGCGACTAGGATCAGTCTGTGAACGGCGTTCTTAAGCTGAATATCGATTGATTGAAAATGGAATACGGTAGATCCCCATCCTCGGATATCAAGCACATGGGGACGAATGGTCTCGTCACGAACGAACACACAATGGACGCTTTCAGAAGCATTGAAAGGACTACTAATATGAAGAATGTGACTGAAATTACATGAATTAGAGAAATTTCGAAACTTACAAATCCTTCAGAGGGAAATTGTTAGGATTTAAGTCTTTTCCAACATTGGTTATGAGGATTACGTCAGGTCTGACGATTTCCACGAAGAATTCAAAGGTCCTTTTATTGTCGGCGGAGCTTGTCATATTCCAATAAACAATCCTTATCTAGAAGAAATTCTTATGTTTGTAGAAAATAACTTTTGCTACGACAATTATTGAACCACCAACCTTTTCCGGAGCCACTGAACCACTTGGATCGGCTGTTGCATTGTCAATTGTAACAGGAAAATCCATTTTCTTGAAAGGGAACTGAAAACATTTTTTAATAATGCCATCTATAGGGAATTAAGCTTCAAATTTTAAAAAGATACAAATAAATGCATGAAGATGAAATAAAGCTGACATGAAAGAGCATTTGGAAGGAAAATTATAGAGAAATGAGTGGAACCGCATATTTTCTGGTGAAATTTCAGTAAAAATGCGGTGTTTCCAGCAAACATGCAGTGTTGCGCTCTATTGCGAAAGAAATCGAAAGATCAGGCTGGCTGCTTTTATTGCCAGCCATCACGTCATGCCACGCGGTCCCTTCCTCGATTTTATTTTGTCATGCAGCTTGCATTTAAAATTATTAAGTTTAAAAAATCTCTCTCTCTCCTGATCTATCTCTATATCTCAGTTTCCCTCTCTATCTAATTATCTCTATATATGTTATCCCTCATGCTGATTTCTAATTAATTTCTCTTTGTATTTATTAGTTTTCCTTTGTCCGTCTTTTCTGGTTCAAATCGTTCCCAGATGTCTTCCTTTGTGTAAACAAAACTTATCGCAGCACCAATCGATCAAAATTTCAGGCGTTTGCACCTTCATATTTGCTAATGCCTCGTATTATTTTCAATTCTATTGCTCCTCACCTTCAGCTCCAAGTGTTAGAAAAGGTGACTTTTACCAGTTTTTCATTTTATGGCCGAGTTCAGTTCACATATCCGGAGTACGTTCACTTTCTTTCATGCTCTCGGAAATCAAAAACGTTTTCAACTGTGAAAAATTTGAAACGAATGCCACACCTTTTAAATATTATCTCCAATGTGACAAACGACGGTGGTCTGTCGCTAATGAAAGTTTCTGATATTGCAAAAACAAGTCCTGTGAGGTTTTATGTAAATCAACTATACCTACAGGTAAAAGTTTACAAAATTCACCTAAATGTAGTTTTAGCCCATTAACCACCTTGCACACATCTCCCTTCGAGAATCGGAAGAAATATTGAACACTGCTGCCGAATTGTTTGAAAACTTTTCGATTACTGGAAGGAGGCTGGAAATAATTTTACATTGTCTTTTTATGGCAGATGTGAAATGTATAAATCGCCTCATTAAGGTATCTTTGTTTTCTTTGTTTTACTTTTCTGAAATTACATAAGTATTTAGGCCGCAAAGCCTTTTAAGTTTTGTGCTCCTCTTGAAGGAGACGTTCTTGCACAGATTAATCTCGATGAGGTGTGTGTGTGTGTGTGTGTGTGTGTTCATTTGTCGTTTGCAGGTGTCACAAATTTCGTTCAATTCATTGAATCGTATTCACTTTAAATACATCTTGAATGTAAAATCACCTTCAATCTGCGTCTTATCTGATACTACAGCAGATGAACTCAACATGTTTTTAAAGGTTTCTTTTTAGTTTGCTCAAACTCTTGATTCAGCAATGGATGACCTCTGTCCGTGATATTCAAGACATCAGTATAACCGGATCTTTTCCTTTCGACCAAGACGAGGCTGTTTTCGGCGACCTTCCAGTTAGAACGCTTTGGAATGCATATTCCCAAAAATCCAACTATGTAATCCCACACCAACATTACCTCCATCTTGTTCGATTTTACGCCCAGAAGCGTAATGAGCAAACTTTGTTTTTCAAAATCAATAGCCACACGTTTAATGCAAAGATTGTTGACGACGTTGATTCAGAATTCAAGTATCTGGTGGAGACATACAACGTTGTTTAATTAAAGTTATTCTGATAGAACTGTCTTGGGTACTGTGTGAACCACAGATTTTACGATGGGCTGGTCTCTAGATAATAGTATCTTATTCTCTCTCTCTCTCTCTCTCTATCTATCTATCTCTATCTCTCTATCTCTCTATCTCTCTCCCTCACCTCCGCATTCTTTCGTGAACACCGTTTTTTCGCAGACATTTGTCCCTCGAACCCGTATGATACACATGGTTGCCAGGATGTTTCAAAACGAGGCACTTGATGGCCTATGGATAGAAAAAAGTCTGTTCGACTCCAAACATCGCACAAAAAGTCTGTTCGACTCCAAACATCGCACGAGAATGTATGTAAAACTACCGCTACTTTTCTGCCGGGAATCGCATGTAAGCAATTATAACCATTTTCCTATTATTCTGTTTTTCAGTCGCGGCTGTGCCCTTGACGCCATTTAGCAAAGCAAATCTATAAAACATGTGTGTGAGTGTGAAAAATAAAGGAATAATAAAGATACAGTAATTTTGGTTGATTTTCTATGGATATTCCAGTGTCAAAGGATTTTTCGCATTGGATCCTGCCACGATGACCCGTGATCCACCCGGCGCTCGAGATAGAGAACAATAAAAACCTATTGACAGTTCGTTACACAACAGTTTGTTACATTTAAGAGAAAGTTTCAAAAGTATTGTTTAATCTGTTATTTGCACTACAGTGGTTTTCTTCTTTCGTACCGCAAATACATTTCTATACGATGGAGTTACTAGGACCAGAACTATTCCGCCACTTGCACCGTATATAGCGATGGCAGCTATGATGAGCATTCCGATTTCTGAAACATTATTTGATTTAAAGTGATAAGTCACTACCTTCATGGCCAAATATTTGAAACCACATTGCTACCAGACATGCAATTGCGGGAATTAGCATAATGAAGAAAGGAACAGACATCTGGTATATGAGGTTGCAAAGCATTTTTCGCTGAAGAGCTGCTGTTTTCGCAGAACGGGACACCTTGGAAATGCTTCTAGTAGTCACAAAAGCGAGAAGTAGAACAACTGAAGAACAAAGTGAAACCAGGATGATCAAAGGAATGCCAACATAGTATCCGAGTTTTGATGGCGAATAAGCCATAATTTTAGGGATGGCCAAGATTTCGTTGGTAATGCATGAATTTTCCTAAATAAGGTGTGTGTGTGTGTGTGTGTGTGTGTGTGTGTGTGTGTGTGTGTGTGTGTGTGTGTGTGTATGTGTGTGTGTGTGTGTGTGTGTGTGTTTCACCAACCTTTTGCAATGCTTTGAGAACATTTGTTGGGTCCTCATATGCCATCATAAAGCAAATGGCTTGCATGAAGCAAAGAGAATACACAACTGCCCTAAAAACTACATGAGTTCGTGGGAAAGGCTCAATCATGGCTATTGTAAGGTATCGAAAGTCGAATAAATGAACCATTGCTCCAATAGATAGACCCATTAAACAAAAACCCAATATTACTCCTTGGTGAGGAGTTACAAAATTCCAGTTTCTGCACATCCCGAGTGGATGTGCAGAAACAAAGGCAGCAACATCCAATAATTAGCAATAGTACTTGTCTTTAGAAGAATGTTTAAAAAGTGTGTGAGAACTTACAACAAGATCTGCCAAAGCCGCTACAACCTGGTGAAACAACAAATACCAACGATAACAGTTCATTTCTGGAGTAGATCGAAAGATAATGCAATATATAACAAAAATATTAATTAATGCAGTGATTAACGATAAAATATCAAGAAGTATTATGAAAGATTTGGGCTGCAGATCAAATGGAGAACAGTTGACCATATCATTCAATTATGATGCACATTATACGTATAGCGAACCCTATAAATCGATTGGTTTCTTGGAAAACTGAACAGAAAAACATGAGCATGACTACGTCAGGATCAACAATCTTTAAAGCATTTGAATTTCGAAAACATAAACGTTGTTTATTTTGCCAGTCCAAAAGAAAATGCGTGACGTGGCGAATGTTTTGTCATTCGCTTCCGAAGAGGAAGAGAAGCTGATATGTGGGAAAACACTGAATCACAATTAAATACAAAAATGGGATACAAATGTTTATGTCGTACACAACTGAGTGTCAAAAGAAACAATAAAAGAAACGTGGATGTTTTGTATCCGTGAAAGTTGTCATGATAATGAGTAATAGACAAAAACAGTCATTTTCTAGTGAACCACGTGAGGCAACATCATTTTCTGCTGTGGCCCACTGCGAGCGAATATCTTGAAGTTCAGATCTTCCATATAGACTAGGTTGTACCTAGGCTTAAACGCCTTTCGTGTTAGGTCCCCACGCAAATGATTTCACGTTTTGCACTTTCGCGCACAATTTACGAAAAAAAAATACCGCGCGTCCACAACCGTGCCAGAGCGGTGCCTTCAAAATGTTGTTTTGCCTTTCATTGAAAAAGTTTTTGAAATTTTATTGAATATCCGCGTTGTCAGATGCACGGTTAACACACATTTTCACAGGTTTCGGCTTGGGCGGAACCGCTTTGGTTTATACTTCAAAGATTAGCACAAATGTAAGGAAATTTTGCGAAAAGGTTACGCGGAACCACACGGAACCACACTAATTTTCTGAAAGGCCACGCGGAACCACACTAATTTTCTGGTGAATTCCGGGACTGCCCCTGAAGATTGCATTTCCAATTATCATCACCCTGTATTTATCAAACGACAGAAACAAAAAGGAATATTTCACACTGGGAAATGGGGACATGCGTAAGTGAATCTATATCTCGTCAAAACCTTCTTCTGGGAAGTCGCCGCAACGGACGTCCGTCGGCCGCACGAATCCTCCGTGCAGGGGCTCGCAGGTAAAGTACCTAAAATAGCACTCTTTTGAAGTACTAAAGAAAGGTTTACCTCACTCCCTCCACACTGCCATCGTTCTTTCCCACGGGTTCGTCGTACTGCACACCGATCCAGACGCCTGTCTGAAACGGGTAGATTTTATAATAAAATCGGCGTATATAAATTTTGTTATTCAAGAACTGTGTATATACGTATATAATTACAAATTTCACCTTGAACTGTGTAGTTCCTTTGAAAACGACGCAGCCCCGTCTTCCGAAGTTCCCCTTCGTTGTCACCTCACAGCGGTCATCGAGCTTCAAGAAAAAATTGGTTCACAAATCTCCAAATCCATACATTGATAGAGTCAGCTGCTTTCAGGTAAAGTTCTTCAGGTGTCGGTCCGACGGGAGGCTGATTCTCGGCGATTAACGCCTTCTTCCACGTACGGACAGTGTCTGAAATCAATAGTTACGCAATAATCCATTCGAAACTACCCTGTCGCTGGCTGTAAGCAGCTTCGCTCATTTCGTACTTCTCCACCATGCTGTCGTCGTTGAGCGACACGTTCTGACCCGACAAATCTTCCACAAATTCACGCATACCTGCGAAGATCTGCATAAATTACACACGATATAAGATTTATTAACCAAGGAACTAAAAACCAACCAGTCCTCACTCCCAGCTCCTTGAGAGTGGAATCATCTCCGGCCAGGCTGGCAACCAGTTTCCCATCTGCTCCCAGAAGCTTCACGCCAATGGATTTGGCCTCGGCGCCTACGATCAACTCAAGTTTCTTCTGAAATTGAGTGAATGTAACAATCTGAAGTAAAATCACAACGAACCTTGAAATCTGAAAGCTTCAGAGAGGAGGGGAACCGCTTTTCGTAGGGGTACTCGCAGAGATTCGTCTCGATCTCTAGAGCGACGATATCCGCCATTCTTAAGTATGGGACTGGTGATAGAAGTTAGAGAGAGATTACACACGATATAAGATTTATTAACCATGGAACTAAAAACGAACCAGTCCTCACTTCCAGCTCCTTGAGAGTGGAATCATCTCTGGTGATAGAAGTTAGAGAGAGATAGAGAGTGAGAGAGAGAGAGAGAGAGACGGAGAGAGATAGAGATGAAAAGGCGGTAATTAGATCAAGGGACACAGCCATACACACCTGTTTTAGTTTTTTTTAAGATCACTCAACATTACTTTACACAAGAACCAAAGCAAAATGCGTGAACAGTATTTCAAAAAACCCAAAGATAGAACATTCAATGCGAAAATGAGTTTACTCATACACTAAACGCGTCAAGCTTAGGAAATTAAACAACTTGC
Organism: Oscheius myriophilus; assembly: GCA_964057215.1. NCBI lineage: Eukaryota > Metazoa > Nematoda > Chromadorea > Rhabditida > Rhabditidae > Oscheius > Oscheius myriophilus. The sequence goes on from OZ059905.1 coordinate 10,210,701, forward strand.
ATCTATTAAGTAATCTCTGTTAAACAACAGGCATGAATATCGTAAAACACGGAAGCCGTTTCGTCAAATAATATAGGTTCCCTCAAAGGATGCTAATATAAGTCAACCTTTTGGTTTTCCTCTAGTCCCTCTCATCTTGATCAGATTTCACTTTATTACCGCAATTACAAAAATAAAACAATTACAACATTTGCAAAATAAATAGGCGACTCGTCTGGCGAAAGTCTCTTTTTCAACGGCTAGCCGCTTCTTTACAAATAACCCGGGTTGTTGTGGAAAGCTAGTAAACGAGAAAGAAGGAATGACGTCACGGGGTGGAGGTTTTGTAGGTATAAAACAAACTAAAGCGGGTGGAAGATCACAAACTGAGGGATTTTTGAGGTAGAAATGACCGGTATCTATTTCGAGGGCATGTTCTTGTTAATCGCCGCACACACATTCTTCCACTTTTGTTTTTGGTCGGCGGCATTGGCGGTCGGGAAGCGGAAATCGACGATCTCCCTCATCCACACGCGACGATCCGGGTCCTGGTCCTGCAACGAAAATGTTCATTAACGCTCTTAAAATGTTCCATCATTGTCACGTAGAACCCCACGTAGGTTGTCATTCTCCCCGTTCACCCCCTATCATCCGGTCATGTCCGAAGACAGCCTCAATTCGGACCTCTCCTCCCTCATCAAACAGGTACCGTAACCCAGAGTATTAAACCCAAATTGCCGTGTCCAGGGTGAGATGTGGACTATCGAGCCCGCATCGAGTCGTGACAGTCTGGCCTCGTTCCTACCGACCAAAGAAGCAGTTCAGGAGGATCCCAGACTAGTGTCTCTGGCCAACACCATCACCCTCTTGGTCACCGACGAGATAATGCGCCGACTCGGGTTCCCCCGAAAGACTGAGGAAAAGAAGGCAAATGACTTGGTCTTACAATAAAATTCAGTTTACTTTTTCATTATTATTTTGAAATTATAAGACCGCCTCAACCCTTTATAAGACCGCCTCAACCCCCGGAGTCAGCATGAACTTGGGGCTACCGGGGGCGGATACGCGGTAGAAGGGCTACGAGCCGTGCCCACTGACCGTCAAGATACGGTACAGCCGGCAATCTGCCAAAATCCACTCTTTTTTCGCTTAAAAACCAGCGCTACGGCGTTATTCCGGCAGATTGAGGTAGCGTTCTATCCCAGGAGGATTTTTCGACGCGCCGAGAGACTTACAATTGCTCTGGGACACGATTCTCACCAATTCTATTCATTTCCCTCGGTTTCCTATGCCAATTGCGATTTCCCGCAGGCACACCCTAGAGCGAGGTGCCGCGGGTCCCGCACGGAATTACGGCGCAGCGGCTGCACCGCTTGCAGCGCAGCCGTGGACGCTCTCGCTTCGTATTTTCGCTATTCTTTTCGTCTTTTGACCGTCCGCGGCAGTTCTTCTTTGCCTCTGAGCTGTTCTGAAGTTGAAATCGTGTCAGAAGAGGATTCTTCGAGGAGAAATTGCGTCAACGAGAGTTCCTGCAACAGGTAATCGCAGTACGGTGTCTGACCGCCCGTACGGCCCCAGCAGAAGGCACGCCATATCTTCAAACGTCGACTACGAGTCGGGTCGCGAGACCAGCGACGACACCACTGGAGGAATCCAGACGAGAAACAGGACGAACTCCATTGCGTCGGTAGCCAGCGACAAGAACGCCGGAGCTACCGACCACCAAACGCCCAAGATGGCAGTGGCTCCGCCAGGCGACGACGAGACCGTCCGAGCCGTGAAGCCGAAGATGAAGGTAACCTCTCGCCACGAAGCGACGTTATATGATTCTGTTGTAGAGCGTGAAGCCGTCTACAACACCCATGAGCTCCAGAAGTGTCTCACCCAGCTCAGCACAGCTGTAAGTGTTTGGAACCTGATCGTAGCTGATTTTCCGAATTGCAGATCGTCGAAGGCCGCTCTCCAGTCCACGGAACACAGGTTGGAGAAAGTGGCGTTGACCGTCCGCTCCAGCTTTGTGGCCGTCCAGACCGCGCTCGACGCAGTGGAGAGTACCTACCCATTGGCAGGTTTGAAGTCCAAGGACCAGTCCTACGTAACTTCGTTGATTCAGAAGGCGAAGAACTCGGCCCGTCGGATGGAGGAGTTCAGTGGCGACGTCATGAACGCCAGGAAGCAGCTCGACGAGCTGCGACTGACACTGGAACGCCCCCAGCCGAAGACGGCCACTCCTGAAGGTACGACCTTTGTACAGGAGGATGATTTCCAGCCTATTTTAGTCTTTCCACAAGACGGAGCCAACGGAAGCAGCACGCAGCAGCGAAGCAGAGAAGGTCCCAAGAGCAGCTGTCAACCGATGAGCCACGAGCAGTGCCCCGAGCAGGAAGAGACGCTGATCGTCCCGGACACGGTGTGTGGAACCAAGCCTTGGAGTAGGTCTGCCGCACATGCGCGGGGTAAAAGAGAATTTCCAGAGGGCAATTTCCCTAACCACCGCGTGCAGCCTAATCCCGGTTTCAGAAGTACTACTAGCGATGTACCCCCGTTCGGTATGACTCACTCCGTGCCTTTTGCTCATAAGCACGCTCCGATGGATTTCGGGAGCGCACCGCCGCAGCACCAGCCATTCAGTGGCATCCCTGCCCCGCGATGCCCCGAAATCCCGCAAAAAGCGGGAGATTTCAAACTCTTCGATTTCTACGGCCCTTCTGAGGCCCAAAAATTGCCCAACAAAGGGTACTCCGGCGACGTATCTGCTCATGACCTTCAGGTCTCGCAGCAGAGAATTCTGAGGGGTATGGCGGCTAGAACTGATGCCATACCGCCCCCTAACGTCGCCCCCGATTTGTTGCTTCCCCGCATGACGGGCAATTATAGCGACTACAACTCCAGAGGAACCCCCCGGGCTGTCGCCTACCGCTTCGCCAAGATCGAAATGGAGAAGTTCGACGGCAACCTGCGGGGGGCCCGGGTGGTGGTTCGGATTCATGGAGTACGTTCACCTCAACGAGCAAGTGTCCCTAGTAGACAAATTCCTCCTTCTGAAGAGCTCGCTGGTCAAGGAGGCCCGGAAAATGGTGTCAATGTTCCTGCTCAAGCCTGAAGGTTACATGAACGTACTCAACATGCTGAACAAGCACTTTAGTAGCAAGTGTGCTACAAGCTCGACAGAGCGCGACGACTTCCTCGCCTTCAACTTCCACGGTCCCCAAAAGGACCACGCCTTCCAAATCAGCCAGCTCATGGCCATTCTACAGAACCTGTACTACAGAGATCCTTCCTTCGTCGATTCCGAATTCTGCAGCACCATAATTCGCAACAAATTGCCTCAGGCAATCATGACGGAGCTGCTTTGGAAAGAGGGAGACGCCCACTTCCTCTACAACGGTCCTGCTCTCTTGGAAAAAGCCCTCGAGGCGGTCTACGACCTTGAGAGGAGAGACTGTAGGATGCAAGATCCCACCCTGCTGAGGTCCCTCAACTACACCAAGAATGAGAGTCACGTCCACGCTGTGACTGTCGTTGACCGTCTGCACGGAGCCTACGAGGAGTCCGACTACGAGGATGAGCCAGACGAAGAAAGTGACCCTGACGCTGACTGCTTCTACAACAATCCGGTTGACGAGGAGGACTCAGAATGGGTTGGAGGACACGTGAATTACGGGAACTTCGGCCGTAGCCCTCGAGGCAGCTTCAGAAGCCGCGGAGGCTTTCGGCCCGCCAACAGAGAAGGCATGACCCGTGGAGCTCAGAGGAGCGCCTACCGTTCTCCTTTCAGGACCAACGAGTCGTCGCAGAACAGAACGTACGGCAGCAACAGCAAATTCCAGCGCAACCGACAGAACGCCAAGAGTCCCATCCGCAGGCAGGAGTGTGTCTTCTGTAAGGGAGAACACAGAGGTCCTGACTGCGACGCCAAGATGTCCCGTGCTGAGCGCATCCGAGCGCTAGAAACCGCCAGCAGGTGTATCACCTGTTTCTACAGGATCCGCGAAGGATTCCCCCACAATTGCGACAATCGCGACTTTGTGTGCAAGCACTGCTATAAGAAGGGACACCACGTCAAAGTCTGTCCGGATTTTCGGCACGACGCGAGGCCTACAGGCCGGTCCTAACCAACGCCGTCCAGATAGACCGAGAGACTCTCCAATTCGAGTACTCTCCGACCGCTTCCGATCAGATGCACGACTCTCGCGCCCCCCTGGGGGGAAACATCGCCGCTGGTCTACAAAACTCGCCACCCCCGCTTGGTTTAGAGTCGACACGATTCGATTTTTCTCAGCCGGCCGGTGGAAATGTCTCCGCTGCCAGTACTTCCGTCTCAAGGGAGGTTCGTGTTAATACGATCTCCTTTGGCTGTAAACAGCATCTGATCACACGCGGACACGTGATTCACAGGTCTACAGGCTGTAGAATCCCCGTGAATGTGTTCTACGATAATGGCTCAGACGTGAACATAGCCCACGTCAGTTTGACTCAACGGACCGGAACCCCCGTCAGGAATTTGGGAACAGCGATTGTCTCCTCCATCTCTTCCAAGAGAGAAGTAGTGCCCTAAATGGAGGCAGAATTCGACATGGTTCTCTCCCACTCTTCCCCGGGAGGACCGACCAGTTTGACCATCCGCACCAGCCTCATGGAGAGGCTCCCCGAAGTCAGTACGACTGATCTCCGCCCGGATGACCGAAGGCGAAAGGCATTTCCGTCGACGAATTTCCTATGAAAACGCCCATAACTATCCTCATCGGCTGTCCCCACTACTTTGAGCTGGTTAAGTCTTGGACAAAATTGCCCTCAGGCATGTTCGTAGTGTGGACAGCGACTGGATATGGCATTTCTGGAGCAGTTCCTGATCCCGAAGAAGAAGCGACTGCTATCGAGAACGTCGACCACCCAGACAAAGGAGACACGTCGTACATCCGGGAAGAAGACACGCAGCTGGAGGTGCTGAGTATACAGTCCAACTTGATGACTGAGATCATCGAGAAAGCTGATAAGGACGACGAATTCACTCCATCCACTGCCGACCTAAAAGATTTCTTTGACCTCGAGGCAGTAGGTATCCGAGACGAGATCGGAATCCCCAAGAAGATGAAATCAACCGAGGTGTCTACGAATTCGTGTTAGAATCCGCCGCTATCATCGACGACCGAGTCCATCTCCGCTTCCCGTTCCGGAAAGGAACCGACTTCGCCGGCTTTCACAACAACCGGCCAATGGCTGAGAAGCGACTCATCTCCGTGTGCTCACAGTACCTTGGAAAAGGTAAATCGGAACTCTGGGAGCAGTACAACGAGGTTTTCGTTGATCACCTGAAAAGAGGGGTGATCGAACCTTGCGAAGACACTCTCAGTGACCGTACCTACTACATCCCGCACATGGCCGTCCTCAAGGAGAGCTCCAACACGACTAAACTCCGCATTGTTCTGGATGCTAGTGCTCATGCGAAGCACTGCAGGTCTCTCAATGACATCATTGAGCCAGGACCTGCACTTCTCCCTGAAATACTGTCCGTTCTGCTTTGAGCACGCCGGAGGCGTTTCTTGGTGGTCTCCGATGTAGAGAAGGCATTTCACCAAGTCGGCCTGTTTAAGGACGAACGAGATTTCACCCGAATCCTGTAGCTCAAAAACCACAGAAAAGGGTTTTCTAAGGAGAACATCCAGAGCTACCGTTATACGCGAGTCCCCTTTGGAGTCAACTCTTCCCCCGCACTTCTGGCCATCGCTATAAGATTCTTTCTACGAAAGATGAATCTGCCAGCGGAGGAAGAACTGCGTATTAACGTGTACGTCGACAACATCCTACTCGGCTACGACACCATCGAAGAGGCAAAAGCCTGCTACACGACTTTGAAGGGCATCTTCAACCAGATGAAGATGAATCTTCGAGAATTTTGCACCAACTCCCTGGAGGTTTTCAACGCTTTTCCTGAGGCTGACCGCGGAAAACCCATAGACCACGAAGTCTCACTTTTGGGAGTCGCTTGGCATCCACTCAGCGACACACTCCGGAAGACAGTCGCTATCCCGATCCCTGCCAAGTGGACGAAGCGTTCCGTTGCCAGCGCCGTCGCCAAGACGTTCGATCCCTTTGGTTTTCTCGTCCCCGTGCTCGTCAACCTGAAGCTCAGAGCACAAGATGCTTGGGAGGTTCCAGACTTGAAATGGGGCGACGAAGTTCCTCAAGAAGTGGGCGAGCGCTTTGAGAAGGCGATAACGGAGGTCAACGGAGCCAGCTACAGTATCCCGCGGTGCTGCACAGCCTCAGAGGTCCTTCAGAGGACCCTTCTTTTTTTCACAGACGCTTCTGCTGTGGCAATGTGTGTTGCCATCTACGTCAGAGACGTCCTTGCTCCGTGACCGTCAACCTCTTGATGGCGAAGTCGCGGCTCAAGAACCGCAGCGACTCCGCAACCATCCCGCGTTTGGAGTTGACGGCCATTCAGTTGGGAGTGAAAATGGTCCGCTACGTCCTCGCTTCGGTACCCGACCTGAAGCCAATGAGAGTCGATGCTTTCAGCGACTCGAAAGGGGCTCTCGGCTGGATATCGAACGACAAGCAGCTGAAAACCTACGTCGCCAACCGAAAAGCGACTATTCTAGCGGATTCCCATGTTTTCGAGACGCTTGGATCCCCTCTCACGTGGAGATACGTGAACACACACGACAATCCTGCCGACGCTGGGACACGAGGTCTCACGGCCGAAGAATTCATGCAGCATCCCACGTGGTGGTCTGGCCCGACTTGGGTCTACGAGCCTGAAACGTCGTGGCCGGAAGAGGAGATCTCGCTGAAATCCATCGAGGACAAAAATGCCTTTGCCGACGAGCTAGTTTGCGCATTTAAAGTGATGTCTCCTGCCCCCCACTACAGTGCCGGGAAAAGGCCAGCGGTAGTGGCAATGGCAGACGGCACTATCGACTACATTGTACCCTGGGATTACACCAACGAGTGGCAGAAGCTGCTCAGGGTTGTGAGGTGCCGTCTGACTTTTCTGGCACGAGTTTCTGGCAGTAAGGAGTGGCTTGGAATAGATAGACACACAAGAAAACTCCTGAACATGCTCAGAAGCGGCGCATTCGTACCGGAAAAGCTCTTCTCTGATTTTCTTCTTCGCAGAGCGCAGCGACAAGCGTTTCCTAAAAGGAAAACTCAGCTGAGACTAGGCGAAGTCGAAGGATTCAACCGAGATGGAATCATGACCGTACGCACACGACTGACAGATGATCTACACAAAGGTTTCCGCGAACTCATCGTGCTCCCCATCGAGCACAAGTTCGCTCGCTTCATCGTCCAAGAGACGCACCGAAGCAACAACCACGCTCAGGAACAAACCATCATGGCGATACTGCAAAAACAGTATGCCCACACACCGAAGCTGAAGGAGTTAGTCAAGAAGATCATCCACGACTGTTTCCAGCGCAGGAAGGAGAGAGCTAAGCCGTTTGTCCAAGCGAAATTCGCTGATTTCCCAGTGGAGCGTTTCACTCAAACACGCCCTTGCCACACAGTAGGCATCGACTACTGTGGTCCTTTCCGGTGCAAGACACAGGGAGAGGTGGGGAAAGTCTACGTCCTGCTCATCACCTGCATCACGACCCGCGCAGTTCATCTAGAAGCCGTCCTGGAGAGATTCAGCCAGTTCTTCGTCGTCGCTTTCGGAAAGTTCTGCGCCTTGTACGGCAAACCGTGCGTCGTCATTTCTGACAACTAACACACGTTCCATGCTGTGTACAACAGTACGAAAGCCCTAGTCAACGACCTTGCCGCCAAAGGTCTGACAGACCTCGCCCGTTCGGTGAATCTGGACTGGAAGTACACTACACCGTACTCTCCTTGGGAGGGAGGGTTCTACGAAAGACTTATGGCTTCTGTAAAACACGCTATCTTCTGTACTGTCGACAAATCCGTCATCGATCTGAAAAGCTTCGAGCTGTTAGCTTATGACATTGCGAGAGTGATGAATTCTCGCCCCCTCTGCAGGACGCTGCTTCATTCAGACCCCGTTCAGACCCCTTCGGACTTAATCCATCCGCTTTCAGGCGCAGGATCCGTTCGTCTGGCGATGATGGAGGAAGGAAGTGAAGCCGTTGGCCGTCCGATCGACTCCGCAGACCCCCCGTTCGTCCACGAGACGAAGTTCAGCAGCAAGGAGGCCGAGGCACTCGTCCACTACCAGAGTGAGTGTCTCCGCCTGTCCGAATTGTTCTGGAAAGTGTGGAAAGAACGCTATGTTTCAGACCTCGCACAAGACGTCCATGCACGGCACAGCGCACCCACGAGGAAGCGCAACGCCGTGAACCGCGAGCCCCAAGAGGGAGAAGTGGTCCTGGTCTTCCCAGCGCAAGCAGAGGAGAAGAGGAACAGCAGGATGCACTGGCCTCTCGGTAGGATCATTAAACTTGCGCCGTCCGAAGGAGATAATTTGCTTAGAAGAGTCCTGGTTAAGGTTTACAAGTCTCGTAAGAACCAGACTCTGTCCGGTAGCACCAAAGATGTCCTTTTGCCTATTACCCGGGTGGTCCCCTTCGAAATCAGAGTTCACGATGACATGCTGCTTTCAGGAGATGACCGTCCGTCTACGGAGATGCCTCCCCCTCTTCTAAGGCAACGAAGGTTCCGGCAGAAGTGGTCCAGACGGCTCGTCCAGAGACGCCTGGACAAAGATCTGTCAAGGAGCCCAGAAGTAAGGAGAGCAGTCGCAGAGAAGCGACTGCTAAGGAGTCTCTTCTGAAACCAGACCAGGTTGGTATTCCGAACCTTAAACGGTAGCCTAGGGTTTGTTTCGTTTCGTTCCCACTTTGGTCCCACTTAATCGGCTACCGTAGCCAAACATATTCAAAAATATTTTCGGTACTAGCGGGTTTAGCTCATAAGCTATGGTTATAATCTCAACCCCGTATCACTTGCCGCAGGCATTTTTTAACAAGTTGAAAAATTTGTTCCCCGCGACAAGCGAGGATATTGGCTTACCCGATCATAAACTACGAGTTTTTTTAGTGATCGAGGAGGACTCGCCCCCTCGCCACGTGCCCAAGAGGTATCTACACGCGCAGTTTGCCCAACGAGGTCTCTACACGTCAACTAAAGCCACGAGCTTCGCAGCTGACCGTCTGACCTTCTACGAACGTTGGGTTTGGTTTTTTACCGTATTCCCTTTCCAGCCCATTTTTGAGTACTACTCTGTTTCTCAGGGTTACGGTATCCTCCAGAAGGATTCTACAAAGAACGATCCCGACAAGCACGGAAGGAGCCCCGCCGAGGTCAAGCAGACTTCTGCTTCGGAACAGGTTGGAACATTCCGAAGTGTCTGTTAATCCTGTTTCCTAGGCAGCTCCTGGCCGTCCGCTCAACACCAACAACGGACAAAGTCCCGATCACGACATCAGCTACGAGCTGCAACATCTGGTAACTACGGCCGTCTCTTCTGCTACACAGGTGTGATCTACTGCACCCTTCTTACCCAAGTTGAGTACGTTTAGACCACCACCGGTTCGGATGAGATTCCTGTCACCGAGTCCGTGCAGAAGCCCGCCATGGAAGCTCCCGGAGATACCCAGGAGCAGCACACCTTAGACGACGAGTCTGTCGTTCAGCACAACGACCAGGTACTTCGTTGAACATCGGAGGAGCATTGATTTTCCCTATTCAGGAGGTCAACATCGTCCACGAGACGCGCATCCCTCCGGTGGAGATTGAAACTGAAAGAGTTCCGGCTCAGGAGAAACATACCATTCCGTTGGAGCAGCTGGCCGTCCGCATCGCCAGCTGTTAGAACTGTTTCGAGCGATGTGACTTCGCTGACCACGAGCAGCTCACGGGATACCGCGCCAAGGACCCTCCGATTTGGACCGGAGAGGAACTATTGTGCGGTGAGTAACCAAAGGACACGAGCCCGTCTTTTGACCGAAAACTGAATTTTTTGGTTTGGTTACTAAGCCCCCCAACTTTAGCCTTTCATGGTTTTGTCTGTCCAAGCGCTACAGCGCACTCTATTTTATCTCCGGAAAAAATGCTCTAGAAGAGCAGGTCTTGGCGGAAGGCTACACTTCTGCCACCCATTTGTCACTACCTTTTGACTCATTGACACGGTAGTGGGATTTTTGAGTTTCCTTTAGTATTCCCCACTACTCCTAGCTTTAGGTAAAAAATATCGGTCAAAAGATGTGGTGTTAGGTTTCCTAGGGTGGCTACGGAAATTTGGTAACCCCGACCTTTCAGCAGGAGTTTGCCCTTCCACAGAACTCGCGTCACTTCACCTTCCTCCTGGATTTCCGAAACCAGGACCGCGAATCGCACCAGCTGGGCAAGGATGAGGCCCACTTCTTCTACGTGGTCCTCAACGACTGGCACCCGTCCCGATCGAGAAGCTCCGTTTCGTCATGGACTTTCTTCGGAAGCCAAGACCCGAGGCAACGACTTCTGCTTGGTCGCAGCTTCTCCTTCCGTCTCTACGTCAACCAGAGGGATTTCCGCTTTCTTCCCGAGACGTGCCGACGCTCCCTTCGCTCCAGCCGTGCTCCATTCTCCAGTTGGTAAGGTCGGATACCTGTCAATAGTGCTCAAAAGGGAGCCACCCAATTTTACCGTCAAGACGGCCACGACTTTCGCTTTAAGTGGCCCAAATCACATCACCAACCTTTCGCAAGGGGAAAATGGGAAAATGTTCTTAGGTGACTTAGCGGGTTCTATCCTACCATGTGTCTTGAGTCACTAGTGCTTCTGTAGTCAGACGAATTGTTTGACTGTGACTTCGGGTTTTTAAGACCACTGAAGTGGCCTTCCTCTTTTGGGGGGGAGTGTCGCCGTTATTGGCCCCAATCGGCCACGGGATGCTCCCACAGTCTGCAATTGCCCGAGATTACGGTACCCCAGTGCTGGCGCAGTGCCAGGGCGCGGCAATCGATAGGCCACGCCCACAGTTGACCTAGCAGCCGCCGCCGCTTTTGCCAGTCGACCCCGCCGCACGAACGGCGATCGGTCGCTCCCCAACCACGCTCCGCGCCAGCGAGCGTTGGTTCGGGCAACTTGGCATACGCTACGAGCGTCGGTTAAATTACGCCCATGAGCGTCCTTCTACACACGCCCATGAGCGTCCTCCGTCTACCATTTGCGCTAGAGCGTACTACCACATCGGCACGCCAAAGACCTAGAAGGTCCATGGGCACCGGCTGTCAGCACTCCCGTCAGATCCACCATTAGGGTCGTCTTCCCACTAGGAACTTCTCCCTGCGAGACTGCGCCAAGAGCGCCCACACCCCTTAGGTGCGTAGTCCTTACATTCAACCTATGAGTTGCGCTCCCTCGAGTATTGGACTAATGAGTCTCTTTCCAGGTCACGCCGTCGCCTGCATGATTCGGCTTGGCGGACTCGCCTCTGCCGTCCGCGCACTCGTCGTCACCCCGCCGACCGTCCGCCGACGCAGCCGCGTTCTCTCGACCGGCTGATTTATTGTGTATGGCCGTCGGCCACTTCATTGTTGCTGTAAGTGCGATAAACATATATCCCACAATCTACTGTCTTATCGAGTGTATCCAACCAGAGCCTCAGATCACCGCTCACTCTCTGTCTGCTGAGGGAACTAACGACTGCACATCTTCTAGCTGCAGCCTCAACCGCGTGGCGTCCTCTGAAATGGGGGTAGGGCGAGCACAGACGTCTAGAGAGTCCCTGAACAGGAAACTTCTACAGTACACAAGGGGTAGCGGCGAAAGAGTCTTAAAACGATGGCACTTTTCCTAATAAGTTGTCCTGTTTTTAGTAGAGTATTAAAACGATGGCACTTTTCCTAATAAATTGTCCTGTTTTTAGTAGAGTCTTAAAACGATGGCACTTTTCTGAATAACTTGTCCTGTTTTTAGTAGAGTCTTAAAACGATGGCACTTTTCTGAATAACTTGTCCTGTTTTTAGTAGAGTCTTAAAACGATGGCACTTTTCCTAATAAGTTGTCCTGTTTTTAGTAGAGTCTTAAAACGATGGCACTTTTCCTAATAAGTTGTCCTGTTTTTAGTAGAGTCTTAAAACGATGGCACTTTTCTGAATAACTGGTCCTGTTTTCAGTAGAGTCTTAAAACGATGGCACTTTTCCTAATAACTTGTCCTGTTTTTAGTAGAGTCTTAAAACGATGGCACTTTTCTGAATAACTGGTCCTGTTTTCAGTAGAGTCTTAAAACGATGGCACTTTTCCTAATAACTTGTCCTGTTTTTAGTAGAGTCTTAAAACAATGGCACTTTTCTGAATAACTGGTCCTGTTTTCAGTAGAGTCTTAAAACGATGGCACTTTTCCTAATAAGTTGTCCTGTTTTTAGTAGAGTCTTAAAACGATGGCACTTTTCTGAATAACTTGTCCTGTTTTTAGTAGAGTCTTAAAACGATGGCACTTTTCTGAATAACTGGTCCTGTTTTCAGTAGAGTCTTAAAACGATGGCACTTTTCCTAATAACTTGTCCTGTTTTTAGTAGAGTCTTAAAACGATGGCACTTTTCTGAATAACTGGTCCTGTTTTCAGTAGAGTCTTAAAACGATGGCACTTTTCCTAATAAGTTGTCCTGTTTTTAGTAGAGTCTTAAAACGATGGCACTTTTCTGAATAACTTGTCCTGTTTTTAGTAGAGTCTTAAAACGATGGCACTTTTCCTAATAAGTTGTCCTGTTTTTAGTAGAGTCTTAAAACGATGGCACTTTTCTGAATAACTGGTCCTGTTTTCAGTAGAGTCTTAAAACGATGGCACTTTTCCTAATAAGTTGTCCTGTTTTTAGTAGAGTCTTAAAACGATGGCACTTTTCTGAATAACTGGTCCTGTTTTCAGTAGAGTCTTAAAACGATGGCACTTTTCCTAATAAGTTGTCCTGTTTTTAGTAGAGTCTTAAAACGATGGCACTTTTCTGAATAACTTGTCCTGTTTTTAGTAGAGTCTTAAAACGATGGCACTTTTCCTAATAAGTTGTCCTGTTTTTAGTACAGTCTTAAAACGATGGCACTTTTCTGAATAACTTGTCCTGTTTTTAGTAGAGTCTTAAAACGATGGCACTTTTCCTAATAAGTTGTCCTGTTTTTAGTACAGTCTTAAAACGATGGCACTTTTCCTAATAAGTTGTCCTGTTTTTAGTAGAGTCATAAAACGGTGGCACTTTTCTGGTGCACATGTTTGGGAAAGATGTTAAGAAATGGGTGTGGGTGCGAATTTGTGGGAAAAGTTTTAAGAAAGATAGTGGGTGTTAAGAAATGGGTGTGGGTGCACATCTTTGGGAAAGTTGTTAAGAAATGGGTGTGTGTGCGCATGTTTGGGAAAGGTGTCAAGAAATGGGTGTGGGTGCGAATTTGTGAGAAAAGTTTTAAGAAAGGTAATTGGTGTTAAAAAATGGGTGTGGGTGCACATGTTTGGGAAAGATGTTAAGAAATGGGTGTGGGTGCGAATTTGTGGGAAAAGTTTTAAGAAAGGTAGTGAGTGTTAAGAAATGGGTGTGTGTGCGCATGTTTGGGAAAGATGTTAAAAAATGGGTGTGGATGCGCAACTTTGGGAAAAGTGTGAAAAAAGTGTGCGGATGCGCATGTGTGAGAAAAGTGTTAAGAAATGGGAGTGGGTGCGCATCTTTGGGAAAGGTGTTAAGAAAGGGAGTGGGTGTTAAGAAATGGGTGCGGGTGCGCATCTTTGAGAAAAGAGTTAAGAAATGAGAGTGGGTGCGCATCTTTGGGAAAGGTGTTAAGAAAGGGAGTGGGTGCTCATCTTTGGGAAAGGTTTTAAGAAATGGGTGTGGGTGCGCATCTTTGAGAAAAGTGTTAAGAAATGGGAGTGGGTGCGAATCTGTGGGAAAAGTGCTAAGAAATGAGAGTGGGTGCGCATGTGTGAAAAAAGTGTTAAGGAATGGGAGTGGGTGCGCATCTTTGGAAAAGGTTTTAAGACAGGAAATGGATGTTAAGAAATGAAGAAAAGTTTTCAGAAAGGTAGTTGGTGTTAAAAAATGGGTGTGGGTGCACATGTTTGGGAAAGATGTTAAGAAATGGGTGTGGGTGCGAATTTGTGGGAAAAGTTTTAAGAAAGATAGTGGGTGTTAAGAAATGGGTGTGAGTGCAAATTTTTGGGAAAGTTGTTAAGAAATGGGTGTGTGTGCGTATGTTTGGGAAAGGTGTCAAGAAATGGGTGTGGGTGCGAATTTGTGAGAAAAGTTTTAAGAAAGGTAGTGAGTGTTAAGAAATGGGTGTGGGTGCACATCTTTGGGAAAGTTGTTAAGAAATGGGTGTGTGTGCGCATGTTTGGGAAAGATGTTAAGAAATGGGTGTGGATGGGCAATTTTGGGAAAAGTGTGAAAAAAGTGTGCGGATGCGCATGTGTGAGAAAAGTGTTAAGAAATGGGAGTGAGTGCGCATCTTTGGGAAAGGTTTTAGGACAGGGAGTGGGTGCGCATCTTTGAGAAAAAAGTTAAGAAATGAGAGTGGGTGTTAAAAAATGGGTATGGGTGCGCATCTTTGAGAAAAGAGTTAAGAAATGAGAGTGGGTGCGCATCTTTGGGAAAGGTATTAAGAAAAGGAGTAGATGTTAAGAAATGAAGAAAAGTTTTCAGAAAGGTAGTTGGTGTTAAAAAATGGGTGTGGGTGCACATGTTTGGGAAAGATGTTAAGAAATGGGTGTGGGTGCGAATTTGTGGGAAAAGTTTTAAGAAAGATAGTGGGTGTTAAGAAATAGGTGTGAGTGCACATTTTTGGGAAAATTGTTAAGAAATGGGTGTGTGTGCGCATGTTTGGGAAAGGTGTCAAGAAATGGGTGTGGGTGCGAATTTGTGAGAAAAGTTTTAAGAAAGGTAGTGAGTGTTAAGAAATGGGTGTGGGTGCACATCTTTGGGAAAGTTGTTAAGAAATGGGTGTGTGTGCGCATGTTTGGGAAAGATGTTAAGAAATGGGTGTGGATGGGCAATTTTGGGAAAAGTGTGAAAAAAGTGTGCGGATGCGCATGTGTGAGAAAAGTGTTAAGAAATGGGAGTGAGGGCGCATCTTTGGGAAAGGTTTTAGGACAGGGAGTGGGTGCGCATCTTTGAGAAAAAAGTTAAGAAATGAGAGTGGGTGTTAAGAAATGGGTGTGGGTGCGCATCTTTGAGAAAAGAGTTAAGAAATGAGAGTGGGTGCGCATCTTTGGGAAAGGTATTAAGAAAGGGAGTGGGTGCTCATCTTTGGGAAAGGTTTTAAGAAATGGGTGTGGGTGCGCATCTTTGAGAAAAGTGTTAAGAAATGGGAGTGGGTGCGAATCTGTGGGAAAAGTGCTAAGAAATGAGAGTGGGTGCGCATGTGTGAGAAAAGTGTTAAGGAATGGGAGTGGGTGCGCATCTTTGGGAAAGGTGTTAAGAAAGGGAGTGGGTGTTAAGAAATGGGTGCGGGTGCGCATCTTTGAGAAAAGAGTTAAGAAATGAGAGTGGGTACGCATCTTTGGGAAAGGTGTTAAGAAAGGGAGTGGGTGCTCATCTTTGGGAATGGTTTTAAGAAATGGGTGTGGGTGCACATCTTTGGGAAAGTTGTTAAGAAATGGGTGTGTGTGCGCATGTTTGGGAAAGGTGTCAAGAAATGGGTGTGGGTGCGAATTTGTGAGAAAAGTTTTAAGAAAGGTAATTGGTGTTAAAATATGGGTGTGGGTGCACATGTTTGGGAAAGATGTTAAGAAATGGGTGTGGGTGCGAATTTGTGGGAAAAGTTTTAAGAAAGGTAGTGAGTGTTAAGAAATGGGTGTGTGTGCGCATGTTTGGGAAAGATGTTAAAAAATGGGTGTGGATGCGCAACTTTGGGAAAAGTGTGAAAAAAGTGTGCGGATGCGCATGTGTGAGAAAAGTGTTAAGAAATGGGAGTGGGTGCGCATCTTTGGGAAAGGTGTTAAGAAAGGGAGTGGGTGTTAAGAAATGGGTGCGGGTGCGCATCTTTGAGAAAAGAGTTAAGAAATGAGAGTGGGTGCGCATCTTTGGGAAAGGTGTTAAGAAAGGGAGTGGGTGCTCATCTTTGGGAAAGGTTTTAAGAAATGGGTGTGGGTGCGCATCTTTGAGAAAAGTGTTAAGAAATGGGAGTGGGTGCGAATCTGTGGGAAAAGTGCTAAGAAATGAGAGTGGGTGCGCATGTGTGAAAAAAGTGTTAAGGAATGGGAGTGGGTGCGCATCTTTGGAAAAGGTTTTAAGACAGGAAATGGATGTTAAGAAATGAAGAAAAGTTTTCAGAAAGGTAGTTGGTGTTAAAAAATGGGTGTGGGTGCACATGTTTGGGAAAGATGTTAAGAAATGGGTGTGGGTGCGAATTTGTGGGAAAAGTTTTAAGAAAGATAGTGGGTGTTAAGAAATGGGTGTGAGTGCAAATTTTTGGGAAAGTTGTTAAGAAATGGGTGTGTGTGCGTATGTTTGGGAAAGGTGTCAAGAAATGGGTGTGGGTGCGAATTTGTGAGAAAAGTTTTAAGAAAGGTAGTGAGTGTTAAGAAATGGGTGTGGGTGCACATCTTTGGGAAAGTTGTTAAGAAATGGGTGTGTGTGCGCATGTTTGGGAAAGATGTTAAGAAATGGGTGTGGATGGGCAATTTTGGGAAAAGTGTGAAAAAAGTGTGCGGATGCGCATGTGTGAGAAAAGTGTTAAGAAATGGGAGTGAGTGCGCATCTTTGGGAAAGGTTTTAGGACAGGGAGTGGGTGCGCATCTTTGAGAAAAAAGTTAAGAAATGAGAGTGGGTGTTAAAAAATGGGTATGGGTGCGCATCTTTGAGAAAAGAGTTAAGAAATGAGAGTGGGTGCGCATCTTTGGGAAAGGTATTAAGAAAAGGAGTAGATGTTAAGAAATGAAGAAAAGTTTTCAGAAAGGTAGTTGGTGTTAAAAAATGGGTGTGGGTGCACATGTTTGGGAAAGATGTTAAGAAATGGGTGTGGGTGCGAATTTGTGGGAAAAGTTTTAAGAAAGATAGTGGGTGTTAAGAAATAGGTGTGAGTGCACATTTTTGGGAAAATTGTTAAGAAATGGGTGTGTGTGCGCATGTTTGGGAAAGGTGTCAAGAAATGGGTGTGGGTGCGAATTTGTGAGAAAAGTTTTAAGAAAGGTAGTGAGTGTTAAGAAATGGGTGTGGGTGCACATCTTTGGGAAAGTTGTTAAGAAATGGGTGTGTGTGCGCATGTTTGGGAAAGATGTTAAGAAATGGGTGTGGATGGGCAATTTTGGGAAAAGTGTGAAAAAAGTGTGCGGATGCGCATGTGTGAGAAAAGTGTTAAGAAATGGGAGTGAGGGCGCATCTTTGGGAAAGGTTTTAGGACAGGGAGTGGGTGCGCATCTTTGAGAAAAAAGTTAAGAAATGAGAGTGGGTGTTAAGAAATGGGTGTGGGTGCGCATCTTTGAGAAAAGAGTTAAGAAATGAGAGTGGGTGCGCATCTTTGGGAAAGGTATTAAGAAAGGGAGTGGGTGCTCATCTTTGGGAAAGGTTTTAAGAAATGGGTGTGGGTGCGCATCTTTGAGAAAAGTGTTAAGAAATGGGAGTGGGTGCGAATCTGTGGGAAAAGTGCTAAGAAATGAGAGTGGGTGCGCATGTGTGAGAAAAGTGTTAAGGAATGGGAGTGGGTGCGCATCTTTGGGAAAGGTGTTAAGAAAGGGAGTGGGTGTTAAGAAATGGGTGCGGGTGCGCATCTTTGAGAAAAGAGTTAAGAAATGAGAGTGGGTACGCATCTTTGGGAAAGGTGTTAAGAAAGGGAGTGGGTGCTCATCTTTGGGAATGGTTTTAAGAAATGGGTGTGGGTGCGCATCTTTGAGAAAAGTGTTAAGAAATGGGAGTGGGTGCGAATCTGTGGGAAAAGTGCTAAGAAATGAGAGTGGGTGCGCATGTGTGAAAAAAGTGTTAAGGAATGGGAGTGGGTGCGCATCTTTGGGAAAGGTTTTAAGACAGGTAGTAGATGTTAAGAAATGGGTGTGGCAGCGCATCTTTGAGAAAAGTGTTAAGAATTGGGAGTGGGTGCGAATCTGTGGGAAAAGTGCTAAGAAATGAAAGTGGGTGCGCATGTGTGAGAAAAGTGTTAAGGAATGGGAGTGGGTGCGCATCTTTAGGAAAGGTTTTAAGACAGGGAATGGATGTTAAGAAATGGAGAAAAGTTTTAAGAAAGGTAGTTGGTGTTAAAAAATGGGTGTGGGTGCACATGTTTGGGAAAGGTGTTAAGAAATGGGTGTGGGTGCGAATTTGTGAGAAAAGTTTTAAGAAAGGTAGTTGGTGTTGAAAAATGGGTGCGGGTGCACATCTTTGGGAAAGTTGTTAAGAAATGGGTGTGTGCGCATGTTTGGGAAAGATGTTAAGAAATGGGTGTGGATGCGCAACTTTGGGAAAAGTGTGAAGAAAGTGTGCGGATGCGCATGTGTGAGAAAAGTGTTAAGAAATGGGAGTGGGTGCGCATCTTTGAGAAAAGAGTTAAGAAATGAGAGTGGGTGCGCATCTTTGGGAAAGGTGTTAAGAAAGGGAGTGGGTGCTCATCTTTGGAAAAGGTTTTAAGAAATGGGTGTGGGTGCGCATTATTGAGAAAAGTGTTAAGAAATGGGTGTGTGTGCGCATCTTTGAGAAAAGTGTTAAGAAATGAGAGTGGGTGCGCATGTGTGAGAAAAGTGTTAAGAAATGGGTGTGGGTGCGCATCTTTGAGAAAAGTGTTAAGAATTGGGAGTGGGTGCGAATCTGTGGGAAAAGTGCTAAGAAATGAGAGTGGGTGCGCATGTGTGAGAAAAGTGTTAAGAAATGGGAGTGGGTGCGCATCTTTGGAAAAGGTTTTAAGACAGGGAATGGATGTTAAGAAATGAAGAAAAGTTTTCAGAAAGGTAGTTGGTGTTAAAAAATGGGTGTGGGTGCACATGTTTGGGAAAGATGTTAAGAAATGGGTGTGGGTGCGAATTTGTGGGAAAAGTTTTAAGAAAGATAGTGGGTGTTAAGAAATGGGTGTGAGTGCACATTTTTGGGAAAGTTGTTAAGAAATGGGTGTGTGTGCGCATGTTTGGGAAAGGTGTCAAGAAATGGGTGTGGGTGCGAATTTGTGAGAAAAGTTTTAAGAAAGGTAGTGAGTGTTAAGAAATGGGTGTGGGTGCACATCTTTGGGAAAGTTGTTAAGAAATGGGTGTGTGTGCGCATGTTTGGGAAAGATGTTAAGAAATGGGTGTGGATGGGCAATTTTGGGAAAAGTGTGAAAAAAGTGTGCGGATGCGCATGTGTGAGAAAAGTGTTAAGAAATGGGAGTGAGGGCGCATCTTTGGGAAAGGTTTTAGGACAGGGAGTGGGTGCGCATCTTTGAGAAAAAAGTTAAGAAATGAGAGTGGGTGTTAAGAAATGGGTGTGGGTGCGCATCTTTGAGAAAAGAGTTAAGAAATGAGAGTGGGTGCGCATCTTTGGGAAAGGTATTAAGAAAGGGAGTGGGTGCTCATCTTTGGGAAAGGTTTTAAGAAATGGGTGTGGGTGCGCATCTTTGAGAAAAGTGTTAAGAAATGGGAGTGGGTGCGAATCTGTGGGAAAAGTGCTAAGAAATGAGAGTGGGTGCGCATGTGTGAGAAAAGTGTTAAGGAATGGGAGTGGGTGCGCATCTTTGGGAAAGGTGTTAAGAAAGGGAGTGGGTGTTAAGAAATGGGTGCGGGTGCGCATCTTTGAGAAAAGAGTTAAGAAATGAGAGTGGGTACGCATCTTTGGGAAAGGTGTTAAGAAAGGGAGTGGGTGCTCATCTTTGGGAATGGTTTTAAGAAATGGGTGTGGGTGCGCATCTTTGAGAAAAGTGTTAAGAAATGGGAGTGGGTGCGAATCTGTGGGAAAAGTGCTAAGAAATGAGAGTGGGTGCGCATGTGTGAAAAAAGTGTTAAGGAATGGGAGTGGGTGCGCATCTTTGGGAAAGGTTTTAAGACAGGTAGTAGATGTTAAGAAATGGGTGTGGCAGCGCATCTTTGAGAAAAGTGTTAAGAATTGGGAGTGGGTGCGAATCTGTGGGAAAAGTGCTAAGAAATGAAAGTGGGTGCGCATGTGTGAGAAAAGTGTTAAGGAATGGGAGTGGGTGCGCATCTTTAGGAAAGGTTTTAAGACAGGGAATGGATGTTAAGAAATGGAGAAAAGTTTTAAGAAAGGTAGTTGGTGTTAAAAAATGGGTGTGGGTGCACATGTTTGGGAAAGGTGTTAAGAAATGGGTGTGGGTGCGAATTTGTGAGAAAAGTTTTAAGAAAGGTAGTTGGTGTTGAAAAATGGGTGCGGGTGCACATCTTTGGGAAAGTTGTTAAGAAATGGGTGTGTGCGCATGTTTGGGAAAGATGTTAAGAAATGGGTGTGGATGCGCAACTTTGGGAAAAGTGTGAAGAAAGTGTGCGGATGCGCATGTGTGAGAAAAGTGTTAAGAAATGGGAGTGGGTGCGCATCTTTGAGAAAAGAGTTAAGAAATGAGAGTGGGTGCGCATCTTTGGGAAAGGTGTTAAGAAAGGGAGTGGGTGCTCATCTTTGGAAAAGGTTTTAAGAAATGGGTGTGGGTGCGCATTATTGAGAAAAGTGTTAAGAAATGGGTGTGTGTGCGCATCTTTGAGAAAAGTGTTAAGAAATGAGAGTGGGTGCGCATGTGTGAGAAAAGTGTTAAGAAATGGGTGTGGGTGCGCATCTTTGAGAAAAGTGTTAAGAATTGGGAGTGGGTGCGAATCTGTGGGAAAAGTGCTAAGAAATGAGAGTGGGTGCGCATGTGTGAGAAAAGTGTTAAGAAATGGGAGTGGGTGCGCATCTTTGGAAAAGGTTTTAAGACAGGGAATGGATGTTAAGAAATGAAGAAAAGTTTTCAGAAAGGTAGTTGGTGTTAAAAAATGGGTGTGGGTGCACATGTTTGGGAAAGATGTTAAGAAATGGGTGTGGGTGCGAATTTGTGGGAAAAGTTTTAAGAAAGATAGTGGGTGTTAAGAAATGGGTGTGAGTGCACATTTTTGGGAAAGTTGTTAAGAAATGGGTGTGTGTGCGCATGTTTGGGAAAGGTGTCAAGAAATGGGTGTGGGTGCGAATTTGTGAGAAAAGTTTTAAGAAAGGTAGTGAGTGTTAAGAAATGGGTGTGGGTGCACATCTTTGGGAAAGTTGTTAAGAAATGGGTGTGTGTGCGCATGTTTGGGAAAGATGTTAAGAAATGGGTGTGGATGGGCAATTTTGGGAAAAGTGTGAAAAAAGTGTGCGGATGCGCATGTGTGAGAAAAGTGTTAAGAAATGGGAGTGAGTGCGCATCTTTGGGAAAGGTTTTAGGACAGGGAGTGGGTGCGCATCTTTGAGAAAAAAGTTAAGAAATGAGAGTGGGTGTTAAGAAATGGGTGTAAGTGCGCATCTTTGAGAAAAGAGTTAAGAAATGAGAGTGGGTGCGCATCTTTGGGAAAGGTATTAAGAAAGGGAGTGGGTGCTCATCTTTGGGAAAGGTTTTAAGAAATGGGTGTGGGTGCGCATCTTTGAGAAAAGTGTTAAGAAATGGGAGTGGGTGCGAATCTGTGGGAAAAGTGCTAAGAAATTAGAGTGGGTGCGCATGTGTGAGAAAAGTGTTAAGGAATGGGAGTGGGTGCGCATCTTTGGGAAAGGTTTTAAGACAGGGAGTAGATGTTAAGAAATGGGTGTGGGTGCGCATCTTTGAGAAAAGTGTTAAGAAATGGGAGTGGGTGCGAATCTGTGGGAAAAGTGCTAAGAAATGAGAGTGGGTGCGCATGTGTGAGAAAAGTGTTATGGAATGGGAGTGGGTGCGCATCTTTGGGAAAGGTTTTAAGACAGGGAGTAGATGTTATGAAATGGGTGTGGGTGCATATTTGAGAAAAGAGTTAAGAAATGGGAGTGGGTGCGAATTATTGGGAAAAGTGCTAAGAAATGAGAGTGGGTGCGCATGTGTGAGAAAAGTGTTAAGAAATGGGAGTGGGTGCGCATCTTTGGAAAAGGTTTTAAGACAGCGAATGGATGTTAAGAAATGAAGAAAAGTTTTAAGAAAGGTAGTTGGTTTTAAAAAATGGGTGTGGGTGCACATGTTTGGGAAAGATGTTAAGAAATGGGTGTGGGTGCGAATTTGTGGGAAAAGTTTTAAGAAAGATAGTGGGTGTTAAGAAATGGGTGTGAGTGCACATCTTTGGGAAAGTTGTTAAGAAATGGGTGTGTGTGTGCGCATGTTTGGGAAAGGTGTTAAGAAATGGGTGTGGGTGCGAATTTGTGAGAAAAGTTTTAAGAAAGGTAGTTGGTGTTAAAAAATGGGTGTGGGTGCACATCTTTGGGAAAGTTGTTAAGAAATGGGTGTGTGCGCATGTTTGGGAAAGATGTTAAGAAATGGGTGTGGATGCGCAACTTTGGGAAAAGTGTGAAGAAAGTGTGCGGATGCGCATGTGTGAGAAAAGTGTTAAGAAATGGGAGTGGGTGCGCATCTTTGAGAAAAGAGTTAAGAAATGAGAGTGGGTGCGCATCTTTGGGAAAGGTGTTAAGAAAGGGAGTGGGTGCTCATCTTTGGGAAAGGTTTTAAGAAATGGGTGTGGGTGCGCATCTTTGAGAAAAGTGTTAAGAAATGGGAGTGGGTGCGAATCTGTGGGAAAAGTGCTAAGAAATGAGAGTGGGTGCGCATGTGTGAGAAAAGTGTTAAGGAATGGGAGTGGGTGCGCATCTTTGGGAAAGGTTTTAAGACAGGGAGTAGATGTTAAGAAATGGGTGTGGGTGCGCATCTTTGAGAAAAGTGTTAAGAATTGGGAGTGGGTGCGAATCTGTGGGAAAAGTGCTAAGAAATGAGAGTGGGTGCGCATGTGTGAGAAAAGTGTTAAGAAATGGGAGTGGGTGCGCATCTTTGGAAAAGGTTTTAAGACAGGGAATGGATGTTAAGAAATGAAGAAAAGTTTTAAGAAAGGTAGTTGGTGTTAAAAAATGGGTGTGGGTGCACATGTTTGGGAAAGATGTTAAGAAATGGGTGTGGGTGCGAATTTGTGGGAAAAGTTTTAAGAAAGATAGTGGGTGTTAAGAAATGGGTGTGAGTGCACATCTTTGGGAAAGTTGTTAAGAAATGGGTGTGTGTGCGCATGTTTGGGAAAGGTGTCAAGAAATGGGTGTGGGTGCGAATTTGTGAGAAAAGTTTTAAGAAAGGTAGTTGGTGTTAAAAAATGGGTGTGGGTGCACATGTTTGGGAAAGATGTTAAGAAATGGGTGTGGGTGCGAATTTGTGGGAAAAGTTTTAAGAAAGGTAGTGAGTGTTAAGGAATGGGAGTGGGTGCGCATCTTTGGGAAAGGTTTTAAGACAGGGAGTAGATGTTAAGAAATGGGTGTGGGTGCGCATCTTTGAGAAAAGTGTTAAGAATTGGGAGTGGGTGCGAATCTGTGGGAAAAGTGCTAAGAAATGAGAGTTGGTGCGCATGTGTGAGAAAAGTGTTAAGAAATGGGAGTGGGTGCGCATCTTTGGAAAAGGTTTCAAGACAGCGAATGGATGTTAAGAAATGAAGAAAAGTTTTAAGAAAGGTAGTTGGTGTTAAAAAATGGGTGTGGGTGCACATGTTTGGGAAAGATGTTAAGAAATGGGTGTGGGTGCGAATTTGTGGGAAAAGTTTTAAGAAAGATAGTGGGTGTTAAGAAATGGGTGTGAGTGCACATCTTTGGGAAAGTTGTTAAGAAATGGGTGTGTGTGCGCATGTTTGGGAAAGATGTTAAGAAATGGGTGTGGGTGCGAATTTGTGGGAAAAGTTTTAAGAAAGGTAGTTGGTGTTAAAAAATGGGTGTGGGTGCACATGTTTGGGAAAGATGTTAAGAAATGGGTGTGGGTGCGAATTTGTGGGAAAAGTTTTAAGAAAGGTAGTGAGTGTTAAGAAATGGGTGTGGGTGCACATCTTTGGGAAAGTTGTTAAGAAATGGGTGTGTGTGCGCATGTTTGGGAAAGATGTTAAGAAATGGGTGTGGATGCGCAATTTTGGGAAAAGTGTGAAAAAAGTGTGCGGATGCGCATGTGTGAGAAAAGTGTTAAGAAATGGGAGTGAGTGCGCATCTTTGGGAAAGGTTTTAGGACAGGGAGTGGGTGCGCATCTTTGAGAAAAAAGTTAAGAAATGAGAGTGGGTGTTAAGAAATGGGTGTGGGTGCGCATCTTTGAGAAAAGAGTTAAGAAATGAGAGTGGGTGCGCATCTTTGGGAAAGGTGTTAAGAAAGGGAGTGGGTGCTCATCTTTGGGAAAAGTGCTAAGAAATGAGAGTGGGTGCGCATGTGTGAGAAAAGTGTTAAGGAATGGGAGTGGGTGCGCATCTTTGAGAGAAGAGTTAAGAAATGAGAGTGGGTGCGCATCTTTGGGAAAGGTGTTAAGAAATGGGAGTGGGTGCGAATCTGTGGGAAAAGTGCTAAGAAATGAGAGTGGGTGCGCATGTGTGAGAAAAGTGTTAAGGAATGGGAGTGGGTGCGCATCTTTGGGAAAGGTTTTAAGACAGGGAGTAGATGTTAAGAAATGGGTGTGGGTGCGCATCTTTGAGAAAAGTGTTAAGAAATGAGAGTGGGTGCGAATCTGTGGGAAAAGTGCTAAGAAATGAGAGTGGGTGCGCATGTGTGAGAAAAGTGTTAAGAAATGGGTGTGGGTGCGCATCTTTGAGAAAAGTGTTAAGAATTGGGAGTGGGTGCAAATCTGTGGGAAAAGTGCTAAGAAATGAGAGTGGGTGCGCATGTGTGAGAAAAGTGTTAAGAAATGGGAGTGGGTGCGCATCTTTGGGAAAGGTTTTAAGACAGGGAATGGATGTTAAGAAATGGATGTGGGTGCGCATCTTTGAGAAAAGTGTTAAGAATTGGGAGTGGGTGCGCATGTGTGGGAAAAGTGTTAAAAAATGGGTGTGGGTGCGAATCTATGGGAAAAGTGCTAAGAAATGAGAGTGGGTGCGCATGTTTGAGAAAAGTGTTAAGAAATGGGTGCACATTTAAGGGTAAGGTGTTAATAAAGGGAGTTGGAGAATGACTGCTCAACCGCTCCCTCCCATAAAAAATGACCACCCCTCCCCCTTGATTCACATACGCTAATTCTACCCCCACCGGTAGTCAACCGAAAGACCGACCGGTCCCGGTGGAAATGAACGAAATCCCCTCTGTCACTCTGAAGCCTCTAATTTCTCGCTGCATCTCCGTCATTTCTCCGTGACGTGCGAAAGCGCTAGGTGAGAGAGTGAGGGAATAAGAGAGACTCAGACAGCGGACGTACTCTGGCGTCGGACATGACAGACAGACAGACAGACAGACCGACACCACTGCTCAATTGTAAATAGTAGGACCAGAATATTCCGGCCAGCCTTCGGCTGTCCTGAATATTCTGGCTGCTCGCGGCCTGCGGCCACCGCCGGGGGCTGCGCCCCCGAAATGAACGGTGAAATGGCCATCTTCCGTCACGTTTCCGTTACATTTACGTAGAGTTAGAACCCATATAAGAAAAGTGAAGGGGGAATGAAGACGACGCAGACACGTGGCGGACCCAGCGCAATTTCACTTGGGGCACCACACACACACACACACACACACACACACACACACACACACACACACACACACACACACACACACACACACACACACACACACACACACACACACACAAAGACAGAGATTTATGCGGATTGTATAGAGGGAGGATCAGCGGAACCCGACGTACATTTCCACCTAATTGAGCGGCCGAAGGCCGCGTGTTCAATGCGGCCGAAGGCTGCCTAATTAAGCGGCCGAAGGCCGCGTGTTGTTGCGGCCGCAGGCCGCAAGCCAGGAGGGTGCGCGCCGTAGGCGCGCGTACCCGACTGGTAGTTACAAAATATCCATGTCCAAATATCATTGGGAGAGTATACGGCCTGGAGGCCTACACGGAAGTGAAGGCTGTCACCATCAAGGTTGACCAGAAGAACGCCTAAATGTGCATTATACCGAGAGACTTGAAAATAAACAAAATCTCCGTATCGTCGTCTTCGTTTCTTTGCTTTCACCTTATTTCAACGGCGACTAATGGTGTGGAAAAGGTCGTGCTGGAAATGGGGAGACCCCTTCTCCCTCTCCACATTCCTGGTCGCTCTGTTGTTCTCTTGAATTTTTCTGCTGACATCCGCGACTTGTTACGTGTGCGCGGACTAATCCCAAAATGGCCGGATACGCAGGCAACCAACACACAGGTAGGTGCGCACCATGTTGCGCTAGAAGTCAGTGCGTTCGCGACATGTCAACTCATGTCAAGCTTTGAACTGCTTTGAGTGAGTGAAATTAGTAGATTCAAGCGGCCCGCCTATTATTGGGGCTCGAAGTCAAACAGAGAATTGAAAAAGATAGGATGCGAAAAAGGGTCAACCCTCTGGAAATGTACTGGAATCAGGAGAATCAGGACTCGAGTCAGATTTTACGCGTAAATATTTATTATAGGGAACACACGGGGTAGTCTAAATTACATAAGCAGGCGTTCGGCACAAGAAGCGGCCAGTAAAGGCAAGCTGATTCGTAAAGGTCCAGTCACTTGTGATTTGGAAGCGTGGCATTCATCAAGATCCATGGATGCTTTAGAACGCTAGTCAACGGCAACCTTTCAGCCGGATCCACCTGGACGAGTTTCGTGACAAGATCCTGGACTGCACGACAAGAGTTGTCTGGAAACTGGGACAGGGTGGATTAGAAAAAAATACGTGGATTACTTCGAAGCCGTTTAAGGCCATTGGCAGCTGGGGCTTGTTCGAAGGGGTTCATTCCCGTTGTCATCTCGGCCAAGAGGACTCCAACAGCCCAAAAGTCCACTGCCTTTCCATATTTCTCACGGGTCATTTCAGGTGCGGAGAACAGCGGTGTGCCACAGTAGCCCGGCTCACACTCGGTTCCACGGATGGCACAGCCAAAATCACACAGCTGCAATAAGAGGGTGAATGCGAGGCAATAGGCATTTTTGAACAACTGTGCGGCATGTTCTTCAGAACCATGTTAGAACCGAGATTTTTCACAGAAAACAGGGCAGTAATCGACAATTGTTGTGGAAAATTGTGCGGCAATCGGCATTATTTTTAAAAAGTCAGGCAATCGCCAGAATTTACAATTGAAGACAGTGCGTCAATCGGTATATTTGTCATATAAACCGAGCCGCAACCGACATGAACCACATAAAATCTTTCTAAATTAGACAATTTGGTAAACAACCAAATGATATTGGTAAAAACGGCGTTTCTGAGCGACGCCTAAGCTTAGAAAGTTGCTTAGAAAAACTTGCGGCGACCCTAGGATAGAGTAGGTCATGATTCAAATTGCAAATCAGGATCTGAAAGTGAAAGCGCGCCAGAAAAAATGCAGGTAATGTTTGGGAGAATTTCAGCTCAGTCACAATCTAATGAGCCAAAATTTGAAAATGTTTATAGTGTTTTGTAATATTCGTTAGTATGGTTTGTTTCCAATAGACGGAGCATGCAACTACACACAAATGTTGGCACGCCTGAGAAACCTCTTAGTCAAGCGGCTGTCACAACTTTTTGCGGTGGAATTCAATGACCGCAGTGCTTTAGGAATTGGCTAAATCGAGAGTGCAAGTCGAAGCAAACGCGTGAAAATTTTTCAAAACAGCAATTTTGTCTCTATATCGAAAAACAATTTCAATATAAAAGTCAAGTCCTTTGTTTTTGTTTATAATTGTCAGCGATGTTCTTAGGCAATGTTCATCCAAAAGCTCGTTGTATGAACGTCAAGTATTTCAATTTCAAAACTTACGAGGATGTTGTGGTTTCTGTTGATGAGAACATTTTCTGGCTTCACGTCTCTATGGATTATAGCTCTATTGTGCACATAGATCAAAGCTTCGGTAAATTCAAGCATGAACCTACAACCGAATGAGTAAAAAAGCAATTAAGACCCACGTGGCCGCCTCCTTGTCATCTAGACGTCTGTGTCGCACCAGGTACGCGTGCAGGTTACCTCCCTCTGCGTAGCCGACCATCAAATAAATTCTTTTAATGTCTTGAAAATATCCGTAACACGGTACGATAAACGGGTGCCTAGAAAAGCAAAGATAAAAACACATGTACAGGTATATCCAGGGGTTTCTCGGTGAAACCTCAAGCAAAGACTAATTAAGCATTGTCTTAGAAAAAGTTCAAAGCCTCCGATTTGCCCTAAATGGTCTGAAACATTTATATTTGGCCTAAAACCATTTGTCCGAAATTTTTGGGTTGTTATCGATTTTTAAACTTGGGTTACGGTATACGACCTTTTTGGAAATTTCGATGACCTCCGAATCTAAACTAATTAGAATGAATAATGACATGGCTACACATTCACGTTTTTGCAAAATTTTCAATTATTCCTTACTCAAAGTTCTGCTAATGTCAAAGATTTGCGAGAAAGGTTGTTGAGCGACGAGTATAGGTGTTCACAAGACACTTCCCAATTTTCAAAGTGGTACAAAATAAAACATCTGCTGTGATTTATTCAAAAACCCTATGCACCAATTCAACGGTTGATTTGTTATTTCATTGCGTTTACCGTGAAAATTCGAAAAACCATAATGTGTCTCTCAAATCAAGGAACAAAAATTTCACGTTCAGCACCTTTTTTTTTTTAGCAAAATCTACTTCGACAGATGTGGCTGCGTATACGCGTGAAATCCACGCATTACTCTAGGAACCGAAAACAATTGGCATGTTATCACGTAGTTTTTGCGTAAACCAAAGTAAAACTCATTTGACCCATTTATCGATTTTTATATGTGGTTTATTAGTATACGCATTGACAAACTCGCAACCCGGGTTCGAGCCCCGCCCGTGTTAATATCGGATAAGAAGCACGGTTTACCATAAAACATCTTTATAGAATTGAAAGGTTTTAGACCAAATTTAGAGCGAATCGGAGACTGTGAACTATTCTAAACTGAACTTTTTCTAAAAGACAATACCTTTTTATTAGGCCCCAAAGGAAAGCGTTAAGAGCATATCTGTTTTCAATTCTCACGATAAACACTGAATTTGAAATTCCCACCTGAGGCGTTCGTGAATATATAGCTCCTGGAAAACTGAATTCCAATCGGACAGGGCCAGACGTTCTTTCTCAATGACCTTCAGAACGAGAGCAAACTTTGATTCTTTTTCAACGGCAAGAAAAGCCTCTCCAAAACTGCCTTTTCCGAGCTTTGCACCGACTTTGAATTGATGGATAGAAAACCTAAAATACAAAATTTAACTACCATGTTTAGTTAAATTACTTTTGAAAGCTTGTGGTAGAGGCTGGGGAGTTTGTCGACGAAGGGAGGAGCGAGTAGCCAACTGACATCTGAAAATAAGAAATTAGCATCGGGAATCGAATCTATTTCTATACTTTTTGCAAACATTTTTGTACTCTCAATGAGTTTGGGTACCCAAAAAAGGCCAATAAACGAATGTCTGTGAGTGAAGCCCAACTAATTCGATCATTTTGTGATCAATGCATCCCGAGACGTGCCCAAAAAGTAACCCTGGCGGGATTTACAGATGCAAACCAACCTCCGTCTTCAGCGAATCTCCATGCGATCTAGGCGATGTTAATGGTGATGGAATCGGGGAGCATCTAGAGTCGTCCATGAGGCCAGCCTCACAGAGACAAAGAAGGCGGCAGAATGATGCTTCAGTCTGTGGAAATGAGCGGTAGGCTAATTTCATTCTGATACTGTTGTAGGCTAATTTGGGGTTCAGGGAGATAAAGACAGGAAAGATAACGCACAGATGACACGGACATCAAACTATTCTAGTTTCTGAGTATGCCTCTCTCTTATCTTCTCTCTCTTTCTCTCCCTTTCTCTTTTTTCTCTCTCTCTATGTGTTTAGATGTGCGTCATTGTGTTCATTATAGAATTTTCCTCACGCTTTTCTCTCTCTCACACACACACACACACACACACACACACACACACAAACACACACACACGCACACACACACATACACACATGCACTCTCTCGCTCGCACGAGACACAGAGTGCTGCATTCAGGGCGTTTTTGCCAGGATGTCCATTTGGCGGCAGGTATACACACTTACACATACACACAACCCCACATACACACATACATACAAACACACACAACCTCACCTCACCTCACCACACCTCACCTCACCACACCTCATCTCACAAGCGGCGAGATAGGTCACATACACACACACATACACACACACACACACACACACACACACACACACACACACACATTTTGAAAGGCGCTGCGGCACATTTAAATTTGGCCGTTACCGCAATAATTAGATAAGGAATGAAGAGAGGCAAAGAAAAGAAGCAAAGAAAAGAGGACAAAAAAGAAGAGAAGAGAAGAGAGATGCATACTCAGAAATTAGCATATTGGTTCGTGTCATCTGTGGTTATCTTTCCTGTCTTTATCTCCCTGAACCCCAAATTAGCCTACAACAGTATCAGAATGAAATTAGCCTACCGATCCTTTCCACATTTCCACAGGCATTCTGCTGCCTCCTTCCTCCCTGCGCCGTCTCTCCAGATGGATGATGAGCGAAACTCGCCAGTGTCTTCGTTCCAGCAGACTGGTTCTTCCCGGCGTGGCTCAGAGTCTCCAATCAGAAATCTAACGGTTAGTTTGCATCGGTCTAAGTGTTTTTGTGCAAAATCTGGGGCACATTAATCATAAAACAATCAAAAGTAGTTGGGACTAGTTGGGGCTTACAGACACATTTCTCCCGCAAGAACAGTTTATACAGCTACTTGGCTTTTTTTTAGTACTGAAACTTTTTGAGACAAAAACTCGGGCATCGTTTACGCCCTCGTCTGGCTCCATTCTCCCAAATCGCTAAATTTTCTTTGCAATCTCACAATTTGGCTATTTCTTACGCATCATTCGGAGGAACTTTGGACCACAGTGATCTTTTATAGGTGGACCACAAAACAATCATCTGAAAATTTGATTCGAAGCAGTTTTATGTAGCAACGGCTACTGTAGCAGAAGTTATTATAGCGCCGGCGCGCATTTAGCATCTCGCTTTTACTTCAGCCAAATGTGAAATTTAAAAAAAAAGTATTCGAAAAAGCGATACCAAAATAGCTTTGTTTTTATGCAATGTAAGAATCTTCACTAATCTTTCGATCGTAAAACGTTCTGAAACGATGAGCTAATGGTTTTGCCTGAAATTATTATGCAAATGATTCTCCGTAGAAACTGATTTCGTTTCAGGACACATTCGGCTCCCTGCAACGCAGCAACCAGCGCAACAGGGAAGAAGAATTCAACGGTATGGACTTCTCCGAATATATGAAGAAGTTCGAACAGAACGAATACTCCTTCCGAGAAGATGGTAGCCAAGCGAATATTTCGATAGACCTCACTGCAGCCTGCCCGTAAGTATCAAGACTTTTCACACACACACACACACACACACACACACACACACACACACACACACACACACACACACACACACACACACACACACACACACACACACACACACACACACACACACACACACACACACACACACACACACACACACACACATACACACACACACACACCACACACACACACATACATACACATACACACACACACACCACACACACACACATACACACACATACACACACATACACACACACACCACACACACACATACACACACATACACACACACATTGACAATAAAACCTTTTCTTCAGCTTCACAAACCAATTGGCTCCCTTCCCCGTTGCTGATTTCTCCGAGGCCGACATCCAAGGTACGTAACTGAGTCCTGTTCATTTGTATGCTTCAATTTCTCTCTATGTATACACCATTTGTTTTCACTTTGTATGCGTCCGCTCTAATAGTATTGATGAGTCAATTACAGTTCGGCGCGATCATGCGCTGGATCGGGGTCGTGTTTAATATTGTCAGCAGGCACGAAACGTGAACAAAAGTCTCATTCGTATCCTGTTTCACTAAACTTTTCCCAACTTCTCTAGCAGGAACGCCGTAGGTATGTTCATTCACATGGGTATTTGTTTGGACCTAAGTGAACAAATTAAACGAGACTCGCCACTTTGGTTAGCCATTCACATCGGTAGTAAGGCATTAAAGTCTATTTTTGCTTTGCATTCACTTTATTCAGAAAAATCACTTTTGAATTTTGTGGTGATTGCGTACTGGGCGCTGATGCCGGTATATAACCCGCTTTCGCGCTCTAACATAAGCTGTCATGTCAGTTGGCCGAGCGGTGAAGCTATTTGTCGGTCACGTTTGAGGTAACTAGATCGGATCCCGGTTTGCTTGAATTTTTTAATTTATTTCTACTTGTTCACGATCTTTCCAATACGTAAAAAGTTTAAACTAGATTTGGTTTTGCCTAATATCTCAGAGTTTTAATTTTTTTGTTTTCTACGAATGAAACGAATGCTAGTGAAGTGGATTAGACTTAAGACCCATTGCCAGAGAAAGAAATGTATTCGACGCTAATGAGGGGAGAAAATTTAGAACTTAAAATGGCAAGTTAAAATTTTAGTTTCCAAGGAGCTGCTTGCAGAAATGAGAAAGTTGTGGATAAAGCTATCTTCCTCTTTTGCTCAACCCATATATCGAAAGTTTACATAAGGGTTAAGCAAGGTTAAGGGTGGTAGACACTGACTGCGAATGATCGATCCGTAAGGCTAATAAGGGGAAACTTTTGTTTAATCCGCTACAACTTATCTAAGAATGCAACAGTAAAGAGTTGTTATCAAATTTTTAGCCGTAAAAGGTGAGGGTGGGTACAATTCTCAGACCTTGCCGGGTTCTTTGCCGGGTTATGCGCTAATGTCTCTCTGCGAGGAGGAATGGTCACTAGTCGGGTGTAATTAGGTGTAGAGTTTCATACCAATCGGTCTCCTATACTGTTGACGAAATGTGTCAATTCACTTGCCTTCTTGTTGAAATCATCATCATTGCCATTATTGTTATCTTCACCAGCGTCGTTGTAAAATTTAAAATGTTTGCCAACAATTTCTCTTTTATGTGGAAGTGTTGTGTGGGTGTTAATGTGCTCAACGCCACATGAATTTTATTTAAACCCGGTCGCAGGCGCCCCTTTCGCTACCTGGGGGTTTCTATGTTCAAGTTTTGGAGAATGAAGCCTTTCCATCCGATGACAAAACCCGCTCTAATGTACGTCTTGTGAAGGTTGGAACAGTCAATAACTCAGACTGGTCTTTTAATTAGTTCATCGGCTTAGGGATCAAACCACATTCAATGTTGTAGCAGAGCTCCCTGAATCTTCTATTCGGAATCATTACTGATTGGTTTCTTTGAGCTTTCTGAAACTACCGCTGATATTGTGATTACTATAACGCTTATTTATGCAACATTCGTCCGTTGTCTTATCGTTGTCTGTATTGAGGCAAGCGGGACAAAATTTGGTTGAGGGACAATGCTGATATATGCACAGTCTTGATTAACATTACTATTATATAGTTGGGAATATGTGTTCGTCCGTCCGCAACGCCCATTGCATATCTCCGTTTCCCGTGGACCAATCAAGTCAATGTTACTCTTAAGATAAAACCAAGAAAACAATTTGAAGGATTTCTTCGGGTCTCGCTGCAAAAGCGTGCCAGAGATATGCAAATAATGCAAATCCTTCAATTAAAGTAAACGTAGTATCAATCGATAGAGCATAGCTTACCTAGCCCATCTACCCCACCCAGATAGCCAGCCTAGCCTAACCTAATATGTCCCTTTCTCGGAGGTTTTAGGACTCGTGTTTGGAATTGCACGCCATTTTTGCCATTTGAGTAAAAGATTCACCGCAGAAGCATTCAAAAAAAAACACTAGTTCAATTCATTTTGACGAATTTTGAAAATGTAGAAAAAATCGATATTGACCTAAGAGTTTCAAAATTGTCTTTATTGGCTCTAGGCAGGTAAGAGACCAAATTTGGGCCAATTCTGAGACTATGAACTTTTTCCTAAGACAGTGGCCTTAATGGGACCGCTCGATCCTTCCATAGACGATGTTTTAAGATTGAATCACTTAAATGCTTGTGACGCTGGGCGGCATTTTTCGCAGTTTGCTGAAAGCTGGATGGTGAACATACCAATGGCAATCCATAGAGACTATTCAAATAAAATGCCGAGAATGAAAGAAAAACAGTAGTGGCCGATAATGAAAAACAATACGGTTGTTCAACATGATTATTGACTGGTCGGCCACAGCAGTACTTAGGGCGTGACGTTAATAAAATACATGTTAACATTCCGTTTCTTAAATTTCCATTTTAGCCTGGGCCACCGCCAACGAAGCCTACTGTTACATCAGAGACCAACAATACCCTGGTTGGTGTTTTTGCGGATGTTATAGATATACTTATTCAGAGGTGTTCATAAGTGTGTGTTATGAGTCGAAAGCCTTGACGTTCAAATGCTCAAAGAAAATTACCCCTGTGCACATTGACATGGTCCTCCAATTTAAACTCACACAGGTAAGGAATATTTGGTGCAAGCGTGAACAAAACGTATCATACAGCATCAGAACACCTTCTTCTGAAGGTGTCACGGGAAGACATGCCTCAGTTCAAGACGAGGACTTCAGTCGGCCCGTCGGCTTCCGGTCAATTTTGACTTGACGGTGGGATTATTATTGTACATTATAATAAATAGACCTTGTAGAGCACCGTTCGAACGTGCTTTGATTTGGCCAAGCTCGAGCTTCCTGCGAATGTTGCGCAACCGAAAGAAATTGGTGATTTCCCAACGTGGATTGGCAATTACCACGTATTGTGCATCACGAAGGTACTTAAATTTAAGCGCTCAAATTTTCATATCGGATTCTACTGTGCTGGATTCTAGGTCCTCAATTTTTCAGAGTGCGCAGAGGAAGCTGCTGAAGAGGGAGGATCAGGATCGTCAAAAGATTAATGTAAGAGATGCACCATTCAAAACTTGAAATTGAAAAAGAGACCACGCCCCCTTTTGTAGACCACTGTTTTGATCAAACTAGTAAAACCTATCCTATATCTAGGGCGAAAAATCGATTCAACCCGAACAGTTTTTCTAAGACTTTTTCTAAGACTTGATACACTAACAGTGTCTTAAAACACCAACTAGATTGGAGCGCTTTTAATAAGGGGGAAGTAAAAATAAGACACAGTTTTCCTTTTAGTTGGGAAAAACGAAAGCTTTTTTATACTCATTGTTTATCCTACTTAGGCCATAAAAGGACCACGCTCTTTTTGTAGATCTATATTTTGATGCAATAATGGGCCGTCGACACAAGAATAATCCCCATTTCCAAAAAACGCCGAAGAATGATTGGCGAGCGCTATACATAGCCTAAGTCTAACTAGATAACGTTTTTTGAGACCGCCTTGAGACATCCCTGGGCCAAAAATTACGTTTTGAAACTGAAACAGTCGTATTCATTCTTATCTAAAATGATTTTTGAAAAATCAATAGGAAAATATAATTTTCTTTCCGATTTAGAGTGAAACAGTCGAGGCCTACCTCAAAACACAGTCCAGCCTTGTCAAGGACGGCTCAGCTAGCAAGGGGCACCAGCTGGTAGAGCACTACCACCAGAAGTACGTGTTCATGTTCATTTTCTAAGTATCTTCGTTTTTAGGCTGTGGAACACTTTGGCTAAGGAGATCCGCACTTTCATTGCCCAGCCGTCCTTTACTGTCAGCCTCAACCTCAACCATTTCCACCACTTGTGAGATTTCTTCATGATTAAGCTTCAATTTTGAACTTTAGTTTCGTCAAGTTTCGTCAGCGCCTTTGAACACCACATCTCCACCCTCGATCTTGCCGAAATTGCAATCCCCATAGCTAAATACATCCACGCCACACGTGGGTTTTTCGATGTCGCAAAATATATTAATGTTTCAGATAAACAGGAGTCCTACCAATTCTTGGCTCGGATTGAGAAGGCTGTGAAGAAGGACAGAGTGGCTGTGGCCCGAATTCACACGGGAGAGATCGAATTGCGACTGCATCACAAAGAGGGAAAAAACTTTGTAGATGTTACGACAATTCAGGTAGGTATGTGTGAATTTCTCGTGTGTAATTTGTATTCAGAGAATGATAAAATCGACGGAAAAGGAAATTGAGGCGTTGCCCAACATGACTGTGACCCACTTGCCTTTTTACCTTGCCAGTGCCCGTTTCAAGAGGATTTACCATGACTACAGCGGGTACCACAACACCGCTCTGCGCTACCTCCACCTCCTGGATTTTACCAAGATGCGACGGAAACAGAAAGAAGAGGAAGCCATTCTCTTTGGCCTTTCGGCATTGTTTTCCGATCGATCTACAGTTTCAAAGAAGTGGTGGATTTCATTCTTTTCTTGCATTGATATTTGTTTGTTTAGGTATCCCATCCAGTCTTAGAATTCCTCAAGGACAGCAAACATCACTGGGTCATCGAGGTGCTCAACGCGTTTCACGACGGCAACGTGGCTCAATTCTGTGAATTGGAACCGGAGTGGTTAGTGAAAGATATTTGAAAGATATTCAGGCGAAAACTTTAGTTAAGCCCCCTACTTTTCAATAGCATGTTCATACTGTTTGGATTCCTACGCAATAGAAATTTCGTGTCATCGTGCATAAACTCCATTTTCTAACAGAAATCGATCAATTCGCCAGATCACAAGGAATCGGCATTATCCAAAACCCCTGCATAATGAATCACTAAATATTGCGAAAAAGTATGGTTTAGGAAAGTGCAAAAAGCCAGAAAGTCTCGTTTGAACAATGTTCCTCCATAGATGGAATTATGAAAAAGCTCACTTTGTTGTACACTGACCATTATTAATTTCTTTTCGAAAAGATAAGCAATATTTGTATGAAAACTGCCTGTATGCTCTTTTCGGGAATTGAATCAAGTGAAGCAATAAACTTTTATCTATAATAAGGATAATAATGTGTTTTGTTTTTCAGGATTGCTTGGGGGGACATGGAAGATAATGCCCAGTTTCTGAAAGAGAAGATCCGCATTGTTGCATTGGTTCGTCTGTTTAGTGTGTCTGAAGAGAAGAGTCTGCACTTCAAGGAAGTTGCCGCCAAGTGCAATGTTACTGTAGGCGAGGTTAGGTTTTAAAATCTGTTTCAAATCTAACTTTCACTTCTTAGGTTGACTTCTTAGTTATGAAAGCAGTTGTTCTTCATCTGCTGTCCGTGCGCTACATTGACAGAGAGAAGATTATGGTCCACATGAATGAGTGACACCTTAAAGAACAGTGCTTGTATGAGAGTTCTTAATAAATATTTATGTGCATCCCCCGTTTTACAAAACATTATTTATTCTGGGTTATGTAAAGGAAATGAATCCAGTAACTCTAGAGTAATAGAAAGAAAATAATATGGGAAAAAAATTTAATACGGACACAGAACCATCTAGAAACCTCACCTCACCTCACCTCACCTCACCTCACCTCACCTCACCTCACCTCACCTCACCTCACCTCACCTCACCTCACCTCACCTCACCTCACCTCACCTCACCTCACCTCACCTCACCTCACCTCACCTCACCTCACCTCACCTCACCTCACCTCACCTCACCTCACCTCACCTCACCTCACCTCACCTCACCTCACCTCACCTCACCTCACCTCACCTCACCTCACCTCACCTCACCTCACCTCACCTCACCTCACCTCACCTCACCTCACCTCACCTCACCTCACCTCACCTCACCTCACCTCACCTCACCTCACCTCACCTCATCTCATCTCATCTCATCTCATTTCATCTCATCTCATCTCATCTCATCTCATCTCATCTCATCTCATCTCATCTCATCTCATCTCATCTCATCTCATCTCATCTCATCTCATCTCATCTCATCTCATCTCATCTCATCTCATCTCATCTCATCTCATCTCATCTCATCTCATCTCATCTCATCTCATTTCATCTCATCTCATCTCATCTCATCTCATCTCATCTCATCTCATCTCATCTCATCTCATCTCATCTCATCTCATCTCATCTCATCTCATCTCATCTCATCTCATCTCATCTCATCTCATCTCATCTCATCTCATCTCACTTCTCGGGTCGTTCTTGGAAATTACCACTGTGATGTTCCACACAATGCTAAAAAAATATGCCAGTTGCAACTAACAAACCGTCCTAACTATCATTGGTTCATAGTCCTTTACTTAGCCGGATGTCATAGTTTTGTATCTATTAAAAGTGAGAAAGGGCATAAAATCCTTTATGTAGATACCAAGGCCATAGGACGACTCCAGTCTTGAACATTTTAATCTCAGTTGTTGGGATTGGCATTAGCAGCGCTTTAACGTGATTTTTCGTCTTCATCTGACAGAGCATCAACCGAGAGAGGCGTTGTTGCAGCATAAACCCTTGTGGATTGAAGGTAGCTTCTGAATTCTATCTGTATCTCTGTCAGAGAGACAGAGATACAGAGAGTGAGTGAGTGAGTGAGTGAGTGAATGAGTGAGTGAGTGAGTGAGTGAGTGAGTGAGTGAGTGAGTGAGTGAGTGAGTGAGTGAGTGAGTGAGTGAGTGAGTGAGTGAGTGGCTCGGATTGAGAAGGCTGTGAAGAAGGACAGAGTGGCTGTGGCCCGAATTCACACGGGAGAGATCGAATTGCGACTGCATCACAAAGAGGGAAAAAACTTTGTAGATGTTACGACAATTCAGGTAGGTATGTGTGAATTTCTCGTGTGTAATTTGTATTCAGAGAATGATAAAATCGACGGAAAAGGAAATTGAGGCGTTGCCCAACATGACTGTGACCCACTTGCCTTTTTACCTTGCCAGTGCCCGTTTCAAGAGGATTTACCATGACTACAGCGGGTACCACAACACCGCTCTGCGCTACCTCCACCTCCTGGATTTTACCAAGATGCGACGGAAACAGAAAGAAGAGGAAGCCATTCTCTTTGGCCTTTCGGCATTGTTTTCCGATCGATCTACAGTTTCAAAGAAGTGGTGGATTTCATTCTTTTCTTGCATTGATATTTGTTTGTTTAGGTATCCCATCCAGTCTTAGAATTCCTCAAGGACAGCAAACATCACTGGGTCATCGAGGTGCTCAACGCGTTTCACGACGGCAACGTGGCTCAATTCTGTGAATTGGAACCGGAGTGGTTAGTGAAAGATATTTGAAAGATATTCAGGCGAAAACTTTAGTTAAGCCCCCTACTTTTCAATAGCATGTTCATACTGTTTGGATTCCTACGCAATAGAAATTTCGTGTCATCGTGCATAAACTCCATTTTCTAACAGAAATCGATCAATTCGCCAGATCACAAGGAATCGGCATTATCCAAAACCCCTGCATAATGAATCACTAAATATTGCGAAAAAGTATGGTTTAGGAAAGTGCAAAAAGCCAGAAAGTCTCGTTTGAACAATGTTCCTCCATAGATGGAATTATGAAAAAGCTCACTTTGTTGTACACTGACCATTATTAATTTCTTTTCGAAAAGATAAGCAATATTTGTATGAAAACTGCCTGTATGCTCTTTTCGGGAATTGAATCAAGTGAAGCAATAAACTTTTATCTATAATAAGGATAATAATGTGTTTTGTTTTTCAGGATTGCTTGGGGGGACATGGAAGATAATGCCCAGTTTCTGAAAGAGAAGATCCGCATTGTTGCATTGGTTCGTCTGTTTAGTGTGTCTGAAGAGAAGAGTCTGCACTTCAAGGAAGTTGCCGCCAAGTGCAATGTTACTGTAGGCGAGGTTAGGTTTTAAAATCTGTTTCAAATCTAACTTTCACTTCTTAGGTTGACTTCTTAGTTATGAAAGCAGTTGTTCTTCATCTGCTGTCCGTGCGCTACATTGACAGAGAGAAGATTATGGTCCACATGAATGAGTGACACCTTAAAGAACAGTGCTTGTATGAGAGTTCTTAATAAATATTTATGTGCATCCCCCGTTTTACAAAACATTATTTATTCTGGGTTATGTAAAGGAAATGAATCCAGTAACTCTAGAGTAATAGAAAGAAAATAATATGGGAAAAAAATTTAATACGGACACAGAACCATCTAGAAACCTCACCTCACCTCACCTCACCTCACCTCACCTCACCTCACCTCACCTCACCTCACCTCACCTCACCTCACCTCACCTCACCTCACCTCACCTCACCTCACCTCACCTCACCTCACCTCACCTCACCTCACCTCACCTCACCTCACCTCACCTCACCTCACCTCACCTCACCTCACCTCACCTCACCTCACCTCACCTCACCTCACCTCACCTCACCTCACCTCACCTCACCTCACCTCACCTCACCTCACCTCACCTCACCTCACCTCACCTCACCTCACCTCACCTCACCTCACCTCACCTCACCTCACCTCACCTCACCTCATCTCATCTCATCTCATCTCATTTCATCTCATCTCATCTCATCTCATCTCATCTCATCTCATCTCATCTCATCTCATCTCATCTCATCTCATCTCATCTCATCTCATCTCATCTCATCTCATCTCATCTCATCTCATCTCATCTCATCTCATCTCATCTCATCTCATCTCATCTCATCTCATCTCATTTCATCTCATCTCATCTCATCTCATCTCATCTCATCTCATCTCATCTCATCTCATCTCATCTCATCTCATCTCATCTCATCTCATCTCATCTCATCTCATCTCATCTCATCTCATCTCATCTCATCTCATCTCATCTCACTTCTCGGGTCGTTCTTGGAAATTACCACTGTGATGTTCCACACAATGCTAAAAAAATATGCCAGTTGCAACTAACAAACCGTCCTAACTATCATTGGTTCATAGTCCTTTACTTAGCCGGATGTCATAGTTTTGTATCTATTAAAAGTGAGAAAGGGCATAAAATCCTTTATGTAGATACCAAGGCCATAGGACGACTCCAGTCTTGAACATTTTAATCTCAGTTGTTGGGATTGGCATTAGCAGCGCTTTAACGTGATTTTTCGTCTTCATCTGACAGAGCATCAACCGAGAGAGGCGTTGTTGCAGCATAAACCCTTGTGGATTGAAGGTAGCTTCTGAATTCTATCTGTATCTCTGTCAGAGAGACAGAGATACAGAGAGTGAGTGAGTGAGTGAGTGAGTGAATGAGTGAGTGAGTGAGTGAGTGAGTGAGTGAGTGAGTGAGTGAGTGAGTGAGTGAGTGAGTGAGTGAGTGAGTGAGTGAGTGAGTGAGTGAGTGAGTGAGTGAGTGAGTGAGAGTGAGTGAGTGAGTGAGTGAGTGAGTGAGTGAGTGAGTGAGTGAGTGAGTGAGTGAGTGAGTTAGTGAGTGAGTGAGTGAGTGAGTGAGTGAGTGAGTGAGTGAGTGAGTGAGTGAGTGAGTGAGTGAGTGAGTGAGTGAGTGAGTGAGTGAGTGAGTGAGTGAGTGAGTGAGTGAGTGAGTGAGTGAGTGAGTGAGTGAGTGAGTGAGTGAGTGAGTGAGTGAGTGAGTGAGTGAGCGAGTGAGTAAGTGAGGGAGTGAGCGAGTGATTGATTCCAGTCTATTCACCGAGTCCAGTAATTCAAAGTCATAATGCCTCGT
The DNA here is from genome assembly GCA_964057215.1 of Oscheius myriophilus. Taxonomy (NCBI): domain Eukaryota; kingdom Metazoa; phylum Nematoda; class Chromadorea; order Rhabditida; family Rhabditidae; genus Oscheius; species Oscheius myriophilus. The sequence goes on from OZ059905.1 coordinate 10,252,080, forward strand.
GTTATCGCGAGTCTCCCGAATTATTTTCTCTGTCCAGCGGTTGTCGAATCGATTGCACAGAAAATGTGCAGCAGACAGTTCCTTTTTCACTTACACTTACCCCAAATCGCCCCAGGGCTACTGGTCACTTTGGGAGAAAAGCGCCGCTCTCAAACAACGCCTCGTCAATTATGTACCACCTTCATTAGGCCATTCTAGAGAAGTAGAGCTCCGATTGCCTTTTAAAAGAAGAAAATAAGGGCAGAGTATTTTGTAAAATAGTGAAACTGGAGTGGAATTTCGGTGAATGCTTAAATAAGTACCAACCGATAAATTTGCCCTTTGACCTGTCCAAATTACACCGACACTCGCGACAAGATTTCGATAGATCAGTTTCAAATGCACTTTTGTTTATTAAAAAAAAAATTCTCGAAACAGGTTGTAATTTTCCCACTCTTGTGTATTCGCCCTTCTGCGCGGAACCCTTTCTTCCGTGACTCACTCTCGCCGACTGCAGCCAGCCGGCCGTCTTGATTCGACACGTAAACCCACCATTCACCCCCCCACCTCCGCATTTTTGCACTGTACACTTCCTTTTTCGTGTTTCTATGCTAGTTTTACACAGTTATAGTGCGTTTCCAAAAAACAGTCAAGGAAAAAGGGATTTTCCTAAAGGACAGGTACATTTGGTCCCGCCGCGATTGCTTTATTGTCTACGCACTCCGCTTTTACAGTGCTCTTTCGCTCGTTAAATTGGTTTTCCTTTAATTTGTTTCAAACTGGCAATGGTTAAATAAGGGAAGACATCAAGGTCGTTGAAAAGTCGTCGATTCTTTGTTGGAAGACTATATTCTGATTTAAACATTTAAAATTATGAGAAATGGATGTATTTCCACCTCATTTTCAGTGATTGAGGCGAAAAACAGTACTGTACACAGTACACACGTGAAAAACAGTACACACGTGTGTTCAAAAGCTAAGGAAACTGTTTTGCTAAATAACAAAAAGAAAACTCTTGATGTATGATTGCCAATTTGATGGAATTCTGAGCTTTGTGTCAATCACTTGGAAATGACAACTCGCGCTTTTATGTTAATTTCACTGATCTTTTACTTTCCGTCATTAGCATATAAATTAGCGTATACTATGTGTATTTCCTCTACCAATTCCTCCCATTTCAGCAGCCGTCTCCACTCCGGCCGGTCGCTCCGCCCCTCTCCCTTCGCCTCACTCTGCCACGTGGTGCCAGCCAGCTGCCTGCCTTTCCATAGGATCGCCTTCACGTCTTCACATCGGTTTTCAAGGAGATGTAGCTGTACAAAAAGGTGAATGTATTATCTTTGAATTACTTTACAACTTGCGCATAACTCTAAAACGCGGGCACTTTCCGAATCCTCCTGGAGCGTACTGGCTGGAGGTGTGGCTGCAGTTCCTTCTGCAGTCGGGGCAGGGTGCAGCTATCTCGTAGGTTAGATTTCGACCGTAACTGTCCCATAACTCGTAGACCAGTCTAAATACCCAATTGACCCACCGGTCTTGGCTTTGGAATTCTTGGGGGCTGGTAGTTAGGAATGCACCCTTGCCTCGCCCAATTGCGATTTATCCCAGACCAGGAGGGTACACGCGCCTACGGCGCTATCCCCTCCTTGACTACCTTCAGCTACTCGGCCTTCGGCCGAGAGAATTACGTAGTTTCACGCCGCTACGCGACGTGAATTCGGCCTACGGCCGACCTCACCCTCCCATCGGGGGGAAATGAACGCGTGAACTTCCGCTGATCCACTTCAGACACACACCCAGAGACCATAGCGTTTTATTATACGGGATTGATGTTCTCCACCGTTACCGTAGTCACTTTCGCGACTTTACCTGCGGAATTCCATTTTAGCAAAGTGGAATTCATAACGAAACTATAGGAACCACCCAAAAGTTGTTGAAACTACACTCTTTATTTTCATCGCCGCCGTCGATTCCACGTGGCTGACTTTTTCGTCTGCTTCATCATCGACTGCTTCTGAAGAGTTCGGTGGAGGGACAACTTTCAAGAAACACCATTACTAAGGTAGGTTTTTTGTTTCTGTCAATGAAGCTCCGCCTTCAGGATTATCTAATCGCCTCCTCGCCCTAGTCTTCCGTGTTCTGCAACGTCTAACAAGTCGATGGTCACTGGGAGCGGCATCGACGTGCTGATTGGGTCTTCCATAGCTGTGCTTCAACGTCTTCTAAGCTATGTCACTGGTTATGTGAACGTTGTGATCGTGTTCTGACCAGAAATCTACGTGGATTCACAAGAATCAAAAGATCAAGAAGTGCTGCCACAACGAGAGAATGTTTGTTTTCCTTATTTGTGGTATACGATGTATCTTTAGATCCAGTCGCTCCACTTTCAGCACGGTGCAGCTACATATTCAACCCCGACCCTATTCCCATTACTCAACTACTTGATCATCAGTTTTGATAACGGTGCCGGCTCGGAGACGAATCACAGGGAATCACCTCATAGAGGTACGGTTCTCCCATATGCAATTAGAGACACTAGGTTTTCAGAGTTTCTAATCGGAATCGAAACTTCGACCTGCTCTTGTTCTCCTTTTGGAAACAACCACATAGCCACTCCTTTGCCATGCCTGCATGTAGCTGTCCTGTAATCACCTGATCTCCTCGTTGCCCAAGAATCTCGATCTTCCACAGCTGTGTCTAATGAGCCGATCGGCATTTGAAGCTGTGTCGATGTTGTGACAGTCTTCTGGATGATCTACGTAGGTGCACAAGACTCAGCAAAGGGAGAAGTGCTACATCACAGAGGGAAATCACAGGGAACCACGACGTATAGGTACATTTCTCTCTTATGCCATTTGAAACACCCCGTTTGCAGAGCTGATACTACCTTCGCAGTGTCTTCTGGAGACTGGCACAAAGTGTCTCCTTCGCCGTGGCTACCTGTAGCTGTCCTCTTTCATCTTCTGGCCTCCCGCCCTACAAGTCTACTTTGAATCTAGGTGGATTCAGAAGACTTAGAAGAAGCAGTCCTACATCACACGGAGAAAAAGGTTCGTTTACCTATATCTCTTTTATTTTGTAGTAATTGTTTCAGTGGCTGATCTTACGCTGAAGTTAATCTACAGATGATGCTCGTGTTCCCGCTCCTTGACTGTCTGCTCAGTCAAGGAGCGGGAACACGATCAGTTGGAAGCGCGATCGGGGACGAATCACATGGAACCACCTCATAGAGGTACGATTCTCCCATATGCAATTAGAGACATCAAGTTTTCAGAGCTGCTCCTCAGAACCCATTTTCCTTCGGTTGGAAACGTTGGGAAGGAGACCCAGTTTGCTTCTCCAGGAGAGTCTGAGTCTTCTGTAGCTGTTCTCCAACGCCTTCGAACTTGACGATCTCCTTCAAATATATGCCGATGTCTTCGGACTCAAATCTACGTGGATTCAGAAGATGAAGGAGTCCTATACCACATGGAGATTATAAGGTCCGTTCTCTTGATGCTATATTGCATGGTGTAGTTTTAGATCCAGTGGTTCAACTATCGATAGAGTGGATCTACAGATTGTACCCCGTTCCTGTTTTCATTCGTCAACTACTCTCTTGTGTCAATAAAGCCGCTTGTTTTTACAGTTGCTAATCAGGGATCCAAGTCGAAATACTCCTCAACTCCATGAAAAGGATATTCCTCGCATTTGAATCTGCCTGCTGTTTTCAATACGACGCCGAAAACCTCCATCAACTGCAAATATGCTAAGGAACAGCTGCGATGGAAGTGATGTGCGGAAGTTACTTGTTCCCCAACAGGATTGGACTTCGAATTTTGGGTTAGTATATTTATGTACTGTTTGGGTTTCAAAGGCCTCGTTTCTCTGCGGCCTCGGCCCGCCTAATTGTGCGGCCTAAGGTTCTGTGTCTAAGCGGTCACAGGTCGCCATACTGTGCGACCGAAGGCTTTATGTCCTGGGGTGGCAATGGGGCCGGCCCTCACGATCCCTGCGTCAACAGAAGTCCCTGCACGGTCCCGGGGCCAACGTAATGAAAAGCGCGGGAAGAGTGAAAATTTGCCAGTTGTTAAGGAATTCAATTTTTCTCTATTCCCGCTCTTTGCATTTCGTTGGCCTGGAGCCCGGGCAGTGTAGGGCGCTCTCTTGACGCCGGGGACGTTAAGGCCGACCCCATTGCCACCCCCGCCGTACCTATATGGCCTCAGGCTGCCTAATTGTGCCGCCGAAAGATCTGTGTCTTTGCGGCCTAGGGTAGGGCAACTGTGAGGCCGAAGGCTCCGTGTCTATTTGGGCGGCCGAAGAAATATTCCATGCGGGGAAATTTTCCGAATAGTCTTGTCGCTAAACTGTGATTTTCAGGTTCTTCATCGGCATGCTGTATGTGAGATCCTGTCCAGCGCTCGTCAGGCTCCTGTCTCTCCACCTACACTTTCATCCACGTTGTTGTTTGTTTCATTTCCTTTTCTCTCAAGCCCGGAAAAGCGGCGGGGGTTTCATACTATGCCCGGAAAAGCGGCAGAATTGTGGTGTTTCAAAGGGTTGTCGGGAGTATGTGTTGTCAGGAGTGGCTTCATTTCTTTTGTCCACCCCGTGACTATGTGTCATGCCTACATACGGGGTTCTTTCGTTCCAACAAAGACGCAGCGCGTTTTTGAAGTTTGTCGCATCGACTTTTGAATTCTTTATTTCGAAGTTATCTTGTTTAGCGGTGCTTTCTGCAAAAAAGCGCAATTTCCGCTATTGTGGGTCGCGCAGATTGCAGACAGAGTAACGCTGGTAGACGGACATTAGGTGATGCCGCGGTGATTCAGAGGCTAGGCGTTCGCTTGCAATTGGCATCGGCTCGCAAAACGCACCACTTTTCGCCTCTCTTCCTTTTTCATATCTACCTTCTTGCCAGTTATTTGTCTTATTTCTACACTCCCACATAAAAGTACACAATTTTCTCATTTCTCCCCCATTAGAGGTAGAGGCAAATAGGCAGATGCAGAGACGCAGAGACGCAGAGACACAGAAACACAGAGACACAAAGAGGAAGAGGAAAGCTGAAAATATTCAGAATCGGCCGTCGTTTTGTGGTCTCCGGAGCCCATTTCCTGGCCACCATTGCCTTTTTCGGCCTCCTCCTTTATCTAATCAATTTTCAAAAAAACAAATTCCACTGTTTCCCTCATTCTCTGGTTAACAGGAAAATTCACTATTTCTTGCTCCTTCATGGGAATCTACGTCTACGCATCGGAGATTTTCCCTACCAACAGTCGAAATCTATATCTCGGCTTCTGTGAACCACTGTCCCGCATTGGTGGAATTCTAGCTCCGCAGATCGCAACTTTGGTAACCGTTGCTTAGAATACTTGAACAGAATTCCATTTTCAGGGCCGTATTTCAGTCAGTCTTTCGATGGTAGTGCTTGCTGGAATCTCTTTTGCAAGCGGAGTTGTGGTGTCTCGCCCAACAGCGAGCCCTTTCTATCCATTAGTTCTGTACGTTGTAACATCCGCCTCCAACGGCGTCAGTCGTCCACCGTCAGCCCCTTCTCCCTGCCTTCCTCTTCAATTCTCTGTTTATTCCATGTAGATAAAGCGTATTCTCTACAAGGCTTCTTCTCTACTGGAAAAAGTGGTGCATCGAACCGGTCTAATCCGGCCCACCTTATTAAGTCCCGCGTGGCAGCCCGCAGAACTCCTAGACTGCCAGAGTTCTGTTATTCTCTATGTGATATTCTATATTCGCTCCTGTCTAACGATTGAAACGCACGGATTGTCCTCGTTTCTTTCGTCCGGGGCTTTCGGTGTAAACAGCTAGTCGACTCGCGGCCATCCGGTTGACTCACTAGGGAATGTTCCCAAGGGTCCCCCAGCAGATCCGGATGAGGCCCATACATATCGATAGAGAATTCAATGCTGAATAAGCCTGTGAAGTTCGTTTTTGCTTAATGGCGTTAGTTTTCGTGTAATGATCGATTTTGTCTGTGGCGTCGCCGACCAGAAGCCTTATGCGGCTTGAAAAGCCCGCAATTGGTGAATGCAAACATGACTTGGCGGCGTATTGGTAGACTGGGCACCCCTATCCTAATCTATTTTTTGTTGCTTTTTTTAAAAGCTAATAGGTTCAAATGCGATTAGGGGAGCTCTTACCAGAGGCTGCCCAAGAAATTGCAAAAAGTCGAAAATTTTGTCAAGGTGGGGATTTTTTGTGAAATTGGTTTTTATCACTAAAAATTGTAAAAGCTCCCCTACTCGAATTTGAAACTGTTAGCTTTTAAAAAAAGCAACAAAAAAATTAGCATAGGGGTATCGAACACGTGACCTTTTTCTTATGAAGCAAGGACTCTACCAACACGCCGCCAAGTCATGTTTGCATTCACCAATTGCGGGCTTTTAAGGCCGCATAAGGCTTCTGGTCGGCGACGCCACAGACAAAATCGATCATTACACGAAAACTAACGCCATTAAGCAAAAACGAACTTCACAGGCTTATTCAGCATTGAATTCCCTATCGATATGTATGGGCCTCATCCGGATCTGCTGGGGGATCCTTGGGAACATTCCCTAGTCAGCTCTGACGGACTCACCCTACCATCTGGATAGTTCTTGCTCTGCGCAAGTTCTCTTCCTCGTCTACCTGCGGCACTCCGAGGTACTTCTGCGTCTCGAACTTCGATGTTCGACGGCCGGATCTGGGACTTCAACAGTCGGATCGACGTCAGCAGACCAAAATGTCGGAACAGCCTAAGGATTGCAAGGCTACTGGCGCGAAGAATGGACTCTTTCCCAGTACGCCAACCATCCGCCGCTCTTCAGCAGCCGACAAACGGTCAACGGGACGCGGGATCAGCACCGACAAGTGGATCGTCTTTCTGTGCGTCTTTTGGGAGATTCACCGTGGAATCTCACACAACTTCTTCAGTCAACTGCATCGACACATCTGTCTCGCGTCGTCGCCGCCCCGGAGGTCGGACTCCTACAGGATCCGCAACAAGTTCCAGCAGCACACGTCAACAGTGTTCTTTTAGTTGATGCTTTTCTCTCTCTACCTTTTCAGGTTCTTTCTCTTGGCAACTACGATTGTGCTTTCTTTCCTCTGTTGCCTAAACCCCCCATCTTTGGCCCTCGCCCCCAGTGTCTCGCCCAACAGCGAACCCTTTCTATCCATTAGTTCTGTACGTTGTAACATCCGCCTCCAACGGCGTCAGTCGTCCACCGTCAGCCCCTTCTCCCTGCCTTCCTCCCTGCCTTTCCCCAATTCTCTGTTTATTCCATGTAGATAAAGCGTATTCTCTACAAGACTTCTTCTCTACTGGAAAAATGTAGCTTGTTTTCTTCCGGAGGGCAAGGGTCGACAGTTGCCGTCGACGATTGCATAATCGGTTCAAAAAGAGTTGAAGAAGTGTGTTTTGTGCTACGGGTTCCAAAGCATAACCTTTCATGCATATCTTTTTGTTGTTAATCAAATTAATCAAACCGTTGATAATCGTTGATATATAGCGATTGCTTCTCTCTCTCTCTCTTTCTCTCTCTCTCTCTCTCTCTCTCCATCTCTCTCTATCTATCCTTCACCTTTTGCTGACTTCAACTACTAGTTCTTTCAATTCTCAAAATGTTCCGCCATTTTCGTTCGAAAACAGACAGTCTGTGTTTTACTGCGTTGTGGTTTGTATTAGACTGTGGTATGTGCGCCGCCTAACAATACATAGGGGTGATTTTTTGATCTATGGTTTGTTTCCTGGAAACGGCACAGGAAATTCAAGGACCGGGCCGACCTGGTCCCGCCGCGACAGCTTGGTGCCAGCGCCTTGGCGACTAGCCAAGTGCTATTGACAGCCGGTTCGCCCATTTAATTTTTTAATTTGTATTTTTTATCTGTTTTCTTTGTTATTTGTTCTTTTTTTGTTAGAAAATATTAATAAAATTTTGTTAGCAAAGGAAAACTCCATTACATGTTAATTGGGATGCTTTTCTTAAGTTAAACATGGAAAATATATGATTTTTTCTCCTTTCTTTGAACTTATTGTTGCATTTGTCTCTATTTCTGTATATAAATTATGTTTAAGGTATTTTGCCGCTACCAGCCTCAAGGATGAAGAAAAAAAGGACAAGGCGCCCCACGCCAGGTATTTTTATTCGATATTTAGTTATGTTTTCCTTTCAGAGGACTACCTGGCTCATTTGTTCGCCCCGCAAGAACTGCAGCAGGATTCCCTTTCCTCCCACCCATCACCTACGGATCCTGTGAGTTATTTTTACTGAAAAAAAGCAGCATTTTCGAGGAAAAGCGCTTTTGAGCGTCTTTTGTGATTGAAAAGAGGTAAATATTTAGTACAGACGCGTTTGTCTACTAATTTACTGAATATTTCTGTTTTTAACACCTATGCGTAAATTCTTTCACATAGTAGAGTGGGTATGTGCCGAAATCCCGTGCCCGTGGACCACGATGGCAACGTCCAAAGGCTTCGGCCTCGTAACATAGTTGGTACCACGGGCAAAATTTATCTTTTTCATTTTTTACTGCGGGATCTGAGGCTGGCGTTGCCCCACGCCTACTTGTGAATGGAATAAATAATAAATATTGTTAAACGTTTTCTTTTTTCTTTGTTTCAGATAGACTTCTTGGGCGACATATCCTCCAAACTGCACGACTACATAAGCTTTAACGGGTTTCCACCGACAACTGGAACCAAATTGTGTGGAAAATCTCGGTTGATCGTCTCGCGCATCCACCACTGGCTCAATGGTCTGGGCCAAATTTTGGGAGCCCACCTCCCCGCCTTCAATGACCCTCTGAAGCTGACCGAGTCTGCTACCGGTATTGGACGGAAGGGAATTCAACGCGCTGTCGAATCTGAACCTCCTAATTTAGTCTGTATGTCCGTAGAGCACGATTACGCTATTCCGCGCCCAATCTGTCGTCCTCTGCCTCGTTGTTCCGACATGCCTAACTTGAACCAGTCTTCTGCCGGTAAAAGTCAAAGGTTAATGTTAAAGCTCTGCAATCCTATGATGGTTGAGCGTATTCGTTTTCACATCCACCGTCTTTACAAACAAAGCGGCAAAATAGTTCTTTCGGAACTCAACGAGGTTTTTCATGAAGAATTATCCGAATTCGATTACAAACTGAGCAAAACTTCTCTCTGGCGCCTGTTGCAGGCTATGGGCTTTAGATACCGTAAGGTTTCGAATAGGTCCGTGATTTATGAGAAGCCGGAACTTGTGCAGCTGCGACACACGTATTTATTGCGTGTGAAGGCATTTCGGGAGCAGAATGCGTTTCTTGCTTTCACGGACGAAAGCTGGATTTTTGAGGGGATGAAAAACACGCACAATTGGGTCGACAACACTGTCTGGGGTTTGTGGTTTTAAAATTGATTTTTTCTTATGGTGAAACTACAGATGACCCCATGAAGTACATTAAAATGGGCTGGAAATTGGGGCCGGACCCGGCCGCTTCACGAGGGAAAAGAGCTATAGTAATTGGCACAATCACTGAATCGGGAATACTCAACGGTTCTTTCAAGGTATCACATTGTTTCTGAGTTAATTTCCAATCGTAAACCAAGGCCTGGACAAGCGGAGGAGTGGAAGATGGCGATTATCACAAGACGATGGACGCCTCCTTGTTCGAACAATATCTCCATGATATCTGTCCTCGCCTTGTGGCTTCTGCACAGGGACGCAAGCTCGTTCTCATCCTGGACAACGCGGCGTACCACAATCGTCTTGTAGAAAAGGTACCTCTTCTTGAATCTCTTCATCTGTCTACCTTCAGTTGCCCGGAAAATCTTCTACGAAGGCCGACATTTCTGATTTTCTAAAAAAACACGGCGTCCCCTGCAGTTCTGCTGACTTCAAAACTGATCTCCAGCGAATTCTCCTTGACTTCTACAAGTCTCACGGTGGCAAGGACTCTCTGAAGCACTACGTTTCCGACCGTATCGCAGCTTCCTACGGTGTATCCCTTTTGAGATTGCCCCCTTATCACTGTGTTTTGAACCCCATTGAGCATTTTTGGGCGTATCTGAAGGGAAAATTGACACAAGGGCCAACCAAAAAACTGGAGGAAATGCGACAAAAAGCCATCTCAATCATCGACAACATGCCCGCTTCCATGAAGTCCTCATTTTTCGCCAACGCAAAACACGTGGAAGCTGATTTCATTCGCAAGGAGGGTGTCGTTTTTGTATCACCAGTGCCCATGATCATCGATTTGGACTCCGTAAACGACTCGGACAGTGACGGCAGGAGCAGTGTTTCCTTAGATCAGTGGGGCTTTGAGTCTTCTGATGAAGAAGACGATTTTCTGGAGGACGGCGAGGCTGAGGCAATCCGTGTTCTTTCCAGATACAATCCTGCCTCCAAAAAGTCTAGGAAAACGTAATTCAATCCCTGCGAAGTCCCTATTTTATTTTTATCACATTTTATTGTTACCATATTTTTATATAAATACATATTTTAAATAACTTTGTTTTTAAAATACTAAAAACTGTTAGAAATTAGGAAATTGAAGAGTTTTGCGATGTGAAACGCATTCGCTGTTGCAGGTAACGAGTAATTACGAGATTGGTAATGCGGCGGCGCCCCCCCGCAATGATGCCCCCGTGGCCAAATGGTTAGTACCGCAGACTCATGACCGCGAGGTCGTAGGTTCAATACCCACGGCCGCCAAATTGCTCTTATCCAAACGTTCCATTATTTGCGTGTTGCTTATAAACCCGTTCATTGGAAATATACTATACCTTTAAAGATCTTAAAGTCTTCTTTTTGCAATTGTGGAGAGAGAAAGAGAGACAGAGAGAGAGAGAGAGAGAGAGAGAGAGAGAGAGAGAGAGAGAGGCAAGCGTCAGATACGATCTCTTTTCGGCAGATCAGTCGTATACTAGTCTCCGCATTCCTTTCAACCTTTTCCTCACAAACCCCTAGCCAATCTTACTTCGACCTTATTGCGCGCTTGTACTCGCGATCTCTCAATTATGAGAACTAGACAATTTGAAAGTCAAGCTGTCACAACTGTTCGAGGTGGGATGTAACGACCGCAGTCCTTTTGGAATTGGCCAGGTGGTGTTCCGTTTTTTGGAAAAAAAAACCCATAACAGTATTACATAACATATAACAGTCAGTAATACTCTGCCTTATTTTCAAAAAAACGTCGAAGTAGAATTGGCGGCGGATACTATATCTCTCTTTCCCTTTTGAAAGCGGCTCAGAGTGAAATTTTAAAAATGCCGGCTCCATTAATCACCACTTGTCATATCAAAGAAACAGAAATCCTGACGATTCCGAAAAGTGCCGTTGTGATTTCCCTGCGTGTTATAGGGTCCGGTTCGGCAGTCGATCTTTCCAAAAGAAGGCCGTTGCAGTCGGTGAGTGCTGCTGCCTCTTGGTTTTCGGCCTGTGACACCCCTTCGAAACAGCAGACAACACACGTGTTTTCGATACATACCTCTCAGCTGTTCAAAACAATCGGCTCTTTTCTAGCTCAATCTCGAGATTCCTATTCTCTCCAAATACAAATAAATGAAGCCCAGATTAAGTATTTCATCCCTTAAGTTTGAACGAAAGAAGCCTGATCAGATACTGGATAATATAGGTAAGTGAAGACACGCACACGCACACACACACGCACACACACACACACACATACATACACACACACACACACAACCAAACTCTTAGGTACTGGAAGTTGTCATTTGATAACAGTTGTGTTGGTATATTCACTTACTTGGGCCGGTGGAGCGATGTAGATGATGACAAGTGCATTTACGTCTTTCCACTGTGACAATTGCACCATGGAGACATTAACTCAAGAGGTAAACCAAATTTTGAGCACTTTCTCCTTTTTGGATGTGCCAAAACATCTTTTCAGTTTCAACTCCATGGCGACTCGGCATATCTGGCCGAGTGGGGTACATCTTCCTTTATGCTTGGCAACATGTTTGGAGGTTCTACTCTAACTCACTTAGCTGACAGGTATGATCACTCTAGTTAATACTTCACTTATGTAAAGTGCTCAGATACGGAGACGACCTCTTCTTATGCTTTGCCTCCTTTTTCAGCTTTTCGCCGCCCTTGCGACCTCGTTGTCACCTTCAATCTATGTTTTCTTCGTGCTTCGATTCGTTCACGGCGTGTGTGTGTGTGTGTGTGTATGTGTGTGTGTGTATGTGTGTGTGTGTGTGTGTGTGTGTGTGTGTGTGTGTGTGTGTGTGTGTGTGTGCGTGCGTGCGTGCGTGCGTGCGTGCGTGCGTGCGTGCGTGCGTGCGTGCGTGCGTGCGTGCGTGCGTGCGTGCGTGCGTGCGTGCGTGCGTGCGTGCGTGCGTGCGTGCGTGCGTGCGTGCGTGCGTGTGTGTGTGCGTGCATGTGTGTGTGCGTGCTTGTGTGTGTGTGTGTGCGTGCGTGTGTGTGTGTGTTTGTGGTGTGTGCATGCGTGCATGTATCTGTTTCACTGAGTTTCAGCTTTCATCTCTTCCAGGGTTCCATGTTCATATCTTGGGTAGCTGCTTGTGAACACTCATCTACCTCCTTCCAACAATTCACTACACTAATATTTGGCCTTACCTGGGTGGTTGGCTGCTGTGCCGTAGCTCCAGTAGCAATACTTTCTCCCTCATGGAGACATCTCATTGCGATATCTGCTACCCCATTTATTGCTATTTTAGTATTATCAATATTGTCTGCTTTTGTTTGTAAACCTGAATCAAGTGTTTTTCAAGGTTCGTCCTTGAAGCCCTCCATTTTCTTGTTGGAAAGCAGAGAGTGAATAAAGTAGAAGACTGGAAAACAAAAGTTGATTCGAAAATGTTGGCAGATGTTCCATTGCTTATGGAAAAGAAGGAATTCTTGGAAAAGGAAGAAACTGAAAAGTAGGAAAAATTTTCGGGTTAATCAAAGGAAATTCCAGAAAAGGGGAAGAGTCAATATTACGGATATGTTTGAAGCAGAAGAAGTTTATTGGATACTACAGTCGTGGGATACTACTGACAGTCGTGTGATACGACTGACAGTCGTGGGAAACGGCTGACAGTCGTGGGATACCACTGACAGTCGTTGGATACTACTGACAGTCGCGACAGTCGTGGGATACCACTGACAGTCGTGGGATACGACTGACATACATGACAGTCGTGGGATACGACTGGCAGTCTTGGAAAACGACTTACAGTCGTGGCAAACGACTCACAGTCATGGGATACGACTGACAGTCGTGGGATACTACTGACAGTCGTGTGATACAACTGACAGTCGTGGGAAACGACTGACAGTCGTGGGAAACGACTGACAGTCGTGGGGAACGACTGAAGTAGTATCTTTATCCCCCCTTTGCCATGTGGTTTCCCGGTTTTGCCATCCGCCTAAGCCGTGCCACAACGCGCAAGTCAGCTGTCGTATATATGTTTATCCCGCTTTTGCCATCGGGGTTTTGGGACTTAGGCCTTGGGTTTTGGATTATTCTGAAGATGGAATTTCAAATTTTACTAAAAATGAAAAGTTCAGTATTTTCAAAGTTCAAAGTTCTAATTATGGAAATTTCTGGGTAATTTCAAATTTCAAATAAATTCGAATCTCAAATAAACGAAAATTAGGATATTTCAGGACTTTTTATTGTTCTTTTTTATACAGTACTTTTTCTTTTGTACGGTACTTTTTTCTTGCTTTATTTTGATTTTCCTTTTTTCTCGAATAATAGCTTTGTAATGCGCGGAAATCTAATTGGCAGTCGCTTGCGGCGGCGCCGCCGCCGAGTTCATAAACGGCTCATGGCGGCCGCGATTTCGAGTCAGAATGGCGCAGGGGCATCGCGTTTCGTTCCAACCTGTCGCCCTTGCGGGGTCACGAGTTCGATCCCTGCCGAAGCCCAACGCTCACTCTTGGAATGGCATTGTTGTGTAGCTTCCATACCCAAGATTTCTTTCATTTGAAACGGGCGGTTTTGAATTTTTATTCTTATATTTGAATTTTTTTTTTCGAATTTTTAAACTAAGCCCTTACAACCCAATTGCCAGGGCTTGAGCTCCCACCCCTGCAGGCCTTAATCGATTCGGTGTAATACACCCGCCAATGCCCCGTCTCAACGTTACCCAAACTAGAAAATCCGACAAAGTCGGAAAGAAACGCCAAAACATTCGGATCGATCTCATCAGTTTCAACAATTTGGGGTCAGCTGTTCTGGAAATCTGCGATGCCACAGCTGATCTAATCGACCAAACTCTAGAATCTATTCTGAAAAGTCATTCCGGTGGTTCTCAAACTAGGTTTTCTCTTCGAATAAATCACCCTTCACTCTCCATGTCTACTGGAGGAATCTACATGAGCTACCGTACCATGGATCGTATTAACGGTCGTTCTATTCTAAATCTATTAACTCGATATATGAATTCAAATCAGCGCCTCAGGCTAGATCGACACCTGACATTAGAATTACACATTTATCATGGCAAGGATCCAAATCTAATCGATACGCTAATGAGACAGGAGACTAGCCATTCAACTGCAAACAGCCATGCCGACTAGTCCCCCTCCCCAACGCTTTTCCTCTTCATTTCTCGACAGATACACGAATTTTGAAAATGCCAATGCTCGCTTCTACTATTCTGAAACTAACTGCAGCTACGCTGTGGATAATTTCTACATCAGGGAAGTCTACGAAATCAAGCTCGACCACACGAATCTCCTCACAGCCATCATCGATCAGTTCATCCACGAAGCCGCTTCCCGTCTAAAATGTGATCTGAAAGCTGTCAAGGTTTGTTTTGTCCTAAAACATCCCAATATCCCCCCTGTCTTTATCCCTTTCAGGACTTATTCCCTCGATTTTATGAATTGTCTGAAGATCCAGCTCAACAAAGCTCCACTGGCCTGCACTCTCACCGCGCCGTTCTATATGTCTGTCAATTTATCGCTTTTAAAATAAATTCTTAGTGATTTGATGTGTTTCTGTTCTTGGAAAAATTTGGCTTTGTGCCATTTCGAAAATAAACGCTAGAATATCGATTTGGTTGTAATGTGGCGTCTGCAATGCAATATACACCAAGCCAAAAATTACGTCCTATCGAAAAAACGCCGCCAATTTTTAAATTTTGAATTTTATTTTTCTATTATTTTACGGTTTTTAAAATATAATTTAGTAATTCAAATGCCGAAGCGACGCCGACCGGCTAATCGTTGCTCGCACCTTAATAGGTGTAGTGATAACGGTGGTTGCTACGACAGCGGCAAGAACACGGCGGAGTTTTGCGACTGCAGTGCCGGTTGGAGCGGAGCCACCTGGTTGGTTTTTTTTGAAATCTTATTTATTTTTTTTTACTTTGCAGTGCTGAGAGAGTGTCTTTCGCTGAAGAGGGTGTCCCTACCGAGACCCCGATGGAAATTCCGAGCCCGCGTGGTTCGATGAAGCCCGGAGAAAAAGTCCCCTTGGCGGTGAAGATCTACGCCCCGAAGCATGGATGGAAGCCTTCTGAAGCTGCCGTTCGCCCTAAGGAGCATCTGAAGGTCGTCTTTGTGTTTTAAGGCTTTTAGATGCCATTAATTAATTGAATTCGTCGTTTCCTGTAAATCTAAGTGTTTAGGCGTCCTGCCGCACCCCATACACGCTCTCCGACTAGCAATTACCGTCCGTGGCGCCTTCAACGCCCAGAACCTACTCACCAGTATCCATACAAGTAAGATTTTTACGTTTTAAGTTTTAAAATCCTTCTTTTAGAGCCATTCCTTCCACTACAACCGCTGCTTCAACTACTACAACGCGTGTTCCCATGACTGCCGACACTAAATAGTAGGTTTTTGTTTCTTTTAGGCTCTAAATGTCATTTTCTATGGTAAATGGATAATTTCAGCACGACGGTGAAGCCTCAAGCTTCTGAAGGCGCAGGAGACACGATGGTGGGACCTCAGCTGGCTAGCCAAGAAACTCATGGAACACCCACTCCATCTACATCGTAAGTTTATTGTTTAAAGGCTTCATGTTTGTTATATTTTGGAAAAATTAGCTTTTTAGGTTTGAAACGACCGACGACGAGTACGTTTTCCCCGCCAACGGAGCCATCGATTTGCCGGAACAGCCCCCCTCGAGGTAATTGGTCGATTTTTTCATTATTTTCGGTAAATTCAGGGTGGAATTCGACAGTGTGGATTTCAAGTCTTGGAATCCGATCCCGCGCCAATGGGAGGCCTACCACTCGTAAGTTTGTGTCAATGTATTCTACAGAAACTGGTTTAGAGTTGCCGATCGTTATGCCTTAGAATACGCCTACGAGGCTGCTCCGCCGCCGTCTACCCCGCCCTCGTCGCTGCTGTTGCCGTGGGTGTTTACTTTCTTTTGTTACGGAATTCGCTTGTCTAGGATTGCCGGGATTGTTATCGCTGCGGGAGCTGGTTTGGCTCTCTTCTGCTGGCTCAAAGGAAAGATGCGCAAAACGGTAGAAGATAGTGACCAAGTAATTTTCAATTTATTAAGGGGGATGTGTGAATAATGAACGTTTTACTTGATTAAGCACTAAATGTAAATATGTCTTTCAGAGCAGAAGCAGTGCAGCTGAAGGATTGGAACACGGTAATGCAGTTGCTGACGTTGACAAGCACAATGGAGAGTACAAGCACAATGGAGAGTATGTGAAGAACGAAGAAACCGTCGCCAAAGACCAAGGAAAGAGCAGGGACAAGGTGGAGCTTACGGAGAAGGACCTGAAGGTACTTTTAAGAAGAGATCGTTTGATTTCAACCTACATTTAGAAGGATGATGATGTAGAGAAAAGGAAGACGGCGGCAGCGGCGAAGGTGGAGGCTACGGCGGGCGAGGAAGAAGTGGTGGTGGACGGGCCCTGGCGCTCCTCCTTTTTAAACACCGTGATGAGCCCTCAAATCTAAAAATAAATTGTTTGTTGTTTCAAAAACAAAGTACGGTCTGCGGTGAACCCCTCCAGACATTGGGGGCAAACTAGTCCCGCGGGCGTGGCCACATGAAGCACGTCCTTCTTGTGCAGTTCTCCGTCGGGCACTCCCGCCCCCCCCCCCCTCCCGGCCACAATCCTAAAAGCAATACCTTAATTTTACTTGTGAAATTGATCGTACTTGGCACTCAGTGTCCAAGAAGTGGCCAGGGCGTAAGAGCTGGTGGTAGTCAGCTCTTGACGTTGGTGCGCGGCAGTACGCGCAACGCGCCGCCATATCGTGTTCCAGTGTGTCGCCGATGCAGTTCAAACAGATTCTGTTTATACAGGCCGTGGTTCCTCCTGCGCAGGGTCTTAATTCAAAACTCCGTTTCCGGCCGAAGCAGATCTAAAAAGGAATTTTAATCTTGTTGGTTTGAAATATTTACTAAGCAGATATACTCGTCATCCACGTCCTCGATGTCCGCCGGCCTGGGGGGGATTTCCTGCCTACTGCCTTCGAGCTCTCTCAGTTGTCTGCCAGCCCATTCTTCTCCACGGACGTGGCTTTCCAGAAGAGCCTGCGCCAGCTGGGCGTCACTGAGCGTCTCCCTCACTCTAGCTGGGAACTGGCCTCCTCTCAGTACGGCATACCCTAAATTGGCTGGTTTGTCTAAATCTTTCTGATTTTTCCCTTCTCTAAATTCCTTTCTCTCTCTTTCTCACATACCATCAAACGACGTCTGGGCTCCGCAGCCGTAGCACGGTAAGAGGACGGGGGCCATGAAGTCCACACAGCGAAGACACACTTCGACCGTGCAGTTCGGGCTTCTGGCGGCACAACCTCTTATTTCGGCAGCGCGCACATGGCGATGGCATTTCTGGAACGATTTTTTAGATGCTAATTTAAAGGAAAGAAATAAGTTAATGGTTACTCACGTCGCAACGCCGGAATTGCACCGGTCCACCAAAGATACTGAGCGGCTGTGGCTGTACTTGAAGACCCGCCAACGCCTGTGCGATGGTCGGCCCTTGAGGGTTTCTCGGTCCTTGAGGGGTTCTCGGTGGTTGATTTTCTTCGTTCTCCTCCATGTCCATCGGCGTGGGCGTTCTAGGAAGCTGGAATGGTGTTGCCCGTTCTGGCGTTTCGTATCCGTCGTCAGAAGATTCCATTTCATATTCGTCCCAATCGTTCTGGGGACGGCGGAATCCGCGGGGCCTCCGTGGAGTGCGTCTTGGCAGCTGGCGGAGAGCTTGGTTCAGACTTTGCCCGTCCTGTAGGATGAGCGGGATGGTGATTTGGGGAACACCCATGGAATAGGCGTTTCCATTCACATGGACGACTGAAAACAGTTTGTTAGTCGAGCTCCGGAATTTCTAACTCCCTCCCTCTAACTCTCTCCACCTCTCTCTCTCCAACTCTCTCTCTCTCTCTCTCAAACTCTCTCTCAAACTCTCTCTCAAACTCTCTCTCAAACTCTCTCTCTCAAACTCTCTCTCAAACTCTCTCTCAAACTCTCTTTCTCTAACTCTCTCTCTCTCACAGCTCTCTCACACAGCTCTCTCTCTCTCTCTCTCTCTCCAACTCTCTCTCTCTCTAACTCTCTCTCTCTCTCTCTAACTCTCTCTCTCCAACTCTCTCTCTCTCTCTCTCTCTCTCAAACTCTCTCTCTCCAGCTCTCTCTCTCTCTAACTCTCTTTTTTCCACGTGTTTTTCTCTATTTTTTCTATTCTAACGTCTGAAAGTTTGCCTGTCAGGGCCGTTTGTTTACTCCCTTTGTCCTACATTGACCCAATTTTCCTCTGGTGTTATTGATCGCGCTCGGTTACTATAATGCGGGTCACCGCTTTTGGCGGGACGAGAACCCTATATAAACCCCGACACAAGGCAAAAGGTATCAGTTATACATCTGAGCTTCCCGGTGCATATATCACTGGGCCTACATCTACAAATTTTATTTTTTTTCTACTACATTCAATGGTGAGTTTAAATTTTAAAAATAAATTTTCAAAATAATTTTATATTTCAATGATTGCGCATTTTCTAGTTTTCAGGTTATCGGAACGTTTTGGAGCTGATGATGGTTTAGGCCTCAGCAAAAATCGAGGTAAGAACACAAGCCTTTCTTCAAAAAACAAGCATTTTCCGGTATACACCAAATGTTTGCAAAATTCACAAGGAGCTCCTTCAATGTGCTCAAGGATCAAAATTGGGATTTTCCCGACAATGGGTGATTTTATAAACTTTTGATAAAGTTAATTTCTATAATTTAGCCGAGGCATATCAAGGGCTAACGAAGCTCGACTTGCCAGCTGGACGCCCCATAGACAGTTGTTTTGTTTTTTCTTGTAGTGGTTCTCTTTTATTTTGGTTGTAATAAAACCTTTTAAATTGTATTATGTTTCTTATTGTGGTATGGCTACAACCATTTTCACCCTCACACCTCTCACAGCTCTCTCTCACAGCTCTCTCTCTCTCTCTCACTCTCTCAAACTCTCTCTCTTTCTCACAGCTCTCTCTCACAGCTCTCTCTCTCACAGCTCTCTCTCACAGCTCTCTTTCTCTCTCTCCAACTCTCTCTCTCTCACAGCTCTCTCTCTCTCTTTCTCACAGCTCTCTCTCTCACTGGGCTCTCGCCCTCTCTCTCTCTCTCTCTCTCTCTCTCTCTCTCTCTCTCTTTCTCTCTCTCTCTCTCTCACACACACACAATTCTCACATCTCTTCCACACTCAAACTCTGTCCCCAATCTCACCCTCTGTCCCCAATCTCAAACTCTCTCCCCAATCTCAACCTCTGTCCCCAATCTCAACCTCTCCCCCCAAACTCAAACTCTGTCCCCAATCTCAAACTCTGTCCACACACACACACATCTCTCTCGCATATCTATCTCTCTCCCAACTCTCTCCAACTCTCTCCAACTCTCATACACTTACTTCGCTGATGAGTAGGTTGCCGGGGGAATCTAGCCTGATGTCTGTGGGGGGCTCTTGGAGCCCTGGGAGTTTCGAGGGGTCGCAGAGGACGGCTTGAAGAAGGCATCTTGATTTACCTACAAAACCATATTTGCATATGCAAGTGTTTCAAATCACAACGAATCACTTGAAAATTTCATTCAACTCTTTAGAATTTACAAAACTACAAAAAGAGATGTTTCAAGTTGGTTTTTAGGGTAACTCTGGACTTACGGCCTAACTATAAGGTCTATTGAGAAAATTAGCATGAAAATACTTTCAGAATCTCTCACAACATGTTAATTACTGGAATTTCAAAAGAATGACTTGTAATCTATTTCATTTACCAAATAGAAGTTTGCAGAACAACAAACAAAGATATTTTAATGGGTTTCAGATTAAACAGGGTAATTACTGCAATTTCAAAAATAATGACTATTTCATTTATCAAATAAGAGTTTACAGTACTACAAACAATGCTATTTCAAGGGTTTTCAGGCTAAACAGCCAATGGTCAAGGGGTCTCGGGGTCTTATGGCCAAAGAAAGGAAAGCAGACCAGCTTGGAGGGTCGAAAAAATGACAATGGCTGATACCCTACGGTTGTCAACAGTTGTTCTGCCACCCCCCTAAGGTCAGCTTTGACTGATTACAGGCGGCTCTACTAAGGGAGTGCGGCTCTGCTAAAGGGTGTAACAACAGTGCTAACGGGGGACAACAGACGCATCCTTTGGGTAAGGCCGATTTGTTGGTTTGAAGTAATAGGCTATATAGTCAGGAGGAATTCTACGGGGTAAAACGTTTGAAAACATAGTACATGAGGGCTTGCAAATGTCATTGAAAGGATTGGTTGAGGGTATAGGGCTTACGGCTTTTGGGGTTTTCTCGAAAAGTTCTACAAAATGAGTGTCAGTTTGTATTCCGAAATTTCGATATTCTCTTGAATTAGGCTTTTTAAAAGTTTGATTTTCACGACTTCCAAACGATATGATTTTCCATTCTAGATCTGGTAGCAAAGAATTTACTGCAAGCGTTGCAGTAGGATTCGGCGAGAGGAGACATTTGGGGGGGCAACTGTTCGGGAGGAGAAAAAATTGTCAAGTGAAGGTAAAATCAAACACGCGTGACATATAGCCCCTGATAAATCGATCGTCGTAATTGATTTTTTGGAAAAACCGACAAATTTTGCCAAAAGGAACTTTTTGGCATAACCTGCGCGCTACGTAAATACAATATCCTCCACAGCATTTTTCTTGATCCTTTTGAGCTTTCTCTTTATTGTAACAAACTTTTCCAAATTGTTTCATCCATTTACGTATTTTACCGTGAGGTTGGCGACCGAATGAGCAGAAAAAGTAGCAGCTGTTGCCTTTACAGTAGACCAGCTGCCAATGTTCGCCAGCCAATCGCACTGGATCGGTATTGACAATAAAAAAACATTCCGAAGAGGAAATTTTAGGTAATTGATCGCTGGGAAATACACCAATAAACTTTTTTGACAAGAGAGGGTCTTGTCGGCAGAGAAGGGAAATATCCGTATCGTACATTTAGTTTCAACTGAACTTTGATAGCATACGGTTGCTAATGACTTTTATTCTTATAACTCTTGAAAATTACCCTTGGGACCAGCTGTTCAGCCATGGACAAGCTGGTTCTGGGCATTTTGTCGGCTTAAGAAGGCAGAGAGGAGGAGGACTTGGCGCTTTCTTGTCAAGCCTCATTCATATGATCCCTGCTTTTTTAGGCTCTTCCGTAGGGCAAGAAATTGTCAGTACGGGAAAAAACATAATTTCTGATATTCAAACAGGCTCTACCGTCAAAGAAGCTGTAAAGAAACGAGGCCGCGAATCTGTCAAGAATCTGACTGGACTTGGCCGCCGCCGAAAGAAGCCCGTTGGAGTCATAGCTACACGACTTAAGAAACGCTCTTTAAAGCTAAAATAACTTCATTGTCTAATTTGAACTTTAACTCAGCGGTTGCTCAATGCTTCATCAGATAGATAAAAATAGCCGGCATGCAATTTTGCCTGAAGTTGATTTAGAGTCTGTTCCAACATCACAAATTGGGGTCGAAAATATTCGATTGACCAAAATTCCATTGAAAAATACCCTGATTCCTGGATCAACAGGCCCATTTGAATTTCAGCTGGCTACAAATTCTAAAACTTATATTAATATTAAAAGATCTTGGATTGTTTGGACTTTCAACATTACAAAACCTGACGGAACAAAAGTTCCTGCCGTGGATGCTAATAATGAACCTACGAAATCTTACGCCCCGTGTCAGGAAATTGGAGGAGCTTTTGGAAAACAGTATCTTTTGCACATAAACGGTGTTTTAGTTGAATCTTCAAGTATTAACGCTGCATATCGTTATTACGTGCAAAATGAACTTATGCTAACTACAGCGGCTAAACAAAGCACTCTTTCTTATTCAGGCTATTTCCCCGACGAAACCATGGAGGATGAGGAAGGTATTGGTTATTTGGCGCGCGCGGAGCTTGTCAAAACAGGCCGCGACTGTCAGGTGGCGGCCCGCCTGCCAATAGAATTAGCAGGACAAGACAAGTTACTGCTGAATTTTCTAGATGTTCGACTTCAAATCTTCACAAACGACCACAAATTCCTCATTGATGATTTTGAATCTCAAGCAACGGAAAATTTGGTTGTAAACATAAAAGATGTATACATATCTCTTTGTGAGTATACTTTGAACCCAGGGCTTATGTTATCGATTGAAAAATATCTTCTAACAAATCGAATAACTTATGCTTTCAACTCTTTACAATTGAGATCTCTCTACATTCCGGCAGGATCTATGCATTCTCCAAATTTTCAAATTTTCAATACCTATAGTCCTACAAGAATTACAGTAGGACTTTTGAGTTCTGAAAGTTATAATGGATCCTACAACAAAAGCAGCTTTAATTTCAAGCCATACGGCCTCAAGAATCTCTACATTGACGTCGGAGGCGTAACTTACCCTTCAAGACCCTGGAATTTAGATTTCAGTGATGATAGTCCTTCCTATATTTCAGCATATATTGCAGCTATGGATGCGTTAGGATTTTCACGTTCTACTGAATCAAATGGAATAACTCGAGATCAGTTTACGAGTGGATGGACTCTTTATTCCTTGGAAATTTCCCCTGTAGTTCATACTCCAATGGTTGATTTACTCAAAACTCTCTCGGTAGTGGTTCGTCTCGAGTTTTCGGAAGCCGTTCCAGCTGGTGGATTATATTGTCTCGTGTTTCTAGAAGTCGATCAAACTCTCACAATTGACGGTAACAGACAAGTACATGTAGATTCTTTGAACTAATATTTACTTTTTATATGAATTGTCAATACAACACTTCCAAATGAAAAATCTATTGGCTCAGCTTGTTCGCTTAGTAGTTTGATTTCAACTGTATCCACATCTTCGTACATGACGTCATGATATCTCACGGGGAAGAAACTTACACGGACCATCTCACCGAATTTGCCACTCACAGGGCAAACTTGAAGAATCGGGCTCATCGTATCTCCAGTAATAGACGGGAAACAAAGATCACAGTACAAATAGATTATACTTTGTCCTCCATAAACATCCAGACAGTGTTTCGACAGAGTTGTGGTATTAATTTGAGCATCTGAAAATCCTAAAAAGTGTGCAAAATCTTTTCCCAAATCCACATTAAGAACTGTTTTGTCGATTTTCACTCCAATAAGTTGTGTGGGTTTGTCATAATAGAAATCCACGGTTCCTTTCTTTGGTTGATGACGGGCTGGATCATTCAGCATTGCAACTATTTCTTCTCCATTTTCATAATGCCCGCGGGGCATTTCTATATGTTCAGAAGTTCCATTTTTGTAGTTTATGATAACATCAGCGCCTGAAGGCAAATTTGGCATTGTTCTAGGATAAACTAAATCAATAAGCCCGATTTGGTATCGACCTTGTTTTAAATGTAAGGTTTCAGGCAATCGAGTAATAAAGCGGCTAAGAGTGTTTGTCGGGGAGCTAGCGACGCTAGCAACCAGCGTTAGGTAGAGTTCATCAGTCATTTGATCATGTTTTCTTCCCCATCGCAGATATCGATTGTCGGCTCCAGCGGGTCCGGCAAATCAACCTTGTGTCGATATTTAATAGAAAATCGAGACAAAATTTTTGAAAAGCCTGGAAAAGTTTTATATTTCTATGGAGTTTGGAATGATTTAATTCCAACAGGACCGGATATTACTTCCCATGAAGGAATTCCAGATTTAAACTTACTGAAAGAAGAACGAGGAAAAGGAACAATCGTCGTCTTAGATGATTTGCAATCGACTCTTCAGAATAATCCTAAAAACAAAAAGATCCTAAACGAACTTTTTACTCTCTACGCCCATCATTATCTTCTGAATTTGATTGTAATGTTTCATAATATCTTTGATGTTCCTCGAACGGCAAGACTTAGCACGACTCATTGGCTATTGATGCGAACGAATTCTGATAAAATTCAAATTCGCAATCTACTTCTTCAACTTTTTGGAGATTCATTTCGAAGCGCCCTTGAAGCTTATGAGGATGCAATGTCAAAACCTTACGAACATTTGCTCATTGATAATTTAGCCGACCCCAGATATCGTCTTAAGTGATATAACAAACCCTGACGCTGCAACGCTCTACCAACCACGCCTATAATGAATCGTATCAGAAAACAATTGGAATTTTTGAAACAAGTTCGACAAAATCGGAATGTTATTCGTAATGCTTCATTTACCCAAATTGGACTATTAGTTGAAATTATTTTCAATATTCTAAATTCAGCTATTAATCTAACCAAAACAGAATATAATCATCTGTTCAAACGAATCGATCGCCTGAGGCTGATAGCGAAAACGAGGGATCCCGAAGAAGCCCGTTCTCTTCTGTTAAAGCTGAGTAAAACTACTTTGCGATCATTGATCAATCCTGTCCTAGCCTTGTACGGCTTAAAATGAAATTTAATTTCAAATTCAAAGTACCCTATTTTGATAATGAAGAAGCAGCGAATATTGCTGGCGCTAAAACCACTCTTGCGGCTATTCTCGACTCGAAAACTATTTCGGCGTCTACGAAAGCTGCCCTTTTTGAAGACTTGTCTACGCGTTATCGTAACTATATTGCTACGCTTGACACTCCGCCGATTGTACAAATCAAAGCTCCCGAATCTGGCATTATAGCTGTTCCTAAAGATTTCTCAAAATTTCCAAAACTAAATGAAATTTTGAAAACCAACGACAAAAAGGAAGCTGTAATTAACAACGCCCCAATTCCAAAATCTAATATCAATGATCTTATTCAATACGCAACTAGTCGGGGTCGTTTAAAGACAAAACCAGTTGGTTATGATGAATTTTACGAATTTGCTAAGCATTATGGTGATTTTCGAACCCCTGTCGAAACAGCTACCCCAAGGAAAGTTCGTATAAAAACGGAACCAATAGAAATTCCCAGTCCAATCGCTAAAAGAGTTCGAACCCCTTCTAAACGAAAGCATACTACTCGCTATGTTGAAGCAGAAGATGAAGAGCAATTCATGACGCCAAAGACTACCCACAGACCTTCTATAGTAGGAACTGGCCGTAAGAAGAGACTTATGATTAAACTCTGGCGTCATTCTTGATGGAAACTAAAGTCAAGCAAGTTTATTTAAACCCTAAAAACCCCGCGGCATTTTCTTCTGTTGAAAATGTTCGTAAAACTCTTGGAGTTAAAAGATCCGTAGTTGAAGAAGCTCTGAAAGGAATTCCTACTTATACCGTTCATAGACCCGTACGACATCGGTTTTCACGTCGTAAAACAACTGGTCTTGGCCGATTTGTCACTTTACAAGCTGACTTGTGTGATTATCAAGCTTTCAAGAAAGATAACGATGGTTACGCTTATTTGTTAGTAGCAGTATGTTGTTATTCTAGAATGTTTTTTGTTCGAGCCCTGAAAACTAAATCAAATCGTGATGTTCAGGAAGGCTTTGAAAGCATTTTCAAAGAGATGAACGAACCACCGCTATTTCTGATAACTGATCGTGGAAGTGAATTCACAGGTAGACAAATTCAGGATTTTTTTCATTCACAAGGTATTCATCATTATTTTCCCTCTTCAGATGAAAATAAGGCAAGTATGGCAGAAAGAGCCAATCGAACCCTAAAACAAAGATTGGAACGTTTCATGTTCTATAAATCATCTCGTCGATACATTGATGCGCTTCAAGATATTGTCAAAGGAATCAATCACTCGACGAATCGATCCATTGGTAAAGCGCCTGTTGACGTCACTCTTCTGCCATTGGATGGCGAACCTAAAAGAAAACTTTGCAAGTATAATGTGGGGGATCTTGTCCGTATTAGTATGGCTCGAGGTCCTTTCACTAAAGGATATGAGAGAGGTTATTCCGTTGAAGAATTTGTTATAACCGATGCAATTCCCAGCTCTCCACCCGTATATAAGATCAAAGATTTTGGTGGAGAGAAAATCAAAGGTATTTTTTATGAGCCAGAGCTTGTCCCTTGCAAGCGAACCGATGATGTTTATCAGGTAGAGAAGATTTTAAAACGCAGAACTTACCGAGGCGTTAAACAGGTATTGGTCCGTTGGCTAGGCTATAGCGCAGCCTTTGACAGTTGGGAAAAGGAGGCGGATCTAGTCAATTTGAAACATGCGTGATGTCTCCCCCTCATACTGGTGGCATAAAGGAAAGCTCTATTTTGCCGCCCCAACTACCACTCTTACTCCTTATTTCATCGAAAAATCTACAAACTCTACGGAAATGCCTGCTGAAACAGACGATTGGAACTACTACTGGCTCGCTGGAATTGCTATTCTACTACTCTTTCTCATAAGCGCTTCTTCAACTGTTGTTTATAAAAAGATCAGTAAATAAATTCTTTATGTAACCAATATTGTTCATTTGTCAAATATGAAGCACACACAATGAAAATCACACAATAGAAATCATTCATAGAAAAGTTTAGTCATTAAAGCTATCATCGACAGTCCTCGGTGGCGGTGCAGTGTCATCTTTCTTCTTGGGAAAACGAGCGTTGATGTTGCGGAACACACATTCCTTGCACAATTTGAAAGAATAGGAGCTTCCATTGACTGTGAAAGAAGGTCGGCAAGCTGAGCAGATGACGATTGTAACGAGATCTCCTCGGGAGAGAATCTGCTTAACTGAAAGATTGTATGAGCGGCTAGAGGTTTTTGTCGGCGTTGAAGTGGCAGTGGGTTTAATGGCATTGCTCAAAAGTTGGAGAAGATCGGTAGGGTCAAAATCGGGACGTTTCATGGCAGAAGAATGAGGAAAGGCGGGCTTTTTAGGCTGAATTTGATTGACAAACGTCAGTTGTTGCGTCAGCTGTTGCGTCAGTTGTTGCGACAGATTCCTTGACATATCCGTAGGGCAGAGTAGTATAATCATCAAAGAACATCAACTTGTCCATTTTGGGCTGGAAAGTTTTCAGAGTCTTGACAGTCTTGACTCCTAACAGGTTTTTGACAAATCTGGTGTTTACACTTTGCAGGGTCTTCTGTCCGCGGCCTGTCACAAGTCCCTCAACAACAGCTTCCAAATCAGCGTAATTCAGGCTCGCAGAACTGTCCTGGGTGAAACCCTTAAATTTGACAACCTCCCTCTCTTCGCCCGTGGTGGTGTTGCGCAGTTTGTAAGCGTAGCTTTTAGGCCCACACGAAAAAAAGCCAATGATTTCAAACCCTTCGGGAACCTCATTCTGCCACTTACCCAAATAAGCTCCTTGAAGATCTTCCACGTTGTCTCCTCCAGGCTCAGTCAGAAGAATCGCAGAATCGGTATCTGAAAATAAAAAATTAGTCTTAGTCTTAAATTTGTTACGCACCTGAATATAACAGTCTACCTTGAACTCTATCCATGACGTTGAGAAGCTGAAGACGACCAGCAGCAGTGGTGATGGCAGCGTAGGCACAGTTGGTGTAGCGAGGAGCGTCGGCGTGTTCATCCACTTTTCTGTAGGTGTACATGATGTGTTCTCCCACAAGGACCTCATCCAGGATTTCCACAGACTCATCTTCCAGAATAGACGGCAGTTCATCGGCGTCGAAAGGATGAAACATGACATCAGTTTTGCCTGGTTTCTCTGCAAATTTGCCGCAAGAAGCGTTAATGATGAGTTTGGTGATCCAACGCAGGGGGTCATTTCGTTCAACGTTTGCCTTTTCCATGAGAATGTACTCATTCACAAAAAAATCACGAATGAATTCGTCCTTTTCCTCCTCGGTCATATCAGAGCGGGGCCAGCCACTTGCCTCCATTTTCTTTGTGATGAAAGGAATAAGAAAATCTCGAAAAAGATTGGTACACCATTTTTCCTCCGGCCAGTGCCACACTTCATAAACTTTCAGAACAATGTAGCCAAACTGCAAAGCGCAGAGCAACTCTTCGTGATAGACTTCAACATGGAGATATTTATCTTCAGGGTCCTCATGGGTACAAGGTTCGTTAGTTGATCGAATTGCACAAGAGCGACACAATGTGAAATAGAGCTTTTTGTCCTGCTCAGGATTTCGCCAGGGAATGACGGGAAAAAGGAGATTTCGAGGAGGCAAAATATCAATTTTGTAAAAGCCATAGTAAGGAAGATCCTCAGTAATTTCTTTGAAATCTTTTGTAATCTTTTCAGGCTGGCCCATAGGCATTGCAGTGTTGCACAAAACATAGGGGTACTGACTGTTTTGATCAATGTGAATGATTTTTTGTCCTTCGGCAGGCACTGCTTTCATGACGAAATTTTGAGTTCTAGCTCCAAAAAAGGCATTTCGTATCATGAGACGGCCGACTTGTTTGTTTTTCTTGAAAAACTCTGCCATTTCTTTGTTAGTTTTTAGTGCCGCGTTAATATCGTGTTCCCAAACAATTTCCAATTTGAAATTCATGGCTGTAATGTCTTGAAGCCTTTCCATAGTTTCCTCATACACTTGACGGTTGGTTTTATAGTAAAGAGGATGTTTTTTCTTTGGGTCAGTGTGTTTAGGACAGCCGTGGTAATAACAACCCAAAACTTCAACGACTGTATTGGAAGCGGCATGATAGGCATCAACACGGTACTCTTTACCGGCTGGATTTTTGATTTTGAATTCATTGCCACGCCAAATGTACTGATATTCTAAATTTCGCTCTTGTTCTAGCCACTGAATGTAGTTGACAGCCATTTTCGACTGAACGTCATTAGAAACATAGCCTCGTTCGGGAATTATCCCAACTTGACCTTGTTTCATGTACTTTGTACGAATCAAAAATGCACTGAAAGAAGCAAAAGTTGTGCAATGAATGATGGGATTGTATCCAGTGAGAGCTTGACAATTGATCATGTACTTGGCAACACCTTGGTGAAGAATCAAAACATCCTGCATACAATATTCATGAATGGATTGGTCGAAATCGAAAGGATCGTTTTTGTGTTCCTCATACCAATCCAAAAATTCAGCTGCAGCCGCTGGTTTCATGGTTGAGTGGCAATAGTATTGGATTGGAGGCAGAGAATTTCGGACAGAGCCGTAATTACTTGAGTGATTCCAAAGATGGGGCCAATGGCCTTTTGTCTGATCGGGAAAACCAAAAGCTTGTGGTAGTTTTGACAGAGCGACAGGGAGAAAAGCGTATGAATCCTTGAAAACAAGATTATTCACACGAGGGTCATCGACAATAACCATTTTCACAGTCATTTGGGCCTTTATAACCCTTGGCTCTATATTAGCTGCTAAAAGTCTCCCAATTATAAAATGAAGGTCAAATCGACCGGCATTGTGGGCAATACAGATGGAATTGTCAAAGGGACGATAATTCAACAGAAAGTTCACAAACTGATCTACAACTTGGTACTCATCGACAACATCAACAATTTCATCAGCATATTTGAAATGCCCGTATTTGTTAAAACCGCACGTATCACACTCCTCCAGTGGAGGCTTATCGATACAATCCTCACACATCCGGGTATAACAAACGTAATTCACATAATGTCTTTACTTCCAGGAGGAACCCAGCAACATTCATGAGTAGCAGGATTTACATGGTGTTTACAGGTCATGCAAAAAGTGGTTTCTCCACAGACATGGAGCTGATTTTCCAGATTGGCTACACGGTAAAACAATGAACAGTCAGGACAAACTTTGAAATGTTCACAGGGAGGCCGATACTCCCCTCGAGCTTGTTTGTGCGCTTCAAAACAACCGGCTCGGAAAAATTTCACATTACAGTCAGTACAAGTGATATGAGGATCGAGGGAATGGCCTTGACAATTGAACCGTTGGCATACCGTGCATTTAAAATGGCAGCGATGAATAGCTTTGTTTGTGTAGGCCTTATGACAATGAGCACAAATTGTCCGGTTCACAGTTCTTCGACAGGGAGTAAAAACATCGAAATAATTGTCAAAATAGGCTAAATACAGCTTTTTATCTGAATCCGTATTTGCTTCCCACAGTAGAGAATAAGCTTTGATAGGAATAATACGGGTGTAGACCATAATATGGTAATGCCGCAGATAATCGGCGTAGTCGTCCATGTGATCAATAGAAGATGAATAATCAGTAGTCTCCAGATTGCATTTTCCCATAAACTCCAAAGTTTCCTTCATCCAAGTATTGTCAGAACGTTTCAACCGGCGAATATAATTTATTAATTCGACAGTTTCATGCTCTCGATTCCTGGTAATCAGAAGGGCTAACAGAAGAGCTCGAGGGAGGGAGTAATCACAGCGAGGGACGATTCGTTTCAGTTTCAGATCGGGATCAAAGAAGTCTTTCATGGCAAGATTGGGGTAAGAATGGCGTAGGAGTGGCGTCACTTTTACAACACGTCAGTTGGTGGTGCCAACCGGCTCTTCAAAACATTCGAAAATCAAATACTGGAAGTGAATTCAAAAATGGAGTAAACGAAATTAGAATTTGTCCATGGAAATGAATTTTTTTTAAAATTTGAATTTTTGATTTGTCAAATTTGAAAATTAAATTTTTGCAAATTTGAAATTATAATTATACAAATTTGAAATTTTGTCTTTCAAAAGGAAGCCTAAAAGACAATGGTACTGTAAGAAAAATTACAGTAATCACAGCGACAGTATTGTAGAAAAAGTACTGTAAGAAAAGTTCAAACTACAAAATACTAAACAAATTTCTAAACTTTGAAATTACCCCAGAAATTTCCATAATTAGAACTTTGAACTTTGAAAATACTGAACTTTTCATTTTTAGTAAAATTTGAAATTCCATCTTCAGAATAATCCAAAACCCAAGGCCAAAGTCCCCTAACCCCGATGGCAAAAGCGGGATAAACATATATACGACAGCTGACTTGCGCGTTGTGGCACGGCTTAGGCGGATGGCAAAACCGGGAAACATCATGGCAAAGGGGGGATAAAGATACTACTGACTGACAGTCGTGGGATACGACCGACAGTCGTGGGAAACGACTGACAGTCGTGGGATACCACTGACAGTCGTTGGATACCACTGACAGTCGTGACAGTCGTGTGATACGACTTACAGTCGTGGGATACTACTGACAGTCGTGTGATACGACCGGCAGTCATGGGATACGACTGACAGTCGTGTGATACTACTGACAGTCGTGTGATACGACTGACAGTCGTGGGAAACGACTGACAGTCGTGGGATACGACCGACAGTCATGGGATACGACTGACAGTCGTGGGATACTACTGACAGTCGTGTGATACGACTGACAGTCGTGGGAAACGACTGACAGTCGTGGGATACCACTGACTAACGTTGGATACGACTGACAGTCGTGGGAAACGACTGACAGTCGTGGGGAACGACTGACAGTCGTAGGAAACGACTGACAGTCGTGTGATACGACTGACAGTCGTGGGAAATGGCTGACAGTCGTGGGATACCACTGACAGTCGTTGGATACCACTGACAGTCGCGACAGTCGTGGGATACGACTGACAGTCGTGGGAAACGACTGACAGTCGTGGGATACGACTGACATACATGACAGTCGTGGGATACGACTGACATACATGACAGTCGTGGGATACGACTGGCAGTCTTGGAAAACGACTTACAGTCGTGGCAAAGGACTCACAGTCGTAGGATACTACTGACAGTCGTGGGAAACGACTGACAGCCGTGGGAAACGACTGACAGTCGTGGGATACCACTGACTGTCGTTGGATACCACTGACAGTCGTGACAGTCGTGGGAAACGACTGACAGTTGTGGGAAACGACTGACAGTCGTGGGATACCACTGACTGTCGTTGGATACCACTGACAGTCGTGACAGTCGTGGGAAACGACTGACAGTCGTGGGATACTACTGACAGTCGTGTGATACGACTGACAGTCGTGGGAAACGACTGACAGTCGTGTGATACGACTGACAGTCGGTGGATACCACTGACAGTCGTGACAGTCGTGTGATACGACTTACAGTCGTGGGGTACTACTGACAGTCGTGTGATACGACCGGCAGTCGTGGGAAACGACTGAAAGTCGTGGGGAACGACTGACAGTCGTGGGATACGACCGACAGTCGTGGGAAACGACCGACAGTCATGGGATACGACTGACAGTCGTGGGATACTACTGACAGTCGTGTGATACGACTGACAGTCGTGGGAAACGACTGACAGTCGTGGGATACCACTGACTAACGTTGGATACGACTGACAGTCGTGGGAAACGACTGACAGTCGTGGGGAACGACTGACAGTCGTAGGAAACGACTGACAGTCGTGTGATACGACTGACAGTCGTGGGAAATGGCTGACAGTCGTGGGATACCACTGACAGTCGTTGGATACCACTGACAGTCGCGACAGTCGTGGGATACGACTGACAGTCGTGGGAAACGACTGACAGTCGTGGGATACGACTGACATACATGACAGTCGTGGGATACGACTGACATACATGACAGTCGTGGGATACGACTGGCAGTCTTGGAAAACGACTTACAGTCGTGGCAAAAGACTCACAGTCGTAGGATACTACTGACAGTCGTGGGAAACGACTGACAGCCGTGGGAAACGACTGACAGTCGTGGGATACCACTGACTGTCGTTGGATACCACTGACAGTCGTGACAGTCGTGGGAAACGACTGACAGTTGTGGGAAACGACTGACAGTCGTGGGATACCACTGACTGTCGTTGGATACCACTGACAGTCGTGACAGTCGTGGGAAACGACTGACAGTCGTGGGATACTACTGACAGTCGTGTGATACGACTGACAGTCGTGGGAAACGACTGACAGTCGTGTGATACGACTGACAGTCGTTGGATACCACTGACAGTCGTGACAGTCGTGTGATACGACTTACAGTCGTGGGGTACTACTGACAGTCGTGTGATACGACCGGCAGTCGTGGAAAACGACTGACAGTCGTGGGGAACGACTGACAGTCGTGGGATACCACTGACAGTCGTTGGATACCACTGACAGTCGTGACAGTCGTGTGAAACGACTTACAGTCGTGGGATACTACTGACAGTCGTGTGATACGACCGGCAGTCATGGGATACGACTGACAGTCGTGGGATACTACTGACAGTCGTGTGATACGACTGACAGTCGTGGGAAACGACTGACAGTCGTGGGATACGACCGACAGTCATGGGATACGACTGACAGTCGTGGGATACTACTGACAGTCGTGTGATACGACTGACAGTCGTGGGAAACGACTGACAGTCGTGGGATACCACTGACTGTCGTTGGATACGACTGACAGTCGTGGGAAACGACTGACAGTCGTGGGGAACGACTGACAGTCGTGGGAAACGACTGACAGTCGTGTGATACGACTGACAGTCGTGGGAAACGGCTGACAGTCGCGGGATACCTCTGACAGTCGTTGGATACCACTGACAGTCGCGACAGTCGTGGGATACGACTGACATACATGACATTCGTGGGATACGACTGACATACATGACAGTCGTGGGATACGACTGACATACATGACAGTCGTGGGATACGACTGACATACATGACAGTCGTGGGATACGACTGGCAGTCTTGGAAAACGACTGACAGTCGTGGGATACCACTGACAGTCGTTGGATACCACTGACAGTCGTGACAGTCGTGTGATACGACTGACAGTCGTGGGAAACGACTGACAGTCGTGGGATACCACTGACTGTCGTTGGATACCACTGACAGTCGTGACAGTCGTGGGATACGACCGACAGTCGTGGGAAACGACTGACAGTCGTGGGATACTACTGACAGTCGTGTGATACGACTGACAGTCGTGGGAAACGACTGACAGTCGTGGGGAACGACTGACAGTCGTGGGAAACGACTGACAGTCGTGGGAAACGACCGACGGTCGTGGGAAACGACTGACAGTCGTGGGATACCACTGACAGTCGTGACAGTCGTGTGATACGACTTACAGTCGTGGGATACTACTGACAGTCGTGTGATACGACCGGCAGTCATGGGATACGACTGACAGTCGTGTGATACTACTGACAGTCGTGTGATACGACTGACAGTCGTGGGAAACGACTGACAGTCGTGGGATACGACCGACAGTCATGGGATACGACTGACAGTCGTGGGATACTACTGACAGTCGTGTGATACGACTGACAGTCGTGGGAAACGACTGACAGTCGTGGGATACCACTGACTAACGTTGGATACGACTGACAGTCGTGGGAAACGACTGACAGTCGTGGGGAACGACTGACAGTCGTAGGAAACGACTGACAGTCGTGTGATACGACTGACAGTCGTGGGAAATGGCTGACAGTCGTGGGATACCACTGACAGTCGTTGGATACCACTGACAGTCGCGACAGTCGTGGGATACGACTGACAGTCGTGGGAAACGACTGACAGTCGTGGGATACGACTGACATACATGACAGTCGTGGGATACGACTGACATACATGACAGTCGTGGGATACGACTGGCAGTCTTGGAAAACGACTTACAGTCGTGGCAAAGGACTCACAGTCGTAGGATACTACTGACAGTCGTGGGAAACGACTGACAGCCGTGGGAAACGACTGACAGTCGTGGGATACCACTGACTGTCGTTGGATACCACTGACAGTCGTGACAGTCGTGGGAAACGACTGACAGTTGTGGGAAACGACTGACAGTCGTGGGATACCACTGACTGTCGTTGGATACCACTGACAGTCGTGACAGTCGTGGGAAACGACTGACAGTCGTGGGATTCTACTGACAGTCGTGTGATACGACTGACAGTCGTGGGAAACGACTGACAGTCGTGTGATACGACTGACAGTCGTTGGATACCACTGACAGTCGTGACAGTCGTGTGATACGACTTACAGTCGTGGGGTACTACTGACAGTCGTGTGATACGACCGGCAGTCGTGGGAAACGACTGAAAGTCGTGGGGAACGACTGACAGTCGTGGGATACGACCGACAGTCGTGGGAAACGACCAACAGTCATGGGATACGACTGACAGTCGTGGGATACTACTGACAGTCGTGTGATACGACTGACAGTCGTGGGAAACGACTGACAGTCGTGGGATACCACTGACTAACGTTGGATACGACTGACAGTCGTGGGAAACGACTGACAGTCGTGGGGAACGACTGACAGTCGTAGGAAACGACTGACAGTCGTGTGATACGACTGACAGTCGTGGGAAATGGCTGACAGTCGTGGGATACCACTGACAGTCGTGACAGTCGTATGATACGACTGATAGTCGTGGGAAACGGCTGACAGTCGTGGGATACCACTGACAGTCGTTGGATACCACTGACAGTCGCGACAGTCGTGGGATACGACTTACAGTCGTGGGATACTACTGACAGTCGTGTGATACGACCGGCAGTCATGGGATACGACTGACAGTCGTGGGATACTACTGACAGTCGTGTGATACGACTGACAGTCGTGGGAAACGACTGACAGTCGTGGGGAACGACTGACAGTCGTGGGAAACGACTGACAGTCGTGGGAAACGACCGACGGTCGTGGGAAACGACTGACAGTCGTGGGATACCACTGACAGTCGTGACAGTCGTGTGATACGACTTACAGTCGTGGGATACTACTGACAGTCGTGTGATACGACCGGCAGTCATGGGATACGACTGACAGTCGTGTGATACTACTGACAGTCGTGTGATACGACTGACAGTCGTGGGAAACGACTGACAGTCGTGGGATACGACCGACAGTCATGGGATACGACTGACAGTCGTGGGATACTACTGACAGTCGTGTGATACGACTGACAGTCGTGGGAAACGACTGACAGTCGTGGGATACCACTGACTAACGTTGGATACGACTGACAGTCGTGGGAAACGACTGACAGTCGTGGGGAACGACTGACAGTCGTAGGAAACGACTGACAGTCGTGTGATACGACTGACAGTCGTGGGAAATGGCTGACAGTCGTGGGATACCACTGACAGTCGTTGGATACCACTGACAGTCGCGACAGTCGTGGGATACGACTGACAGTCGTGGGAAACGACTGACAGTCGTGGGATACGACTGACATACATGACAGTCGTGGGATACGACTGACATACATGACAGTCGTGGGATACGACTGGCAGTCTTGGAAAACGACTTACAGTCGTGGCAAAGGACTCACAGTCGTAGGATACTACTGACAGTCGTGGGAAACGACTGACAGCCGTGGGAAACGACTGACAGTCGTGGGATACCACTGACTGTCGTTGGATACCACTGACAGTCGTGACAGTCGTGGGAAACGACTGACAGCCGTGGGAAACGACTGACAGTCGTGGGATACCACTGACTGTCGTTGGATACCACTGACAGTCGTGACAGTCGTGGGAAACGACTGACAGTTGTGGGAAACGACTGACAGTCGTGGGATACCACTGACTGTCGTTGGATACCACTGACAGTCGTGACAGTCGTGGGAAACGACTGACAGTCGTGGGATTCTACTGACAGTCGTGTGATACGACTGACAGTCGTGGGAAACGACTGACAGTCGTGTGATACGACTGACAGTCGTTGGATACCACTGACAGTCGTGACAGTCGTGTGATACGACTTACAGTCGTGGGGTACTACTGACAGTCGTGTGATACGACCGGCAGTCGTGGGAAACGACTGAAAGTCGTGGGGAACGACTGACAGTCGTGGGATACGACCGACAGTCGTGGGAAACGACCGACAGTCATGGGATACGACTGACAGTCGTGGGATACTACTGACAGTCGTGTGATACGACTGACAGTCGTGGGAAACGACTGACAGTCGTGGGATACCACTGACTAACGTTGGATACGACTGACAGTCGTGGGAAACGACTGACAGTCGTGGGGAACGACTGACAGTCGTAGGAAACGACTGACAGTCGTGTGATACGACTGACAGTCGTGGGAAATGGCTGACAGTCGTGGGATACCACTGACAGTCGTTGGATACCACTGACAGTCGCGACAGTCGTGGGATACGACTGACAGTCGTGGGAAACGACTGACAGTCGTGGGATACGACTGACATACATGACAGTCGTGGGATACGACTGACATACATGAAAGTCGTGGGATACGACTGGCAGTCTTGGAAAACGACTTACAGTCGTGGCAAAAGACTCACAGTCGTAGGATACTACTGACAGTCGTGGGAAACGACTGACAGCCGTGGGAAACGACTGACAGTCGTGGGATACCACTGACTGTCGTTGGATACCACTGACAGTCGTGACAGTCGTGGGAAACGACTGACAGTTGTGGGAAACGACTGACAGTCGTGGGATACCACTGACTGTCGTTGGACACCACTGACAGTCGTGACAGTCGTGGGAAACGACTGACAGTCGTGGGATACTACTGACAGTCGTATGATACGACTGATAGTCGTGGGAAACGGCTGACAGTCGTGGGATACCACTGACAGTCGTTGGATACCACTGACAGTCGTGACAGTCGTGTGATACGACTTACAGTCGTGGGGTACTACTGACAGTCGTGTGATACGACCGGCAGTCGTGGGAAACGACTGACAGTCGTGGGGAACGACTGACAGTCGTGGGTTACGACCGACAGTCGTGGGAAACGACTGACAGTCGTGGGATACCACTGACAGTCGTTGGATACCACTGACAGTCGTGTGATACGACTTACAGTCGTGGGATACTACTGACAGTCGTGTGATACGACCGGCAGTCATGGGATACGACTGACAGTCGTGGGATACTACTGACAGTCGTGTGATACGACTGACAGTCGTGGGAAACGACTGACAGTCGTGGGATACGACCGACAGTCATGGGATACGACTGACAGTCGTGGGATACTACTGACAGTCGTTGGATACCACTGACAGTCGTGACAGTCGTGTGATACGACTTACAGTCGTGGGATACTACTGACAGTCGTGTGATACGACCGGCAGTCATGGGATACGACTGACAGTCGTGGGATACTACTGACAGTCGTGTGATACGACTGACAGTCGTGGGAAACGACTGACAGTCGTGGGATACGACTGACAGTCGTGGGAAACGACTGACAGTCGTGGGATACCACTGACTGTCGTTGGATACGACTGACAGTCGTGGGAAACGACTGACAGTCGTGAAGAACGACTGACAGTCGTGGGAAACGACTGACAGTCGTGTGATACGACTGACAGTCGTGGGAAACGGCTGACAGTCGCGGGATACCACTGACAGTCGTTGGATACCACTGACAGTCGCGACAGTCGTGGGATACGACTGACAAACATGACATTCGTGGGATACGACTGACATACATGACAGTCGTGGGATACGACTGACATACATGACAGTCGTGGGATACGACTGACATACATGACAGTCGTGGGATACGACTGGCAGTCTTGGAAAACGACTGACAGTCGTGGGATACCACTGACAGTCGTTGGATACCACTGACAGTCGTGACAGTCGTGTGATACGACTGACAGTCGTGGGAAACGACTGACAGTCGTGGGATACCACTGACTGTCGTTGGATACCACTGACAGTCGTGACAGTCGTGGGATACGACCGACAGTCGTGGGAAACGACTGACAGTCGTGGGATACCACTGACTGTCGTTGGATACCACTGACAGTCGTGGGATACCACTGACTGTCGTTGGATACGACTGACAGTCGTGGGAAACGACTGACAGTCGTGAAGAACGACTGACAGTCGTGGGAAACGACTGACAGTCGTGTGATACGACTGACAGTCGTGGGAAACGGCTGACAGTCGCGGGATACCACTGACAGTCGTTGGATACCACTGACAGTCGCGACAGTCGTGGGATACGACTGACAAACATGACATTCGTGGGATACGACTGACATACATGACAGTCGTGGGATACGACTGACATACATGACAGTCGTGGGATACTACTGACAGTCGTGTGATACGACCGGCAGTCATGGGATACGACTGACAGTCGTGGGATACTACTGACAGTCGTGTGATACGACTGACAGTCGTGGGAAACGACTGACAGTCGTGGGATACGACTGACAGTCGTGGGAAACGACTGACAGTCGTGGGATACCACTGACTGTCGTTGGATACGACTGACAGTAGTGGGAAACGACTGACAGTCGTGAAGAACGACTGACAGTCGTGGGAAACGACTGACAGTCGTGTGATACGACTGACAGTCGTGGGAAACGGCTGACAGTCGCGGGATACCACTGACAGTCGTTGGATACCACTGACAGTCGCGACAGTCGTGGGATACGACTGACAAACATGACATTCGTGGGATACGACTGACATACATGACAGTCGTGGGATACGACTGACATACATGACAGTCGTGGGATACGACTGACATACATGACAGTCGTGGGATACGACTGGCAGTCTTGGAAAACGACTGACAGTCGTGGGATACCACTGACAGTCGTTGGATACCACTGACAGTCGTGACAGTCGTGTGATACGACTGACAGTCGTGGGAAACGACTGACAGTCGTGGGATACCACTGACTGTCGTTGGATACCACTGACAGTCGTGACAGTCGTGGGATACGACCGACAGTCGTGGGAAACGACTGACAGTCGTGGGATACTACTGACAGTCGTGTGATACGACTGACAGTCGTGGGAAACGACTGACAGTCGTGGGGAACGACTGACAGTCGTGGGAAACGACTGACAGTCGTGGGAAACGACCGACGGTCGTGGGAAACGACTGACAGTCGTGGGATACCACTGACAGTCGTTGGATACCACTGACAGTCGTGACAGTCGTATGATACGACTGACAAACATGACATTCGTGGGATACGACTGACATACATGACAGTCGTGGGATACGACTGACATACATGACAGTCGTGGGATACGACTGACATACATGACAGTCGTGGGATACGACTGGCAGTCTTGGAAAACGACTGACAGTCGTGGGATACCACTGACAGTCGTTGGATACCACTGACAGTCGCGACAGTCGTGGGATACGACTGACAAACATGACATTCGTGGGATACGACTGACATACATGACAGTCGTGGGATACGACTGACATACATGACAGTCGTGGGATACGACTGACATACATGACAGTCGTGGGATACAACTGGCAGTCTTGGAAAACGACTGACAGTCGTGGGATACCACTGACAGTCGTTGGATACCACTGACAGTCGTGACAGTCGTGTGATACGACTGACAGTCGTGGGAAACGACTGACAGTCGTGGGATACCACTGACTGTCGTTGGATACCACTGACAGTCGTGACAGTCGTGGGATACTACCGACAGTCGTGGGAAACGACTGACAGTCGTGGGATACTACTGACAGTCGTGTGATACGACTGACAGTCGTGGGAAACGACTGACAGTCGTGGGGAACGACTGACAGTCGTGGGAAACGACTGACAGTCGTGGGAAACGACCGACGGTCGTGGGAAACGACTGACAGTCGTGGGATACCACTGACAGTCGTTGGATACCACTGACAGTCGTGACAGTCGTATGATACGACTGATAGTCGTGGGAAACGGCTGACAGTCGTGGGATACCACTGACAGTCGTTGGATACCACTGACAGTCGCGACAGTCGTGGGATACGACTTACAGTCGTGGGATACTACTGACAGTCGTGTGATACGACCGGCA
The DNA here is from genome assembly GCA_964057215.1 of Oscheius myriophilus. NCBI lineage: Eukaryota > Metazoa > Nematoda > Chromadorea > Rhabditida > Rhabditidae > Oscheius > Oscheius myriophilus. The sequence goes on from OZ059905.1 coordinate 10,292,987, forward strand.
GTCATGGGATACGACTGACAGTCGTGGGATACTACTGACAGTCGTGTGATACGACTGACAGTCGTGGGAAACGACTGACAGTCGTGGGGAACGACTGACAGTCGTGGGAAACGACTGACAGTCGTGGGAAACGACCGACGGTCGTGGGAAACGACTGACAGTCGTGGGATACCGCTGACAGTCGTTGGATACCACTGACAGTCGTGACAGTCGTGTGATACGACTTACAGTCGTGGGATACTACTGACAGTCGTGTGATACGACCGGCAGTCATGGGATACGACTGACAGTCGTGTGATACTACTGACAGTCGTGTGATACGACTGACAGTCGTGGGAAACGACTGACAGTCGTGGGATACGACTGACAGTCGTGGGAAACGACTGACAGTCGTGGGATACGACTGACATACATGACAGTCGTGGGATACGACTGACATACATGACAGTCGTGGGATACGACTGGCAGTCTTGGAAAACGACTTACAGTCGTGGCAAAAGACTCACAGTCGTAGGATACTACTGACAGTCGTGGGAAACGACTGACAGCCGTGGGAAACGACTGACAGTCGTGGGATACCACTGACTGTCGTTGGATACCACTGACAGTCGTGACAGTTGTGGGAAACGACTGACAGTTGTGGGAAACGACTGACAGTCGTGGGATACCACTGACTGTCGTTGGATACCACTGACAGTCGTGACAGTCGTGGGATACGACCGACAGTCGTGGGAAACGACTGACAGTCGTGGGATACTACTGACAGTCGTGTGATACGACTGACAGTCGTGGGAAACGACTGACAGTCGTGGGGAACGACTGACAGTCGTGGGAAACGACTGACAGTCGTGGGAAACGACCGACGGTCGTGGGAAACGACTGACAGTCGTGGGATACCACTGACAGTCGTTGGATACCACTGACAGTCGTGACAGTCGTATGATACGACTGACAAACATGACATTCGTGGGATACGACTGACATACATGACAGTCGTGGGATACGACTGACATACATGACAGTCGTGGGATACGACTGACATACATGACAGTCGTGGGATACGACTGGCAGTCTTGGAAAACGACTGACAGTCGTGGGATACCACTGACAGTCGTTGGATACCACTGACAGTCGCGACAGTCGTGGGATACGACTGACAAACATGACATTCGTGGGATACGACTGACATACATGACAGTCGTGGGATACGACTGACATACATGACAGTCGTGGGATACGACTGACATACATGACAGTCGTGGGATACAACTGGCAGTCTTGGAAAACGACTGACAGTCGTGGGATACCACTGACAGTCGTTGGATACCACTGACAGTCGTGACAGTCGTGTGATACGACTGACAGTCGTGGGAAACGACTGACAGTCGTGGGATACCACTGACTGTCGTTGGATACCACTGACAGTCGTGACAGTCGTGGGATACGACCGACAGTCGTGGGAAACGACTGACAGTCGTGGGATACTACTGACAGTCGTGTGATACGACTGACAGTCGTGGGAAACGACTGACAGTCGTGGGGAACGACTGACAGTCGTGGGAAACGACTGACAGTCGTGGGAAACGACCGACGGTCGTGGGAAACGACTGACAGTCGTGGGATACCACTGACAGTCGTTGGATACCACTGACAGTCGTGACAGTCGTATGATACGACTGATAGTCGTGGGAAACGGCTGACAGTCGTGGGATACCACTGACAGTCGTTGGATACCACTGACAGTCGCGACAGTCGTGGGATACGACTTACAGTCGTGGGATACTACTGACAGTCGTGTGATACGACCGGCAGTCATGGGATACGACTGACAGTCGTGGGATACTACTGACAGTCGTGTGATACGACTGACAGTCGTGGGAAACGACTGACAGTCGTGGGGAACGACTGACAGTCGTGGGAAACGACTGACAGTCGTGGGAAACGACCGACGGTCGTGGGAAACGACTGACAGTCGTGGGATACCGCTGACAGTCGTTGGATACCACTGACAGTCGTGACAGTCGTGTGATACGACTTACAGTCGTGGGATACTACTGACAGTCGTGTGATACGACCGGCAGTCATGGGATACGACTGACAGTCGTGTGATACTACTGACAGTCGTGTGATACGACTGACAGTCGTGGGAAACGACTGACAGTCGTGGGATACGACTGACAGTCGTGGGAAACGACTGACAGTCGTGGGATACGACTGACATACATGACAGTCGTGGGATACGACTGACATACATGACAGTCGTGGGATACGACTGGCAGTCTTGGAAAACGACTTACAGTCGTGGCAAAAGACTCACAGTCGTAGGATACTACTGACAGTCGTGGGAAACGACTGACAGCCGTGGGAAACGACTGACAGTCGTGGGATACCACTGACTGTCGTTGGATACCACTGACAGTCGTGACAGTTGTGGGAAACGACTGACAGTTGTGGGAAACGACTGACAGTCGTGGGATACCACTGACTGTCGTTGGATACCACTGACAGTCGTGACAGTCGTGGGAAACGACTGACAGTCGTGGGATACTACTGACAGTCGTGTGATACGACTGACAGTCGTGGGAAACGACTGACAGTCGTGTGATACGACTGACAGTCGTTGGATACCACTGACAGTCGTGACAGTCGTGTGATACGACTTACAGTCGTGGGATACTACTGACAGTCGTGTGATACGACTGACAGTCGTGGGAAACGACTGACAGTCGTGGGATACCACTGACTGTCGTTGGATACGACTGACAGTCGTGGGAAACGACTGACAGTCGTGTGATACGACTGACAGTCGTGGGAAACGGCTGACAGTCGCGGGATACCACTGACAGTCGTTGGATACCACTGACAGTCGCGACAGTCGTGGGATACGACTGACAAACATGACATTCGTGGGATACGACTGACATACATGACAGTCGTGGGATACGACTGACATACATGACAGTCGTGGGATACGACTGGCAGTCTTGGAAAACGACTGACAGTCGTGGGATACCACTGACAGTCGTTGGATACCACTGACAGTCGTGACAGTCGTGTGATACGACTGACAGTCGTGGGAAACGACTGACAGTCGTGGGATACCACTGACTGTCGTTGGATACCACTGACAGTCGTGACAGTCGTGGGATACGACCGACAGTCGTGGGAAACGACTGACAGTCGTGGGATACTACTGACAGTCGTGTGATACGACTGACAGTCGTGGGAAACGACTGACAGTCGTGGGGAACGACTGACAGTCGTGGGAAACGACTGACAGTCGTGGGAAACGACCGACGGTCGTGGGAAACGACTGACAGTCGTGGGATACCACTGACAGTCGTTGGATACCACTGACAGTCGTGACAGTCGTATGATACGACTGATAGTCGTGGGAAACGGCTGACAGTCGTGGGATACCACTGACAGTCGTTGGATACCACTGACAGTCGCGACAGTCGTGGGATACGACTTACAGTCGTGGGATACTACTGACAGTCGTGTGATACGACCGGCAGTCATGGGATACGACTGACAGTCGTGGGATACTACTGACAGTCGTGTGATACGACTGACAGTCGTGGGAAACGACTGACAGTCGTGGGGAACGACTGACAGTCGTGGGAAACGACTGACAGTCGTGGGAAACGACCGACGGTCGTGGGAAACGACTGACAGTCGTGGGATACCACTGACAGTCGTTGGATACCACTGACAGTCGTGACAGTCGTGTGATACGACTTACAGTCGTGGGATACTACTGACAGTCGTGTGATACGACCGGCAGTCATGGGATACGACTGACAGTCGTGTGATACTACTGACAGTCGTGTGATACGACTGACAGTCGTGGGAAACGACTGACAGTCGTGGGATACGACTGACAGTCGTGGGAAACGACTGACAGTCGTGGGATACGACTGACATACATGACAGTCGTGGGATACGACTGACATACATGACAGTCGTGGGATACGACTGGCAGTCTTGGAAAACGACTTAGAGTCGTGGGATACTACTGACAGTCGTGTGATACGACTGACAGTCGTGGGAAACGACTGACAGTCGTAGGATACGACCGACAGTCATGGGATACGACTGACAGTCGTGGGATACTACTGACAGTCGTGTGATACGACTGACAGTCGTGGGAAACGACTGACAGTCGTGGGATACCACTGACTGTCGTTGGATACGACTGACAGTCGTGGGAAACGACTGACAGTCGTGGGATACCACTGACTGTCGTTGGATACCACTGACAGTCGTGACAGTTGTGGGAAACGACTGACAGTTGTGGGAAACGACTGACAGTCGTGGGATACCACTGACTGTCGTTGGATACCACTGACAGTCGTGACAGTCGTGGGAAACGACTGACAGTCGTGGGATACTACTGACAGTCGTGTGATACGACTGACAGTCGTGGGAAACGACTGACAGTCTTGGAAAACGACTTACAGTCGTGGCAAAAGACTCACAGTCGTAGGATACTACTGACAGTCGTGGGAAACGACTGACAGCCGTGGGAAACGACTGACAGTCGTGGGATACCACTGACTGTCGTTGGATACCACTGACAGTCGTGACAGTTGTGGGAAACGACTGACAGTTGTGGGAAACGACTGACAGTCGTGGGATACCACTGACTGTCGTTGGATACCACTGACAGTCGTGACAGTCGTGGGAAACGACTGACAGTCGTGGGATACTACTGACAGTCGTGTGATACGACTGACAGTCGTGGGAAACGACTGACAGTCGTGTGATACGACTGACAGTCGTTGGATACCACTGACAGTCGTGACAGTCGTGTGATACGACTTACAGTCGTGGGATACTACTGACAGTCGTGTGATACGACTGACAGTCGTGGGAAACGACTGACAGTCGTGGGATACCACTGACTGTCGTTGGATACGACTGACAGTCGTGGGAAACGACTGACAGTCGTGTGATACGACTGACAGTCGTGGGAAACGGCTGACAGTCGCGGGATACCACTGACAGTCGTTGGATACCACTGACAGTCGCGACAGTCGTGGGATACGACTGACAAACATGACATTCGTGGGATACGACTGACATACATGACAGTCGTGGGATACGACTGACATACATGACAGTCGTGGGATACGACTGGCAGTCTTGGAAAACGACTGACAGTCGTGGGATACCACTGACAGTCGTTGGATACCACTGACAGTCGTGACAGTCGTGTGATACGACTGACAGTCGTGGGAAACGACTGACAGTCGTGGGATACCACTGACTGTCGTTGGATACCACTGACAGTCGTGACAGTCGTGGGATACGACCGACAGTCGTGGGAAACGACTGACAGTCGTGGGATACTACTGACAGTCGTGTGATACGACTGACAGTCGTGGGAAACGACTGACAGTCGTGGGGAACGACTGACAGTCGTGGGAAACGACTGACAGTCGTGGGAAACGACCGACGGTCGTGGGAAACGACTGACAGTCGTGGGATACCACTGACAGTCGTTGGATACCACTGACAGTCGTGACAGTCGTATGATACGACTGATAGTCGTGGGAAACGGCTGACAGTCGTGGGATACCACTGACAGTCGTTGGATACCACTGACAGTCGCGACAGTCGTGGGATACGACTTACAGTCGTGGGATACTACTGACAGTCGTGTGATACGACCGGCAGTCATGGGATACGACTGACAGTCGTGGGATACTACTGACAGTCGTGTGATACGACTGACAGTCGTGGGAAACGACTGACAGTCGTGGGGAACGACTGACAGTCGTGGGAAACGACTGACAGTCGTGGGAAACGACCGACGGTCGTGGGAAACGACTGACAGTCGTGGGATACCACTGACAGTCGTTGGATACCACTGACAGTCGTGACAGTCGTGTGATACGACTTACAGTCGTGGGATACTACTGACAGTCGTGTGATACGACCGGCAGTCATGGGATACGACTGACAGTCGTGTGATACTACTGACAGTCGTGTGATACGACTGACAGTCGTGGGAAACGACTGACAGTCGTGGGATACGACTGACAGTCGTGGGAAACGACTGACAGTCGTGGGATACGACTGACATACATGACAGTCGTGGGATACGACTGACATACATGACAGTCGTGGGATACGACTGGCAGTCTTGGAAAACGACTTAGAGTCGTGGGATACTACTGACAGTCGTGTGATACGACTGACAGTCGTGGGAAACGACTGACAGTCGTAGGATACGACCGACAGTCATGGGATACGACTGACAGTCGTGGGATACTACTGACAGTCGTGTGATACGACTGACAGTCGTGGGAAACGACTGACAGTCGTGGGATACCACTGACTGTCGTTGGATACGACTGACAGTCGTGGGAAACGACTGACAGTCGTGGGGAACGACTGACAGTCGTGGGAAACGACTGACAGTCGTGGGATACCACTGACAGTCGTTGGATACCACTGACAGTCGTGACAGTCGTGTGATACGACTTACAGTCGTGGGATACTACTGACAGTCGTGTGATACGACCGGCAGTCATGGGATACGACTGACAGTCGTGGGATACTACTGACAGTCGTGTGATACGACTGACAGTCGTGGGAAACGACTGACAGTCGTGGGATACGACCGACAGTCATGGGATACGACTGACAGTCGTGGGATACTACTGACAGTCGTGTGATACGACTGACAGTCGTGGGAAACGACTGACAGTCGTGGGATACCACTGACTGTCGTTGGATACGACTGACAGTCGTGGGAAACGACTGACAGTCGTGGGGAACGACTGACAGTCGTGGGAAACGACTGACAGTCGTGTGATACGACTGACAGTCGTGGGAAACGGCTGACAGTCGCGGGATACCACTGACAGTCGTTGGATACCACTGACAGTCGCGACAGTCGTGGGATACGACTGACATACATGACATACGTGGGATACGACTGACATACATGACAGTCGTGGGATACGACTGACATACATGACAGTCGTGGGATACGACTGACATACATGACAGTCGTGGGATACGACTGGCAGTCTTGGAAAACGACTTACAGTCGTGGCAAAAGACTCACAGTCGTAGGATACTACTGACAGTCGTGGGAAACGACTGACAGCCGTGGGAAACGACTGACAGTCGTGGGATACCACTGACTGTCGTTGGATACCACTGACAGTCGTGACAGTTGTGGGAAACGACTGACAGTTGTGGGAAACGACTGACAGTCGTGGGATACCACTGACTGTCGTTGGATACCACTGACAGTCGTGACAGTCGTGGGAAACGACTGACAGTCGTGGGATACTACTGACAGTCGTGTGATACGACTGACAGTCGTGGGAAACGACTGACAGTCGTGTGATACGACTGACAGTCGTTGGATACCACTGACAGTCGTGACAGTCGTGTGATACGACTTACAGTCGTGGGATACTACTGACTGTCGTTGGATACGACTGACAGTCGTGGGAAACGACTGACAGTCGTGTGATACGACTGACAGTCGTGGGAAACGACTGACAGTCGTGGGATACCACTGACTGTCGTTGGATACGACTGACAGTCGTGGGAAACGACTGACAGTCGTGTGATACGACTGACAGTCGTGGGAAACGGCTGACAGTCGCGGGATACCACTGACAGTCGTTGGATACCACTGACAGTCGCGACAGTCGTGGGATACGACTGACAAACATGACATTCGTGGGATACGACTGACATACATGACAGTCGTGGGATACGACTGACATACATGACAGTCGTGGGATACGACTGGCAGTCTTGGAAAACGACTGACAGTCGTGGGATACCACTGACAGTCGTTGGATACCACTGACAGTCGTGACAGTCGTGTGATACGACTGACAGTCGTGGGAAACGACTGACAGTCGTGGGATACCACTGACTGTCGTTGGATACCACTGACAGTCGTGACAGTCGTGGGATACGACCGACAGTCGTGGGAAACGACTGACAGTCGTGGGATACTACTGACAGTCGTGTGATACGACTGACAGTCGTGGGAAACGACTGACAGTCGTGGGGAACGACTGACAGTCGTGGGAAACGACTGACAGTCGTGGGAAACGACCGACGGTCGTGGGAAACGACTGACAGTCGTGGGATACCACTGACAGTCGTTGGATACCACTGACAGTCGTGACAGTCGTATGATACGACTGATAGTCGTGGGAAACGGCTGACAGTCGTGGGATACCACTGACAGTCGTTGGATACCACTGACAGTCGCGACAGTCGTGGGATACGACTTACAGTCGTGGGATACTACTGACAGTCGTGTGATACGACCGGCAGTCATGGGATACGACTGACAGTCGTGGGATACTACTGACAGTCGTGTGATACGACTGACAGTCGTGGGAAACGACTGACAGTCGTGGGGAACGACTGACAGTCGTGGGAAACGACTGACAGTCGTGGGAAACGACCGACGGTCGTGGGAAACGACTGACAGTCGTGGGATACCACTGACAGTCGTTGGATACCACTGACAGTCGTGACAGTCGTGTGATACGACTTACAGTCGTGGGATACTACTGACAGTCGTGTGATACGACCGGCAGTCATGGGATACGACTGACAGTCGTGTGATACTACTGACAGTCGTGTGATACGACTGACAGTCGTGGGAAACGACTGACAGTCGTGGGATACGACTGACAGTCGTGGGAAACGACTGACAGTCGTGGGATACGACTGACATACATGACAGTCGTGGGATACGACTGACATACATGACAGTCGTGGGATACGACTGGCAGTCTTGGAAAACGACTTAGAGTCGTGGGATACTACTGACAGTCGTGTGATACGACTGACAGTCGTGGGAAACGACTGACAGTCGTAGGATACGACCGACAGTCATGGGATACGACTGACAGTCGTGGGATACTACTGACAGTCGTGTGATACGACTGACAGTCGTGGGAAACGACTGACAGTCGTGGGATACCACTGACTGTCGTTGGATACGACTGACAGTCGTGGGAAACGACTGACAGTCGTGGGGAACGACTGACAGTCGTGGGAAACGACTGACAGTCGTGGGATACCACTGACAGTCGTTGGATACCACTGACAGTCGTGACAGTCGTGTGATACGACTTACAGTCGTGGGATACTACTGACAGTCGTGTGATACGACCGGCAGTCATGGGATACGACTGACAGTCGTGGGATACTACTGACAGTCGTGTGATACGACTGACAGTCGTGGGAAACGACTGACAGTCGTGGGATACGACCGACAGTCATGGGATACGACTGACAGTCGTGGGATACTACTGACAGTCGTGTGATACGACTGACAGTCGTGGGAAACGACTGACAGTCGTGGGATACCACTGACTGTCGTTGGATACGACTGACAGTCGTGGGAAACGACTGACAGTCGTGGGGAACGACTGACAGTCGTGGGAAACGACTGACAGTCGTGTGATACGACTGACAGTCGTGGGAAACGGCTGACAGTCGCGGGATACCACTGACAGTCGTTGGATACCACTGACAGTCGCGACAGTCGTGGGATACGACTGACATACATGACATACGTGGGATACGACTGACATACATGACAGTCGTGGGATACGACTGACATACATGACAGTCGTGGGATACGACTGACATACATGACAGTCGTGGGATACGACTGGCAGTCTTGGAAAACGACTGACAGTCGTGGGATACCACTGACAGTCGTTGGATACCACTGACAGTCGTGACAGTCGTGTGATACGACTGACAGTCGTGGGAAACGACTGACAGTCGTGGGATACCACTGACTGTCGTTGGATACCACTGACAGTCGTGACAGTCGTGGGATACGACCGACAGTCGTGGGAAACGACTGACAGTCGTGGGATACTACTGACAGTCGTGTGATACGACTGACAGTCGTGGGAAACGACTGACAGTCGTGGGGAACGACTGACAGTCGTGGGAAACGACTGACAGTCGTGGGAAACGACCGACGGTCGTGGGAAACGACTGACAGTCGTGGGATACCACTGACAGTCGTTGGATACCACTGACAGTCGTGACAGTCGTATGATACGACTGATAGTCGTGGGAAACGGCTGACAGTCGTGGGATACCACTGACAGTCGTTGGATACCACTGACAGTCGCGACAGTCGTGGGATACGACTTACAGTCGTGGGATACTACTGACAGTCGTGTGATACGACCGGCAGTCATGGGATACGACTGACAGTCGTGGGATACTACTGACAGTCGTGTGATACGACTGACAGTCGTGGGAAACGACTGACAGTCGTGGGGAACGACTGACAGTCGTGGGAAACGACTGACAGTCGTGGGAAACGACCGACGGTCGTGGGAAACGACTGACAGTCGTGGGATACCACTGACAGTCGTTGGATACCACTGACAGTCGTGACAGTCGTGTGATACGACTTACAGTCGTGGGATACTACTGACAGTCGTGTGATACGACCGGCAGTCATGGGATACGACTGACAGTCGTGTGATACTACTGACAGTCGTGTGATACGACTGACAGTCGTGGGAAACGACTGACAGTCGTGGGATACGACTGACAGTCGTGGGAAACGACTGACAGTCGTGGGATACGACTGACATACATGACAGTCGTGGGATACGACTGACATACATGACAGTCGTGATATACGACTGGCAGTCTTGGAAAACGACTTACAGTCGTGGCAAAAGACTCACAGTCGTAGGATACTACTGACAGTCGTGGGAAACGACTGACAGCCGTGGGAAACGACTGACAGTCGTGGGATACCACTGACTGTCGTTGGATACCACTGACAGTCGTGACAGTTGTGGGAAACGACTGACAGTTGTGGGAAACGACTGACAGTCGTGGGATACCACTGACTGTCGTTGGATACCACTGACAGTCGTGACAGTCGTGGGAAACGACTGACAGTCGTGGGATACTACTGACAGTCGTGTGATACGACTGACAGTCGTGGGAAACGACTGACAGTCGTGTGATACGACTGACAGTCGTTGGATACCACTGACAGTCGTGACAGTCGTGTGATACGACTTACAGTCGTGGGATACTACTGACAGTCGTGTGATACGACTGACAGTCGTGGGAAACGACTGACAGTCGTGGGATACCACTGACTGTCGTTGGATACGACTGACAGTCGTGGGAAACGACTGACAGTCGTGTGATACGACTGACAGTCGTGGGAAACGGCTGACAGTCGCGGGATACCACTGACAGTCGTTGGATACCACTGACAGTCGCGACAGTCGTGGGATACGACTGACAAACATGACATTCGTGGGATACGACTGACATACATGACAGTCGTGGGATACGACTGACATACATGACAGTCGTGGGATACGACTGGCAGTCTTGGAAAACGACTGACAGTCGTGGGATACCACTGACAGTCGTTGGATACCACTGACAGTCGTGACAGTCGTGTGATACGACTGACAGTCGTGGGAAACGACTGACAGTCGTGGGATACCACTGACTGTCGTTGGATACCACTGACAGTCGTGACAGTCGTGGGATACGACCGACAGTCGTGGGAAACGACTGACAGTCGTGGGATACTACTGACAGTCGTGTGATACGACTGACAGTCGTGGGAAACGACTGACAGTCGTGGGGAACGACTGACAGTCGTGGGAAACGACTGACAGTCGTGGGAAACGACCGACGGTCGTGGGAAACGACTGACAGTCGTGGGATACCACTGACAGTCGTTGGATACCACTGACAGTCGTGACAGTCGTATGATACGACTGATAGTCGTGGGAAACGGCTGACAGTCGTGGGATACCACTGACAGTCGTTGGATACCACTGACAGTCGCGACAGTCGTGGGATACGACTTACAGTCGTGGGATACTACTGACAGTCGTGTGATACGACCGGCAGTCATGGGATACGACTGACAGTCGTGGGATACTACTGACAGTCGTGTGATACGACTGACAGTCGTGGGAAACGACTGACAGTCGTGGGGAACGACTGACAGTCGTGGGAAACGACTGACAGTCGTGGGAAACGACCGACGGTCGTGGGAAACGACTGACAGTCGTGGGATACCACTGACAGTCGTTGGATACCACTGACAGTCGTGACAGTCGTGTGATACGACTTACAGTCGTGGGATACTACTGACAGTCGTGTGATACGACCGGCAGTCATGGGATACGACTGACAGTCGTGTGATACTACTGACAGTCGTGTGATACGACTGACAGTCGTGGGAAACGACTGACAGTCGTGGGATACGACTGACAGTCGTGGGAAACGACTGACAGTCGTGGGATACGACTGACATACATGACAGTCGTGGGATACGTCTGACATACATGACAGTCGTGGGATACGACTGGCAGTCTTGGAAAACGACTTAGAGTCGTGGGATACTACTGACAGTCGTGTGATACGACTGACAGTCGTGGGAAACGACTGACAGTCGTAGGATACGACCGACAGTCATGGGATACGACTGACAGTCGTGGGATACTACTGACAGTCGTGTGATACGACTGACAGTCGTGGGAAACTACTGACAGTCGTGGGATACCACTGACTGTCGTTGGATACGACTGACAGTCGTGGGAAACGACTGACAGTCGTGGGGAACGACTGACAGTCGTGGGAAACGACTGACAGTCGTGGGATACCACTGACAGTCGTTGGATACCACTGACAGTCGTGACAGTCGTGTGATACGACTTACAGTCGTGGGATACTACTGACAGTCGTGTGATACGACCGGCAGTCATGGGATACGACTGACAGTCGTGGGATACTACTGACAGTCGTGTGATACGACTGACAGTCGTGGGAAACGACTGACAGTCGTGGGATACGACCGACAGTCATGGGATACGACTGACAGTCGTGGGATACTACTGACAGTCGTGTGATACGACTGACAGTCGTGGGAAACGACTGACAGTCGTGGGATACCACTGACTGTCGTTGGATACGACTGACAGTCGTGGGAAACGACTGACAGTCGTGGGGAACGACTGACAGTCGTGGGAAACGACTGACAGTCGTGTGATACGACTGACAGTCGTGGGAAACGGCTGACAGTCGCGGGATACCACTGACAGTCGTTGGATACCACTGACAGTCGCGACAGTCGTGGGATACGACTGACATACATGACATACGTGGGATACGACTGACATACATGACAGTCGTGGGATACGACTGACATACATGACAGTCGTGGGATACGACTGACATACATGACAGTCGTGGGATACGACTGGCAGTCTTGGAAAACGACTGACAGTCGTGGGATACCACTGACAGTCGTTGGATACCACTGACAGTCGTGACAGTCGTGTGATACGACTGACAGTCGTGGGAAACGACTGACAGTCGTGGGATACCACTGACTGTCGTTGGATACCACTGACAGTCGTGACAGTCGTGGGATACGACCGACAGTCGTGGGAAACGACTGACAGTCGTGGGATACTACTGACAGTCGTGTGATACGACTGACAGTCGTGGGAAACGACTGACAGTCGTGGGGAACGACTGACAGTCGTGGGAAACGACTGACAGTCGTGGGAAACGACCGACGGTCGTGGGAAACGACTGACAGTCGTGGGATACCACTGACAGTCGTTGGATACCACTGACAGTCGTGACAGTCGTGTGATACGACTGACATACATGACATACGTGGGATACGACTGACATACATGACAGTCGTGGGATACGACTGACATACATGACAGTCGTGGGATACGACTGACATACATGACAGTCGTGGGATACGACTGGCAGTCTTGGAAAACGACTTACAGTCGTGGGATACTACTGACAGTCGTGTGATACGACTGACAGTCGTGGGAAACGACTGACAGTCGTAGGATACGACCGACAGTCATGGGATACGACTGACAGTCGTGGGATACTACTGACAGTCGTGTGATACGACTGACAGTCGTGGGAAACGACTGACAGTCGTGGGATACCACTGACTGTCGTTGGATACGACTGACAGTCGTGGGAAACGACTGACAGTCGTGGGGAACGACTGACAGTCGTGGGAAACGACTGACAGTCGTGGGATACCACTGACAGTCGTTGGATACCACTGACAGTCGTGACAGTCGTGTGATACGACTTACAGTCGTGGGATACTACTGACAGTCGTGTGATACGACCGGCAGTCATGGGATACGACTGACAGTCGTGGGATACTACTGACAGTCGTGTGATACGACTGACAGTCGTGGGAAACGACTGACAGTCGTGGGATACGACCGACAGTCATGGGATACGACTGACAGTCGTGGGATACTACTGACAGTCGTGTGATACGACTGACAGTCGTGGGAAACGACTGACAGTCGTGGGATACCACTGACTGTCGTTGGATACGACTGACAGTCGTGGGAAACGACTGACAGTCGTGGGGAACGACTGACAGTCGTGGGAAACGACTGACAGTCGTGTGATACGACTGACAGTCGTGGGAAACGGCTGACAGTCGCGGGATACCACTGACAGTCGTTGGATACCACTGACAGTCGCGACAGTCGTGGGATACGACTGACATACATGACATACGTGGGATACGACTGACATACATGACAGTCGTGGGATACGACTGACAAACATGACAGTCGTGGGATACGACTGACATACATGACAGTCGTGGGATACGACTGGCAGTCTTGGAAAACGACTGACAGTCGTGGGATACCACTGACAGTCGTTGGATACCACTGACAGTCGTGACAGTCGTGTGATACGACTGACAGTCGTGGGATACTACTGACAGTCGTGTGATACGACTGACAGTCGTGGGAAACGACTGACAGTCGTGGGATACCACTGACTGTCGTTGGATACGACTGACAGTCGTGGGAAACGACTGACAGTCGTGGGGAACGACTGACAGTCGTGGGAAACGACTGACAGTCGTGGGATACCACTGACAGTCGTTGGATACCACTGACAGTCGTGACAGTCGTGTGATACGACTTACAGTCGTGGGATACTACTGACAGTCGTGTGATACGACCGGCAGTCATGGGATACGACTGACAGTCGTGGGATACTACTGACAGTCGTGTGATACGACTGACAGTCGTGGGAAACGACTGACAGTCGTGGGATACGACCGACAGTCATGGGATACGACTGACAGTCGTGGGATACTACTGACAGTCGTGTGATACGACTGACAGTCGTGGGAAACGACTGACAGTCGTGGGATACCACTGACTGTCGTTGGATACGACTGACAGTCGTGGGAAACGACTGACAGTCGTGGGGAACGACTGACAGTCGTGGGAAACGACTGACAGTCGTGGGAAACGACTGACAGTCGTGGGGAACGACTGACAGTCGTGGGAAACGACTGACAGTCGTGGGAAACGACCGACGGTCGTGGGAAACGACTGACAGTCGTGGGATACCACTGACAGTCGTTGGATACCACTGACAGTCGTGACAGTCGTATGATACGACTGATAGTCGTGGGAAACGGCTGACAGTCGTGGGATACCACTGACAGTCGTTGGATACCACTGACAGTCGCGACAGTCGTGGGATACGACTTACAGTCGTGGGATACTACTGACAGTCGTGTGATACGACCGGCAGTCATGGGATACGACTGACAGTCGTGGGATACTACTGACAGTCGTGTGATACGACTGACAGTCGTGGGAAACGACTGACAGTCGTGGGGAACGACTGACAGTCGTGGGAAACGACTGACAGTCGTGGGAACGACCGACGGTCGTGGGAAACGACTGACAGTCGTGGGATACCACTGACAGTCGTTGGATACCACTGACAGTCGTGACAGTCGTGTGATACGACTTACAGTCGTGGGATACTACTGACAGTCGTGTGATACGACCGGCAGTCATGGGATACGACTGACAGTCGTGTGATACTACTGACAGTCGTGTGAAACGACTGACAGTCGTGGGAAACGACTGACAGTCGTGGGATACGACTGACAGTCGTGGGAAACGACTGACAGTCGTGGGATACGACTGACATACATGACAGTCGTGGGATACGACTGACATACATGACAGTCGTGGGATACGACTGGCAGTCTTGGAAAACGACTTAGAGTCGTGGGATACTACTGACAGTCGTGTGATACGACTGACAGTCGTGGGAAACGACTGACAGTCGTAGGATACGACCGATAGTCATGGGATACGACTGACAGTCGTGGGATACTACTGACAGTCGTGTGATACGACTGACAGTCGTGGGAAACGACTGACAGTCGTGGGATACCACTGACTGTCGTTGGATACGACTGACAGTCGTGGGAAACGACTGACAGTCGTGGGGAACGACTGACAGTCGTGGGAAACGACTGACAGTCGTGGGATACCACTGACAGTCGTTGGATACCACTGACAGTCGTGACAGTCGTGTGATACGACTTACAGTCGTGGGATACTACTGACAGTCGTGTGATACGACCGGCAGTCATGGGATACGACTGACAGTCGTGGGATACTACTGACAGTCGTGTGATACGACTGACAGTCGTGGGAAACGACTGACAGTCGTGGGATACGACCGACAGTCATGGGATACGACTGACAGTCGTGGGATACTACTGACAGTCGTGTGATACGACTGACAGTCGTGGGAAACGACTGACAGTCGTGGGATACCACTGACTGTCGTTGGATACGACTGACAGTCGTGGGAAACGACTGACAGTCGTGGGGAACGACTGACAGTCGTGGGAAACGACTGACAGTCGTGTGATACGACTGACAGTCGTGGGAAACGGCTGACAGTCGCGGGATACCACTGACAGTCGTTGGATACCACTGACAGTCGCGACAGTCGTGGGATACGACTGACATACATGACATACGTGGGATACGACTGACATACAAGACAGTCGTGGGATACGACTGACATACATGACAGTCGTGGGATACGACTGACATACATGACAGTCGTGGGATACGACTGGCAGTCTTGGAAAACGACTGACAGTCGTGGGATACCACTGACAGTCGTTGGATACCACTGACAGTCGTGACAGTCGTGTGATACGACTGACAGTCGTGGGAAACGACTGACAGTCGTGGGATACCACTGACTGTCGTTGGATACCACTGACAGTCGTGACAGTCGTGGGATACGACCGACAGTCGTGGGAAACGACTGACAGTCGTGGGATACTACTGACAGTCGTGTGATACGACTGACAGTCGTGGGAAACGACTGACAGTCGTGGGGAACGACTGACAGTCGTGGGAAACGACTGACAGTCGTGGGAAACGACCGACGGTCGTGGGAAACGACTGACAGTCGTGGGATACCACTGACAGTCGTTGGATACCACTGACAGTCGTGACAGTCGTGTGATACGACTGACATACATGACATACGTGGGATACGACTGACATACATGACAGTCGTGGGATACGACTGACATACATGACAGTCGTGGGATACGACTGACATACATGACAGTCGTGGGATACGACTGGCAGTCTTGGAAAACGACTTACAGTCGTGGGATACTACTGACAGTCGTGTGATACGACTGACAGTCGTGGGAAACGACTGACAGTCGTAGGATACGACCGACAGTCATGGGATACGACTGACAGTCGTGGGATACTACTGACAGTCGTGTGATACGACTGACAGTCGTGGGAAACGACTGACAGTCGTGGGATACCACTGACTGTCGTTGGATACGACTGACAGTCGTGGGAAACGACTGACAGTCGTGGGGAACGACTGACAGTCGTGGGAAACGACTGACAGTCGTGGGATACCACTGACAGTCGTTGGATACCACTGACAGTCGTGACAGTCGTGTGATACGACTTACAGTCGTGGGATACTACTGACAGTCGTGTGATACGACCGGCAGTCATGGGATACGACTGACAGTCGTGGGATACTACTGACAGTCGTGTGATACGACTGACAGTCGTGGGAAACGACTGACAGTCGTGGGATACGACCGACAGTCTTGGGATACGACTGACAGTCGTGGGATACTACTGACAGTCGTGTGATACGACTGACAGTCGTGGGAAACGACTGACAGTCGTGGGATACCACTGACTGTCGTTGGATACGACTGACAGTCGTGGGAAACGACTGACAGTCGTGGGGAACGACTGACAGTCGTGGGAAACGACTGACAGTCGTGTGATACGACTGACAGTCGTGGGAAACGGCTGACAGTCGCGGGATACCACTGACAGTCGTTGGATACCACTGACAGTCGCGACAGTCGTGGGATACGACTGACATACATGACATACGTGGGATACGACTGACATACATGACAGTCGTGGGATACGACTGACAAACATGACAGTCGTGGGATACGACTGACATACATGACAGTCGTGGGATACGACTGGCAGTCTTGGAAAACGACTGACAGTCGTGGGATACCACTGACAGTCGTTGGATACCACTGACAGTCGTGACAGTCGTGTGATACGACTGACAGTCGTGGGATACTACTGACAGTCGTGTGATACGACTGACAGTCGTGGGAAACGACTGACAGTCGTGGGATACCACTGACTGTCGTTGGATACGACTGACAGTCGTGGGAAACGACTGACAGTCGTGGGGAACGACTGACAGTCGTGGGAAACGACTGACAGTCGTGGGATACCACTGACAGTCGTTGGATACCACTGACAGTCGTGACAGTCGTGTGATACGACTTACAGTCGTGGGATACTACTGACAGTCGTGTGATACGACCGGCAGTCATGGGATACGACTGACAGTCGTGGGATACTACTGACAGTCGTGTGATACGACTGACAGTCGTGGGAAACGACTGACAGTCGTGGGATACGACCGACAGTCATGGGATACGACTGACAGTCGTGGGATACTACTGACAGTCGTGTGATACGACTGACAGTCGTGGGAAACGACTGACAGTCGTGGGATACCACTGACTGTCGTTGGATACGACTGACAGTCGTGGGAAACGACTGACAGTCGTGGGGAACGACTGACAGTCGTGGGAAACGACTGACAGTCGTGTGATACGACTGACAGTCGTGGGAAACGGCTGACAGTCGCGGGATACCACTGACAGTCGTTGGATACCACTGACAGTCGCGACAGTCGTGGGATACGACTGACATACATGACATTCGTGGGATACGACTGACATACATGACAGTCGTGGGATACGACTGACATACATGACAGTCGTGGGATACGACTGACATACATGACAGTCGTGGGATACGACTGACATACATGACAGTCGTGGGATACGACTGGCAGTCTTGGAAAACGACTGACAGTCGTGGGATACCACTGACAGTCGTTGGATACCACTGACAGTCGTGACAGTCGTGTGATACGACTGACAGTCGTGGGAAACGACTGACAGTCGTGGGATACCACTGACTGTCGTTGGATACCACTGACAGTCGTGACAGTCGTGGAATACGACCAACAGTCGTGGGAAACGACTGACAGTCGTGGGATACTACTGACAGTCGTGTGATACGACTGACAGTCGTGGGAAACGGCTGACAGTCGCGGGATACCACTGACAGTCGTTGGATACCACTGACAGTCGCGACAGTCGTGGGATACGACTGACATACATGACATACGTGGGATACGACTGACATACATGACAGTCGTGGGATACGACTGACAAACATGACAGTCGTGGGATACGACTGACATACATGACAGTCGTGGGATACGACTGGCAGTCTTGGAAAACGACTGACAGTCGTGGGATACCACTGACAGTCGTTGGATACCACTGACAGTCGTGACAGTCGTGTGATACGACTGACAGTCGTGGGATACTACTGACAGTCGTGTGATACGACTGACAGTCGTGGGAAACGACTGACAGTCGTGGGATACCACTGACTGTCGTTGGATACGACTGACAGTCGTGGGAAACGACTGACAGTCGTGGGGAACGACTGACAGTCGTGGGAAACGACTGACAGTCGTGGGATACCACTGACAGTCGTTGGATACCACTGACAGTCGTGACAGTCGTGTGATACGACTTACAGTCGTGGGATACTACTGACAGTCGTGTGATACGACCGGCAGTCATGGGATACGACTGACAGTCGTGGGATACTACTGACAGTCGTGTGATACGACTGACAGTCGTGGGAAACGACTGACAGTCGTGGGATACGACCGACAGTCATGGGATACGACTGACAGTCGTGGGATACTACTGACAGTCGTGTGATACGACTGACAGTCGTGGGAAACGACTGACAGTCGTGGGATACCACTGACTGTCGTTGGATACGACTGACAGTCGTGGGAAACGACTGACAGTCGTGGGGAACGACTGACAGTCGTGGGAAACGACTGACAGTCGTGTGATACGACTGACAGTCGTGGGAAACGGCTGACAGTCGCGGGATACCACTGACAGTCGTTGGATACCACTGACAGTCGCGACAGTCGTGGGATACGACTGACATACATGACATTCGTGGGATACGACTGACATACATGACAGTCGTGGGATACGACTGACATACATGACAGTCGTGGGATACGACTGACATACATGACAGTCGTGGGATACGACTGACATACATGACAGTCGTGGGATACGACTGGCAGTCTTGGAAAACGACTGACAGTCGTGGGATACCACTGACAGTCGTTGGATACCACTGACAGTCGTGACAGTCGTGTGATACGACTGACAGTCGTGGGAAACGACTGACAGTCGTGGGATACCACTGACTGTCGTTGGATACCACTGACAGTCGTGACAGTCGTGGAATACGACCAACAGTCGTGGGAAACGACTGACAGTCGTGGGATACTACTGACAGTCGTGTGATACGACTGACAGTCGTGGAAAACGACTGACAGTCGTGGGGAACGACTGACAGTCGTGGGAAACGACTGACAGTCGTGGGAAACGACCGACGGTCGTGGGAAACGACTGACAGTCGTGGGATACCACTGACAGTCGCTGGATACCACTGACAGTCGTGACAGTCGTAAGATACGACTGATAGTCGTGGGAAACGGCTGACAGTCGTGGGATACCACTGACAGTCGCGACAGTCGTGGGATACGACTTACAGTCGTGGGATACTACTGACAGTCGTGTGATACGACCGGCAGTCATGGGATACGACTGACAGTCGTGGGATACTACTGACAGTCGTGTGATACGACTGACAGTCGTGGGAAACGACTGACAGTCGTGGGGAACGACTGACAGTCGTGGGAAACGACTGACAGTCGTGGGAAACGACCGACGGTCGTGGGAAACGACTGACAGTCGTGGGATACCACTGACAGTCGTTGGATACCACTGACAGTCGTGACAGTCGTGTGATACGACTTACAGTCGTGGGATACTACTGACAGTCGTGTGATACGACCGGCAGTCGTGGGAAACGACTGACAGTTGTGGGGAACGACTGACAGTCGTGGGAAACGACTGACAGTCGTGTGATACGACTGACAGTCGTGTGATACGACTGACAGTCGTGGGAAACGGCTGACAGTCGTTGGATACCACTGACAGTCGTGACAGTCGTGGGAAACGACTGACAGTCGTGTGATACTACTGACAGTCGTGTGATACGACTGACAGTCGTGGGAAACGACTGACAGTCGTGTGATACGACTGACAGTCGTTGGATACCACTGACAGTCGTGACAGTCGTGGGATACTACTGACAGTCGTGTGATACGACTGACAGTCGTGGGAAACGACTGACAGTCGTGGGGAACGACTGACAGTCGTGGGAAACGACTGACAGTCGTGTGATACGACTGACAGTCGTGGGAAACGGCTGACAGTCGCGGGATACCACTGACAGTCGTTGGATACCACTGACAGTCGCGACAGTCGTGGGATACGACTGACATACATGACATACGTGGGATACGACTGACATACATGACAGTCGTGGGATACGACTGACATACATGACAGTCGTGGGATACGACTGACATACATGACAGTCGTGGGATACGACTGGCAGTCTTGGAAAACGACTGACAGTCGTGGGATACCACTGACAGTCGTTGGATACCACTGACAGTCGTGACAGTCGTGTGATACGACTGACAGTCGTGGGAAACGACTGACAGTCGTGGGATACCACTGACTGTCGTTGGATACCACTGACAGTCGTGACAGTCGTGGGATACGACCGACAGTTGTGGGGAACGACTGACAGTCGTGGGAAACGACTGACAGTCGTGTGATACGACTGACAGTCGTGGGAAACGGCTGACAGTCGTTGGATACCACTGACAGTCGTGACAGTCGTGGGAAACGACTGACAGTCGTGTGATACTACTGACAGTCGTGTGATACGACTGACAGTCGTGGGAAACGACTGACAGTCGTGTGATACGACTGACAGTCGTTGGATACCACTGACAGTCGTGACAGTCGTGGGATACTACTGACAGTCGTGTGATACGACCGGCAGTCATGGGCTACGACTGACAGTCGTGGGATACTACTGACAGTCGTGTGATACGACTGACAGTCGTGGGAAACGACTGACAGTCGTGGGGAACGACTGACAGTCGTGGGAAACGACTGACAGTCGTGTGATACGACTGACAGTCGTGGGAAACGGCTGACAGTCGCGGGATACCACTGACAGTCGTTGGATACCACTGACAGTCGCGACAGTCGTGGGATACGACTGACATACATGACATACGTGGGATACGACTGACATACATGACAGTCGTGGGATACGACTGACATACATGACAGTCGTGGGATACGACTGACATACATGACAGTCGTGGGATACGACTGGCAGTCTTGGAAAACGACTGACAGTCGTGGGATACCACTGACAGTCGTTGGATACCACTGACAGTCGTGACAGTCGTGTGATACGACTGACAGTCGTGGGAAACGACTGACAGTCGTGGGATACCACTGACTGTCGTTGGATACCACTGACAGTCGTGACAGTCGTGGGATACGACCGACAGTCGTGGGAAACGACTGACAGTCGTGGGATACTACTGACAGTCGTGTGATACGACTGACAGTCGTGGGAAACGACTGACAGTCGTGGGGAACGACTGACAGTCGTGGGAAACGACTGACAGTCGTGGGAAACGACCGACGGTCGTGGGAAACGACTGACAGTCGTGGGATACCACTGACAGTCGTTGGATACCACTGACAGTCGTGACAGTCGTGTGATACGACTTACAGTCGTGGGATACTACTGACAGTCGTGTGATACGACCGGCAGTCATGGGATACGACTGACAGTCGTGGGATACTACTGACAGTCGTGTGATACGACTGACAGTCGTGGGAAACGACTGACAGTCGTGGGATACGACCGACAGTCATGGGATACGACTGACAGTCGTGGGATACTACTGACAGTCGTGTGATACGACTGACAGTCGTGGGAAACGACTGACAGTCGTGGGATACCACTGACTGTCGTTGGATACCACTGACAGTCGCGACAGTCGTGGGATACGACTGACATACATGACATACGTGGGATACGACTGACATACATGACAGTCGTGGGATACGACTGACATACATGACAGTCGTGGGATACGACTGACATACATGACAGTCGTGGGATACGACTGGCAGTCTTGGAAAACGACTTACAGTCGTGGGATACTACTGACAGTCGTGTGATACGACTGACAGTCGTGGGAAACGACTGACAGTCGTAGGATACGACCGACAGTCATGGGATACGACTGACAGTCGTGGGATACTACTGACAGTCGTGTGATACGACTGACAGTCGTGGGAAACGACTGACAGTCGTGGGATACCACTGACTGTCGTTGGATACGACTGACAGTCGTGGGAAACGACTGACAGTCGTGGGGAACGACTGACAGTCGTGGGAAACGACTGACAGTCGTGGGATACCACTGACAGTCGTTGGATACCACTGACAGTCGTGACAGTCGTGTGATACGACTTACAGTCGTGGGATACTACTGACAGTCGTGTGATACGACCGGCAGTCATGGGATACGACTGACAGTCGTGGGATACTACTGACAGTCGTGTGATACGACTGACAGTCGTGGGAAACGACTGACAGTCGTGGGATACGACCGACAGTCATGGGATACGACTGACAGTCGTGGGATACTACTGACAGTCGTGTGATACGACTGACAGTCGTGGGAAACGACTGACAGTCGTGGGATACCACTGACTGTCGTTGGATACGACTGACAGTCGTGGGAAACGACTGACAGTCGTGGGGAACGACTGACAGTCGTGGGAAACGACTGACAGTCGTGTGATACGACTGACAGTCGTGGGAAACGGCTGACAGTCGCGGGATACCACTGACAGTCGTTGGATACCACTGACAGTCGCGACAGTCGTGGGATACGACTGACATACATGACATACGTGGGATACGACTGACATACATGACAGTCGTGGGATACGACTGACAAACATGACAGTCGTGGGATACGACTGACATACATGACAGTCGTGGGATACGACTGGCAGTCTTGGAAAACGACTGACAGTCGTGGGATACCACTGACAGTCGTTGGATACCACTGACAGTCGTGACAGTCGTGTGATACGACTGACAGTCGTGGGATACTACTGACAGTCGTGTGATACGACTGACAGTCGTGGGAAACGACTGACAGTCGTGGGATACCACTGACTGTCGTTGGATACGACTGACAGTCGTGGGAAACGACTGACAGTCGTGGGGAACGACTGACAGTCGTGGGAAACGACTGACAGTCGTGGGATACCACTGACAGTCGTTGGATACCACTGACAGTCGTGACAGTCGTGTGATACGACTTACAGTCGTGGGATACTACTGACAGTCGTGTGATACGACCGGCAGTCATGGGATACGACTGACAGTCGTGGGATACTACTGACAGTCGTGTGATACGACTGACAGTCGTGGGAAACGACTGACAGTCGTGGGATACGACCGACAGTCATGGGATACGACTGACAGTCGTGGGATACTACTGACAGTCGTGTGATACGACTGACAGTCGTGGGAAACGACTGACAGTCGTGGGATACCACTGACTGTCGTTGGATACGACTGACAGTCGTGGGAAACGACTGACAGTCGTGGGGAACGACTGACAGTCGTGGGAAACGACTGACAGTCGTGTGATACGACTGACAGTCGTGGGAAACGGCTGACAGTCGCGGGATACCACTGACAGTCGTTGGATACCACTGACAGTCGCGACAGTCGTGGGATACGACTGACATACATGACATTCGTGGGATACGACTGACATACATGACAGTCGTGGGATACGACTGACATACATGACAGTCGTGGGATACGACTGACATACATGACAGTCGTGGGATACGACTGGCAGTCTTGGAAAACGACTGACAGTCGTGGGATACCACTGACAGTCGTTGGATACCACTGACAGTCGTGACAGTCGTGTGATACGACTGACAGTCGTGGGAAACGACTGACAGTCGTGGGATACCACTGACTGTCGTTGGATACCACTGACAGTCGTGACAGTCGTGGAATACGACCAACAGTCGTGGGAAACGACTGACAGTCGTGGGATACTACTGACAGTCGTGTGATACGACTGACAGTCGTGGGAAACGACTGACAGTCGTGGGGAACGACTGACAGTCGTGGGAAACGACTGACAGTCGTGGGAAACGACCGACGGTCGTGGGAAACGACTGACAGTCGTGGGATACCACTGACAGTCGTTGGATACCACTGACAGTCGTGACAGTCGTAAGATACGACTGATAGTCGTGGGAAACGGCTGACAGTCGTGGGATACCACTGACAGTCGCGACAGTCGTGGGATACGACTTACAGTCGTGGGATACTACTGACAGTCGTGTGATACGACCGGCAGTCATGGGATACGACTGACAGTCGTGGGATACTACTGACAGTCGTGTGATACGACTGACAGTCGTGGGAAACGACTGACAGTCGTGGGGAACGACTGACAGTCGTGGGAAACGACTGACAGTCGTGGGAAACGACCGACGGTCGTGGGAAACGACTGACAGTCGTGGGATACCACTGACAGTCGTTGGATACCACTGACAGTCGTGACAGTCGTGTGATACGACTTACAGTCGTGGGATACTACTGACAGTCGTGTGATACGACCGGCAGTCGTGGGAAACGACTGACAGTTGTGGGGAACGACTGACAGTCGTGGGAAACGACTGACAGTCGTGTGATACGACTGACAGTCGTGGGAAACGGCTGACAGTCGTTGGATACCACTGACAGTCGTGACAGTCGTGGGAAACGACTGACAGTCGTGTGATACTACTGACAGTCGTGTGATACGACTGACAGTCGTGGGAAACGACTGACAGTCGTGTGATACGACTGACAGTCGTTGGATACCACTGACAGTCGTGACAGTCGTGGGATACTACTGACAGTCGTGTGATACGACCGGCAGTCATGGGCTACGACTGACAGTCGTGGGATACTACTGACAGTCGTGTGATACGACTGACAGTCGTGGGAAACGACTGACAGTCGTGGGATACGACCGACAGTCATGGGATACGACTGACAGTCGTGGGATACTACTGACAGTCGTGTGATACGACTGACAGTCGTGGGAAACGACTGACAGTCGTGGGATACCACTGACTGTCGTTGGATACGACTGACAGTCGTGGGAAACGACTGACAGTCGTGGGGAACGACTGACAGTCGTGGGGAACGACTGACAGTCGTGGGAAACGACTAACAGTCGTGTGATACGACTGACAGTCGTGGGAAACGGCTGACAGTCGTTGGATACCACTGACAGTCGTGACAGTCGTGGGAAACGACTGACAGTCGTGTGATACGACTGACAGTCGTGGGAAACGACTGACAGTCGTGGGATACCACTGACTGTCGTTGGATACCACTGACAGTCGTGACAGTCGTGGAAAACGACTGACAGTCGTGGGATACTACTGACAGTCGTGTGATACGACTGACAGTCGTGGGAAACGACTGACAGTCGTGTGATACGACTGACAGTCGTTGGATACCACTGACAGTCGTGACAGTCGTGGGGAACGACTGACAGTCGTGGGAAACGACTGACAGTCGTGTGATACGACTGACAGTCGTGGGGAACGACTGACAGTCGTGGGAAACGACTGACAGTCGTGGGAAACGACCGACGGTCGTGGGAAACGACTGACAGTCGTGGGATACCACTGACAGTCGTTGGATACCACTGACAGTCGTGACAGTCGTGTGATACGACTTACAGTCGTGGGATACTACTGACAGTCGTGTGATACGACCGGCAGTCATGGGATACGACTGACAGTCGTGGGATACTACTGACAGTCGTGTGATACGACTGACAGTCGTGGGAAACGACTGACAGTCGTGGGATACCACTGACTGTCGTTGGATACGACTGACAGTCGTGGGAAACGACTGACAGTTGTGGGGAACGACTGACAGTCGTGGGAAACGACTGACAGTCGTGTGATACGACTGACAGTCGTGGGAAACGGCTGACAGTCGTTGGATACCACTGACAGTCGTGACAGTCGTGGGAAACGACTGACAGTCGTGTGATACTACTGACAGTCGTGTGATACGACTGACAGTCGTGGGAAACGACTGACAGTCGTGTGATACGACTGACAGTCGTTGGATACCACTGACAGTCGTGACAGTCGTGGGATACTACTGACAGTCGTGTGATACGACCGGCAGTCATGGGATACGACTGACAGTCGTGGGATACTACTGACAGTCGTGTGATACGACTGACAGTCGTGGGAAACGACTGACAGTCGTGGGATACGACCGACAGTCATGGGATACGACTGACAGTCGTGGGATACTACTGACAGTCGTGTGATACGACTGACAGTCGTGGAAAACGACTGACAGTCGTGGGATACCACTGACTGTCGTTGGATACGACTGACAGTCGTGGGAAACGACTGACAGTCGTGGGGAACGACTGACAGTCGTGGGAAACGACTGACAGTCGTGGGAAACGACCGACGGTCGTGGGATACCACTGACAATCGTTGGATACCACTGACAGTCGCGACAGTCGTGGGATACGACTGGCAGTCTTGGAAAACGACTTACAGTCGTGGCAAAGGACTCACAGTCGTGGGATACTACTGACAGTCGTGGGAAACGACTGACAGTCGTGGGATACCACTGACAGTCGTTGGATACCACTGACAGTCGTGACAGTCGTGTGATACGACTAACAGTCGTGGGAAACGACTGACAGTCGTGGGATACCACTGACTGTCGTTGGTTACCACTGACAGTCGTGACAGTCGTGGGATACGACCGACAGTCGTGGGAAACGACTGACAGTCGTGGGATACTACTGACAGTCGTGTGATACGACTGACAGTCGTGGGAAACGACTGACAGTCGTGGGGAACGACTGACAGTCGTGGGAAACGACTGACAGTCGTGGGAAACGACCGACGGTCGTGGGATACCACTGACAGTCGTTGGATACCACTGACAGTCGCGACAGTCGTGGGATACGACTGACATACATGACAGTCGTGAGATACGACTGACATACATGACAGTCGTGGGATACGACTGACATACATGACAGTCGTGGGATACGACTGGCAGTCTTGGAAAACGACTTACAGTCGTGGCAAAGGACTCACAGTCGTGGGAAACGACTGACAGTCGTGGGAAACGAATGACAGTCGTGGGATACGACTGGCAGTCTTGGAAAACGACTTACAGTCGTGGCAAAGGACTCACAGTCGTGGGATACTACTGACAGTCGTGGGAAACGACTGAAAGTCGTGGGATACCACTGACAGTCGTTGGATACCACTGACAGTCGTGACAGTCGTGTGATACGACTGACAGTCGTGGAAAACGACTGACAGTCGTGATATACCACTGACTGTCGTTGGATACCACTGACAGTCGTGACAGTCGTGGGATACGACCGACAGTCGTGTAAAACGACCGACAGTCGTGGGATACCACTGACAGTCGTTGGATACCACTGACAGTCGTGACAGTCGTGGGAAACGACTGACAGTCGTGGGAAACGACCGACAGTCGTGGGAAACGACTGACAGTCGTGGGACACCGCTGACAGTCGTTGGATACCACTGACAGTCGTGACAGTCGTGGGATACGACTGACAGTCGTGGGAAACGACTGACAGTCGTGGGATACGACTGACATACATGACAGTCGTGGGATACGACTGGCAGTCTTGGAAAACGACAGAAAGTCGTGGGATACCACTGACTGTCGTTGGATACCACTGACAGTCGTGGGATTTTGAGCACTTTCTCCTTTTTGGATGTGCCAAAACATCTTTTCAGTTTCAACTCCATGGCGACTCGGCATATCTGGCCGAGTGGGGTACATCTTCCTTTATGCTTGGCAACATGTTTGGAGGTTCTACTCTAACTCACTTAGCTGACAGGTATGATCACTCTAGTTAATACTTCACTTATGTAAAGTGCTCAGATACGGAGACGACCTCTCCTTATGCTTTGCCTCCTTTTTCAGCTTTTCGCCGCCCTTGCGACCTCGTTGTCACCTTCAATCTATGTTTTCTTCGTGCTTCGTTTCGTTCACGGCGTGTGTGTGTGGGTGTGTTTGTGTGTGTTTGTGTGTGTGTGTGTGTGTATGTGTGTGTGTGTGTGTGTGTGCGTGTGTGTGTGCGCGTGCGTGCGTGCGTGCGTGCGTGCGTGCGTGTGTGTGTGCGTGCATGTGTGTGTGCGTGCGTGTGTGTGTGTGCGTGCGTGTGTGTGTGTGTGTGTGTGGTGTGTGCATGCGTGCATGTATCTGTTTCACTGAGTTTCAGCTTTCATCTCTTCCAGGGTTCCATGTTCATATCTTGGGTAGCTGCTTGTGAACACTCATCTACCTCCTTCCAACAATTCACTACACTAATATTTGGCCTTACCTGGGTGGTTGGCTGCTGTGCCGTAGCTCCAGTAGCAATACTTTCTCCCTCATGGAGACATCTCATTGCGATATCTGCTACCCCATTTATTGCTTTTTTAGTATTATCAATATTGTCTGATTTTGTTTGTAAACCTGAATCAAGTGTTTTTCAAGGTTCGTCCTTGAAGCCCTCCATTTTCTTGTTGGAAAGCAGAGAGTGAATAAAGTAGAAGACTGGAAAACAAAAGTTGATTCGAAAATGTTGGCAGATGTTCCATTGTTTATGGAAAAGAAGGAATTCTAGGAAAAAGAAGAAACTGAAAAGTAGGAAAAATTTTCGGGTTAATCAAAGGAAATTCCAGAAAAGGGGAAGAGTCAACATTACGGATATGTTTGAAGCAGAAGAAGTTTATTGGATACTACAGTCATGGGATACTACTGACAGTCGTGTGATACGACTGACAGTCGTGGGAAACGGCTGACAGTCGTGGGATACCACTGACAGTCGTTAGATACTACTGACAGTCCCGACAGTCGTGGGATACCACTGACAGTCGTGGGATACGACTGAAATACATGACAGTCGTGGATACGACTGACATACATGACAGTCGTGGGATACGACTGGCAGTCTTGGAAAACGACTTACAGTCATGGGATACGACTGACAGTCGTGTGATACTACTGACAGTCATGGGATACGACTGACAGTCGTTGGATACTACTGACAGTCGTGTGATACGACTTACAGTCGTGGGATACTACTGACAGTCGTGTGATACGACCGGCAGTCATGGGATACGACTTACAGTCGTGGGATACGACTGACAGTCGTGGGATACTACTGACAGTCGTGTGGTACGACTGACAGTCGTGGGAAACGACTGACAGTCGTGGGATACGACCGACAGTCATGGGATACGACTGACAGTCGTGGGATACTACTGACAGTCGTGTGATACGACTGACAGTCGTGTGATACGACCGGCAGTCATGGGATACGACTGACAGTCGTGGGATACGACTGACAGTCGTGGGATACGACTGACAGTCGTGGGATACGACTGACAGTCGTGGGATACCACTGACTGTCGTTGGATACGACTGACAGTCGTGGGAAACGACTGACAGTCGTGGGGAACGACTGACAGTCGTGGGAAACGACTGACAGTCGTGTGATACGACTGACAGTCGTGGGAAACGGCTGACAGTCGCGGGATACCACTGACAGTCGTTGGATACCACTGACAGTCGCGTCAGTCGTGAAATACGACTGACAGTCGTGGGAAACGACTGACAGTCGTGGGATACGACTGACATACATGACAGTCGTGGGATACGACTGACATACATGACAGTCGTGGGATACGACTGACATACATGACAGTCGTGGGATACGACTGGCAGTCTTGGAAAACGACTTACAGTCGTGGCAAAGGACTCACAGTCGTGGGATACTACTGACAGTTGTGGGAAACGACTGACAGTCGTGGGATACCACTGACAGTCGTTGGATACCACTGACATTCGTGACAGTCGTGTGATACGACTAACAGTCGTGGGAAACGACTGACAGTCGTGGGATACCACTGACTGTCGTTGGATACCACTGACAGTCGTGACAGTCGTGGGATACGACCGACAGTCGTGGGAAACGACTGACAGTCGTGGGATACTACTGACAGTCGTGTGATACGACTGACAGTCGTGGGAAACGACTGACAGTCGTGGGGAACGACTGACAGTCGTGAGAAACGACTGACAGTCGTGGGAAACGACCGACGGTCGTGGGATACCACTGACAGTCGTTGGATACCACTGACAGTCGCGACAGTCGTGGGATACGACTGACATACATGACAGTCGTGAGATACGACTGACATACATGACAGTCGTGGGATACGACTGACATACA